>VYXF01011637.1:400207-425917 GCA_013397295.1 Polioptila caerulea
TTACTTGCTACTGATAGATAGTACTAGTTATTTGAGATAAAAAATCAAATTTGATTTTTTTTAGTTTATTTTGTGTTTGTATTGCAATGTGTGTCAGAATCTGCAAATTATCAGAAAATGAACGATTACGTATTAGAAACAAGGCTATACACATCAATTGAGAACAATAAATATTTGCAATCATAGAAAATAATGCTTGTTCTTATAGAAGTTATTGTATTAGTACCCTAGGAGAGTAGTGGTGAGGATAAAAACACAGGTACCTACAACTTCATAATGTGTGCCTGTGATGAATTTGCTGGTAGTTCTGGAAGGAAAGTTCTCTGTAACAGTATGAAAATCTGGGCACCTCAGAAGGCCTGGAGGTATTTGCATTATGCCATCACCTATTTTTTATATGTTCATCAAAATATATGAAAATAAAAGATTCTGAGTTGGTAATAAATTTTCTTTTTGTTGTCATAGCCCATGGTTCTGACAGCCAAATTCAGTATAATATCTTAGTGTTGCTTTTTTTTACCATCTAAAATATTAATACAAGATTGACTAAATATCTCTTCTAAAGTCTATAGAGCCCAGAGGTTATTAAGAAATCCTGGGTTTGTCTTCTGGGATTTCAGTCTCCTTTCCATACCTGCAGATAGCTTTTGTGCACTCAGCTTTTGAAGGATGGATCTTTTTCAAAGCTGAGAGGGAGGAATGTTAATAAATCACATCTTTATGAAATATTCATTAATTCAGTGGGTTCTTTACAAGGCTGCTGCCAAGGCAGCACAGGGTGACGAATTACATTTTACACACAGAGGAAATGGTTGACAAGATACATTGTCTGTATAGAGAGTTTCCTGAATGGTCACATACAAAGTTAACCAACAAAAGTTGTTTACACTATTAAGCAAGCAAGACAAAAATGCAACTGTGTATATCCTTGCCAATTTCCCCTACCTCCTCTTTTGTGAGGCATTTTCTCTCCTGGCTTAGTTCTACTTTGTAACAAATTTTGTTCTTATGAGGTGTTTTTCTTAGAATGCCAGTGGAATGATGTCAGAGAGTAAGAAAAAAGTGAGCCAACCTTGTGGCCTTTGTTACATTTTATAAGAGGATGTGGAGTTGCTTTAAGATCTCTCTCCATATGTCAGCAGTCAGACCCGCGGTATCAGAACCACACTGCACAAAAACAAACTGAATGTTCCTTCACTAGAAAGTGAAATGGAATCTCTTTCTTGATTGTGTCTTTCATCTTTCGGCCTCTGAAAGCAACCCCTGGGTAGCAAGGACACTGGAATCAGTATGACTATGCTCCATCTTGCCCACAGTTGTGCCCTAACACAACATCATGATAGAGAGGATGGTGTTCTTGTGAAAGCACTCAAAGGGCACATCTTCCATTACAAGGTACATAGCTTTTGACTGGCTCAGTAAAAGAGGAATGACACAGATTTACAAAGAATCAAAGGTAAAGCTACAGAAAGTAGCCATTAAAATGTAATAGAACTCTTTCTCTTTGGAGCGTACAAAGTGTTGAGGAACTAGGTTTTGTCCCAGACATGAAAGAAAACAAGATGCAAGGACTGTGACTTAATGAGATTACATCTTTATTAACTCACATGGAAGCTATGCAGATCATCATAATGATTTCCACTTTCTAGAGAGTAGAGTCCACAATGTTAAAAGTACACCCTCTGGACTTCTACCAGGGTGTTTGTCCTACCTTCTGTGTATATGAAGGTAAAGGGGGATATTGAAAAAGAAACATCTCTCAACTCACCAAAATTCTTTTTTATTTTGTTGATACAATTACTATTCTTGTAGGGTTTTTAGGGGTTTATTTCTTCATCTTGTACTTCCAAAATGTATACACAGTTTGAGAACAATATGGATGTCCTATCCTGAAAATAAAATAAGCTCCTCTTGATTTTCATATTAGCTCCCTTTCATATAATCATAGAATAGTTTGAAGAATCTCAAAAACTGTCTAGATCCAACCTCACACAATGTTCAGGGATGCCATTCACTAGAGTATGTTGCTTGAGGCCCCATCCAGTGTGGCCATAAAATCTTCCAGGGATAAGACATCCACATCTTCTCTGGGCAACCTGTTCCAGTGCCTCACCACACTGAATAAAGATTTTGTTCCTTACGTCTAATATAACTCTCTCATCTTTTGTTTTAAAACTGTTTTGCTTTGTCCTATCACTATCAGGCTGCGCAAAAAAAATTGCTCTCCTCTTTCTCATAAGCACCTTTTAGGTACTGGAAGGCTGAAATGAGGTCTTCCCAGAGCCTTCTCTTCTCCAGGCTAAACAACCCCAACTCTCAGCTTGTCTTCACAGGAGAAGTGCTCCAGCCCTTGCATCATCTTCATGGCCCTCCTCCACACTTGCTCCGACAGGTCTATGTCCTACTAATGTTGAGGATCCCAGACCAGTATGTAGCACTCCAGATGGAGTCTCCTGATATTGGAGCAGAGGGGCAGAAACACCTCTGACCTGCTGGCCATGCTGCTTTTTATGCAGCCCAGGATCCAAATCGTTTCTGGGCTGCAAGTGCACACTATTGGCTCATGTTCAGCTTTTCATCCAGTAGAACCCACAAGCCCCTCTCCACAGGACTGCTTTCTTTGAGTTCTTCTCTCAATCTCTACTCATGTCTGGGACTGCCTTGACTCAGCTGCAGAACCCTATATTTAGGGTATTTAGAACTTCATGAAGTTCTCATGGGCCCACTTCTCAAGTTTGTCCAGGTTTCCCTGGATGGCATCCCTTTCCTCTGTTGTGTCAGCTACAATGCTCAGCTTCATGTTGTCTGCAACAGAGGGTGCACTCCCTCTCTATGTCACTGATGAAGACATTTTCATAAACAATGTTTGTGTTTGATTTCAAATCTTTAAAAGAAACTCAACCCTGAGCCTTCAGTATTAGATAGGAGGGAATAGTTATATAAGGTCCTACATGTATTTTAAAACTGGGAATGCTTTTTTCTTAGCTCTATCACAAGTAGCCACTGTGTAGTTTTATATTGATGGCTGATGTAAAGATTTTGAATTCTTAATAAAGTTTGTGATGATAAACAGTTTATACTTGGTTTTTCCCCAATAAATCTTGATTTATGCACTAAAGATCAAATCAGAATCTAATTAAAGACTTAAGGAACACCTTGAATGCATTTTAAGACTGCAATACATTTTAAAGTGCTTACCTGAGGCCAAATTCAGCTGATCATTAAACATCTTGTTTGCAAATACTTTCTATGAAATACCTTCTGTTTTTGAAATTGATATGTACATAATTGAGAAAGGAAATATTTTTGAGATCAAATTAAACAAAACAATTTCTTAAGGGAGAAAGAGAGTGAGCTATTAATTTCTGTTGCTTCTTTTTTGTATCCATATGAGTTTCTCTTAGCCTAAGTAATTCAATTATTTTGGGGAAAAAAAATTTGGTACCCTAAACATTTTGGGTCAAGTTCTCCTGAACTCTACAACATTGACACTCAGGAGAATTAACTAGCAGAATTGAAAGGCACATCATCTATATTAAAAGGACAAATGCTTTCCTTTACACAGCAGGGTCGTGAGCAATGGATGTAGACAATGTCATTGAAATGCATGATAATTAAAAAGAAGAAGTTGAAGAAGTAAGTCCCATGGGAAATGTTCTTCAATTTGTTTCAGTTTCTAAGGTCAGTTTTTAACAAATTCAAATAAACTTACATTTGAATCCCTTCAGATCACCAGGGAACATACACCATTGAAATATCACTGAAGCATGTCATCTGGCTTTTCCTGTTCTCCTAATCCTCTATCCTTGAAATGTCCCCTGTATTGAGGTTATGAATAGAGAGGTTCAGGAACAAATTTGGATATCCATATGCCTTCAAGAATTTGTGGGAGATCTTTTTTCCCTTGACACCATCTAGGCTGGACAAGCAGCCAGGAAATGTGCCTCTGAACCTTTACTACTCCCTGCTGAGTGAAGATATCTCCTCACTGGACAAATTAAGTCCCCATGTCCTTTATCAAGTTGGCTGCAGAATTCTCAAATGAAATAGGAAGTTAAATAATACTTAATACTTTCATAGATTTTGCATGTTTAAGCAGAAAAGAAATCAACTATTTGAGCAAATTAGATTTTTCTCCAAATTTAATTTCTTTCTGTGTTTTTTATTTTCAGTCTTATCAGAAATTTTACAAGGTAATTGAGAACTTTTAATTAGGGCTTATGATATCAGTATTCAAATATGCATATTTATTACTAACAGTAAAATACTTCTCCCCTTGTTCTATTTTGTGAAATGGCTACTGAAAATCTACAGTAACATTTTGATAATATCTTATTCACACATATTTTTGATGTTAAGTTTATTTCTAAAAATTCTAAGTTTGAGGGTTTTTGACTTAGCTCAATAAAGTGAAGCTGTAACCTCACAAGAAATAGATTAACATAGATTTTTTCCAGATGATAGTAGTACCATAATCAGCTAAAGACATAAGGTTGCACTTCAAAAATTATCAAAAGTATGATAAAAGCTTTCCTTTTCTCTTTGAACTCTCATAGGAAGAAATTTAAACTGACCATGTTAGCTTCCAGATCTGATTAAGAAATCCATCTCCTAAAATTTAACATGGCTTCTTCAAATATGTACCAACTCCTGCAAAGACATCGATATTTGAAAATCTGAAATGGGGTCTAGGGAAGGCTCATGGAGTTACCTTAGAGCAGAATCCTTAAGGCCCCAGCTCAAGAGGAATTCAACAAAAAGATCAGGCCTAGTAATGATGGAAAACAGGGCATCTCTATTTTTCAATGTTTTTTTAATAGAATGAATTTCTTAAAAAACCCTAGGATCCAAGATTTCACACATTTACTGCATATTCACCTGCAGACAGCAAAAACTTGTGCTATACATGTACTTTCCTTTTGCTTTAGAGGAGGGAAGAAAGCCTAAGAATGCCTTCAGGGTAAAGATTGTGTTGAATACCTGTATCTCTATTAGTGGAATGAGTTTTGAATTAAAATATGTATGCTGATTTTTTGGGGTTTTTTTTGTTTGTTTTTCCTCTTGAGATAAGTAATTTGGGAATATAAGCAAGAAAAAATTACATCATATATAAAAGATTTAATCTCAAAATTGCCTTCACTAAACATTATTATAAAACTCAGGAAGAAAGCAGGACTGGACCAAAAAAATCACCACATTTAGAAAAAAAAAAAAAATGTGTTCAAGGTAACAAATGGCAAATTGTGGTGATAGCCTTTATAGGTTCTGAAGTTTAATTCTTTACAGTATGTCTTGAAGAGTCTAGTAGAGGTGATTTATGTCCCATCTCGAAGTTTTGTTGCTGGATTTCTATTTGGAATTTACTCTGTGGGATCACCTTAAGACCTGAATAGACACTAGCTATTAAATCCTTCCACTGTATTTTTCCCAAGGAGCTATTTCTATACACATGTGAGTAAATGCACAATAATCCAACACTAACTTTCTTGTTGCCTTTCTGAGTCATCCTCCTTGGTGTTATGAGCTCACATCAAGTATGTTAATGGTAAGCCTTTCTTATTTAATGTGGAAAAGTCTCCAAGAACTCAGACATGGGAGAGGGAGTGCAATAGGTATGGGACTAGAATCAGTTTTCTTATATGAGCAAAATATTCTAAAATTGTCCCTGTTTTGTGTTTCTTCTCCCAAAAGAAGCAGCACATAATATAGTGCGCAGTAGGTAAAAAGACTAATTTATACGAATCAATATAAATTTTCTTCTTTCAACCCTTGAGTAACCTTGAAAGAAATACCTGAAAGAAATAATTTTGAAAGAAATAACCTTGAAAAATTACCATGAAAGGCAGACTTTTTTCTTTTTTTTTTTTCCATGTCTAACTTGTGCCATTAAACCGATTCACCTGTAAGCATGTTGACTTGATTCAACTTTAGCAGAGAAATAACAGTGCAAATACTAAAATTTGGAGAAGGTTTTCTGAGTAATCCAAGAATCAATTTTTCATTGGAATGACTGTCTTCCTTGGAGAAAGTGAGAAACAGTTTCTCCTCTGCTGTTTGTCTTTTTCAAAAAGACATTGTGAATGTTGAGTTATCTGCAAAGATAAAGGGTAAGTATGTAATACCAAGATGTGCTTAGTCAGTGTTTGAAGAGCTAGATTGAAAGTCTGCCTATCTGCTGTTCCATGCTGCTTCCTACTTCAGTGCACAGAGGTTTCTCTCTTTTTTTTCTTTATTGTTCCAACTCTCCTTTAACAAAGTACAAAAATCCCACATTTAGAATTTGATATCTATTTTAATAATTGGAGTTATCACACAGATTTATAGGAAAGGTATTATTACCAGAAAGGATGCTATATGACTCACAGTTGTACTTTAAGTTCGCTAGGATTGTGATGCTGAGGCTAATAATTATGCATTGAATCTTAGCAGATGATGCTGCTGTGGAGTTGGAAGTTCAAGAAAACAAATCATAGCTGTTTTAAGGGTCAGCATTTTAACTTTTTGTATTTCTTTTTTAAAACTTCATCAGTAATTTGCAGTCCAGAGACTGTAATCTCTGGTAGAGATTCAGATATTGCTGAAATATTGGCTTAGAGAAAAAACATCTAACCCATCTGTTACTCATTTCTGGCACAACTTGGAGTAAGAGGGTCTAGAACTGACAGTTCTAGGTCAAAGAACAGGTGGAGAGACATATCCTGTGTTGTTACCAGTGTGGAGCCTACCCTTATTTTTAGGGAATGCATGAGAAGAAATGATCTTCTTCTCTTGATCTTGTTTGCTCAAGAGTTTAGGGAGAGATGTTCAAACCCCTTAATGCTGTTTCATTTAACCAGCTTGGAAAAGTTAAACCAGTAATTTAACTTATATTTGAAAGCCAAGATTTCCCTGGGTATTGGCTTACATCCATTGCAAACATCTGGCATCTGTGATGGTATAGGAAATTTCAACAAGAAAAAAAATGTAGATGCATTACTTTCATCTCTGATTCTCACATCTCACCACTAAAGTGTCCCTTTAGTATTATACCATCCCAGTCCCAGTCCATCCTTTTCACATAAGCCACCATCTCAGAATCAGTCTCCAGGCTATTCCACCAATCCCTGTTGTAGTCCCTTCACTACTAAAATCTGCTTTTTATCAAAACAATCCAAGTAACAAAATATACAAATATCACAAATAATATCATACGGGAATCTCTTGGCCTTAATTTCAGGATTTGAAAAAATCTTTCATCATCCAGTTAATCAATGCTGCCTGATTACTGTTATCTTCCAGTTTAATCACACTGGAAGAAAAACAGCATCATACTCTGCAATTACCTATACACTACTAATTCTTTTAAGTTGTATGTGCAAATTGGCAAGACTTGTTTTTTCCCGTATAGTAATAATTTTGAGAGAAGTGGATGGTAGCAAACCACCTACAAGTTACATGGCACCTCTGATACGAAGGCTTCAATTTAATGCTCCAGGATTGTATCGCTGTGATGACAATATGTCCCTCTAAGCCAATAAAGTATTCAGTAATTGACTGACTACAAAGATTTTGTTTTCACCCGTTCTGTATAGGACCCTTCCCATCACTTTGTTGAATGAATTTAGCATTCTAGAGACAAAAAACCTTATATGAATGTCATTTTCAACTTTATGTTTTGAGGGCTTATTGGCATTATGCTCCAGCTATGGAAAACTGAGTAATTAAATTTAGTGATGGAACCATTAATATACAGTTCAGGATCATGTAACGCCACAATTTTTAAAAGGTCTTGTTGGGTTTATGGAAATTTTGGTGTAATTTTGTGAACATCTAATTACAAAGGCTAATTTTAGTTCACCTAAAATCCAAGTGACAAAAACAGCTTGAGAAAAATCCATATGGGATTCATGCGAAAATGTCTTTTAAACAGGATTATTTTCTGTCTTAGTTATATAAAATTATGTGGTGATTTTCTGTAGTTGTGTAAGTTTGTCCTTGAAACCTTTATGCACCCGACAACTGTCAAAAAACAGAGATGGGAAGGCGAAAATGTGTTTTTGATTATCAGTGTCTGGGAGAATCAGATATTTGATGTTTTCAGTCAGGAGACAAAATCATTATTTATAACTTTTTATGGAATTTTGCAGCATTTATTAAATTTTGTTATATGTTTTTTTTTTTCCTATTCTATTCTAATGAAGCAGATGTAAAATATTAAAAATCAAGTAGGTATCAGCCACCAGGGATATTTTAGGTTATTAAACAAATGTATATGTGTGCTTTTGGATGAGTGTTCAAAGGAGAGAGCAGAAATTGATATCTACCATTCCTTTGTTACATTCATCTGTCCAAATGTATAAGCAATTCTCTGAGGGGGCTGTTGTATTAAAATTCTACTTCTGATTTTTTTAAGGTTGCTGCAATTGCGGAGTTAAAGATCGAGCAGAAATCTACTAATGTTCAAACTTAACAGAAAATGTTATTTACATTTTAACACTCCTGTGTGTTCAATTAATATCTTATTTTAGAATCTGAGTGTGATGGTTAATGAGGAGTCTGTGAACATTACCGTGGCACTGCTGTCCTACACTACGACCATTAGCCTGCAATGCAGCAAATTGTTGACAGCTATAACAAAGCGTCACATCTGCCTTGTGAGCCCAGGATGCTGAAATGCTCTCTGCTGCTGCTGCACAGATGAGCAAATGTTATTTCTGTTTAATACTATCACTCAAAACAATCAGACCAGTTGGTTACTTGGAATTGTTTTCTTCAATTTCCTTAAGCAATACCTATGAAGTTTCCTCACCTGAAAAATATTTGAAGATCTTCGTATTTAATTGGAGTATATGATCCATGAATGCATGAAAAAATAGTTCTTTGCCATGGAAGTGATCTTTTGTCGCAGGGTAGCAAATACTACCTAGCTGACATGTTGCTGCATTCTTACCTCATTTCCAGCCAGCAACAGTACAAATGAAATGCAATGGTTGCTGTATATCTACTGATTTTCATCTCTAAATTAATGTAATCTGATCTGCTGCAGTCATTCTGTGAATACAAGGCTGTAAATTTAACTGACTGCTTTTTCACAGAAAGCTGGTTTGTTTGAGTCTTCTCTGTTTATAGATACATAAATTGAATCTTAGTCTTATGTGTAAGCATCATTGTTTTAAAAGTTATAACCAGTGCAGAGTGGGATACTGATTCACTCCCTCACAGCTAGTTTTCATGTCAGACACCTACATATGTACAGAGGCTTGCAAAACTGTTCAAATATCACAGTAATACCCTTAAAAATAGGACTCCCCAGGAGAGGCAATTTTCCACAATATTCAATTACAGGAGATGCTGAAAACTAGAAACTAATCCATAAACACTGTTAGTCTGAACTGATGGAGCAACATAATTTCATTTAGTTTATTTTTGCATTGGTCTGAGCTGTTTTTTTAATTGCCCCACTGTTGTAATAATGACCTCATCTTTGTTTCCATTAATAAACCTTATTATTAATTTTGAAAAAAACAGAAATAGCTAATACTTTTAAAGTATTCATAAGTAAAGATTTATGTTGTATTCTGGGAGCATCAGAATTAATCAAGAGCAGAACATGAAGATTTGGTTTTGATGAAAAAAATGCAAATAGGAAAATACCTCAAGCTGCAGTTTCCAATACTCTGTCAGCTAGCACTGCTGCCTCAAGCAGCAGTCCTGACCTCCTTCTCTACCTGACAGCTTATTCTCACCCTGCTTTGCTTCATCCCTTGGGCTAGCAGAAATGTTTCTGCTGCTGCTCATTGAACTAGATCAGGGAACCAATCAGAGCTAAAACTGCCTTTTTTTTCCTTGATTAATTTTAACTTAGATCAGATTCTCAATTTGGTTCACCACAGGATTGAATGAGCAGGAAAAGGCTGCTGGCCTGTGAGAAAGGAAGGGTGAAATGCCAATTCATACAATGTAAATACTGTCTTAAACTGTGGTACAAAAATTATTTTACCTCATTCTTGCTGTTCACATGTACAACAATTTGAAATCTTGTGTTTGAGCTTAACTCCTTGATCTAGTTTTGATTAGTTTGGGTTTTTTTTTGTCCCAGAATAACTAATGAACTTCCCCAGCTATCCTTGCCATCTGTAATCAAAAAGTAAATATGTAAACTGTATTATTCACAGTAAAGATACAGTATAGTACACAAGGAAAAGGTGTTCACTGTCACATCATCAGCAAGTACTTTATAAAGATCCTCTTGTACACTTATGGAACTCCATTTTAAAAATATTTTTTTCTTCAGGTCTTATTAGCTTTGCTAAAGAATCTGTCAGCTCTGATGGAAGTTACCTGGCTGAAAATATTCGTTACATTAAAAATGAGAGTAACAGCTTGGATTTGAACCCTTTGCAGAAATCACTAACCCTGTCATAAAGAAAAGCCTAGGAAGCATTTAAAGCTATCAATATTCTTTCAGGGTGTTAAGCAATTTAAAAGAGTTCCAAATAATATATTTTATGTGGGAAAGTTGTGGTAACAAGGGGGTTTTAGACGTGGCTTCTGTGAGAGGAGACTATTGACTCTCCCTGTTTTGGGCACAGTCAGTTTCAGCTGGCTCCAAAATGGGCCAAAGTTGATTCCCGTCTGCTGCGCTTCTGTGATAGCCTATTTAGGGCAGGGTAAAAAGTGCTGTGCAGGAGCACCAGGGGAGAGAAGTGAGACAAATAGGAGAGACCCTAAGTGGGGAAAATTGGAGAGTCCTATGTAGTCTGCAGAGGCTATAGTGAAGTATTCTGTGGTCTAGGAAGAACCCCACTGCAGCCCGTGAGAACTTCAGCTGGAGCAGGTGGCTGTGTTCATGCAGCAGGAGATTTCTGGTGCCCATGGAGGCCCATGCTAGGGCAGTATTTTTTCTGGAGGACTGTAGCCCATGGAAAAGACCCATGATGAAGACGGGGAAAAGTGTAAGGAGAAAGGAGTGACAGGGATGTAGTGTTCTGAAATGACCATAGCCCCCATGCCCCATCCCTTTTGTGCTGTTTGAGGCTGGGAGCAGGAAGAACAGTTGGGAATAAAGAAGTAAAATTTGGGAAGTGAAGATGTAGGGAGAGAATATGTCTTTAGTTATATTTTTGTCACTTACTGTCTTATTCTACCTTTATTGACAATAAATTAGTCTGTTTGACAATATTGACAATAAAGTTGTCTGTTTTGCCTGTGATATGATCTCACTGTCTTTACCCTGATCTGTGAATTTGTTCATGTTCTTTTCACTCTATGCCCTGCAGAGGAAGAGGAGTGAGAGTAGTTTGGTAGGCTACTAACAACCAGGGGTTAACCCATCACAGGTAGTAATAGTAACTCAGAGAAGTATATTTGCAGCATTTTGGTGACTTGGTCATGTAGTATTTAATACATTATTGTTCATTCTACAAAAAATTATCTGGTTTAGAGTGAAAATGTACTAGTGTTATGTTTCTGTTAGAGATACTATTTGGATCTAATTATGATTAAACTATCTATTGAATTTATTTAAGAACAGGCTGGAAGTGATTTTCAAATTCTGTTTTTTCCTAGGCATTTGGAAAAAAATAGGGTAAAATAGTAAAAAAAATAAAGTAGTAAAAAAATAGGGTAGCTCCCATGTATCATCTTTTCTTGAAAATTGTATGTTTGCTGCATGAAAATTTTCATAAACAGAGATGACTTTTTTCAGCTTAATTTTCTGATTCTTGAAACCAATGTGATAAAAATCCAGCAGCCAACAAACAGACACAAAACCAAAAACTCAGAACAACAGAAACTCAGGGTATTGCTTTGAATATTGAATTTAATTTTGTCTCAAATCCTTTCCTTTGAAACTCAGAGCTTCTAATAGTTCATATTTAAAATATTCTCTGTTACCTATCCCTATGTTTTGTATAATTTAAGGAGTAGAAATGAGGAAGGAGGTCCTAGAAAATTAATACAACAAGGACTCAGGTCAAACAGATAATAGGAGCATTGTCTGTCATCCAGCACTTAATTGAGAAAAGAGTACATTTACAGCCTTACTCTAGAAGAAACACTTTTATAAGAGCAATCCAACTACATCATAGTGATATTTCACCTTGACAAAGTTAAAATTATATTGACTTGTTTTAAAATATGTAGTTTATTTAAAAGGTGTTTCTTGAGCCTCTGCATGCAATGAAAAGATTGTAATGAAGAAAAATTTTTGAATGTTTCTGATCAATAACCCTGGCTTCTATGTCCTCAAAGGCTTGTGATGAGACTACCCTGGACATTTTTATTTTCAAGAACTGGAACATAATTTTGTTGTGGTTGGTTGTTCCTTATAAAAAAAACATAGTTTCCTCTACATGTCTGGTTCAAACCTTTTTGTGTTACCTCTTTGAAACAGGCTGCTGATAAAGCTGTAATCCAAAGCCATTACCCTTGGGTTGCCTGGATGGAACCTTCAAGTAGGAATATGTGAGGAATGAGGTGATTAGCATTTTTGTTCTGACCATTTTGTATCAATATACATGATAGGTACCACAGGAAAGTGTTAATATATCTTGCAGCTTAAGCAGTAAGGGCATGTCTTAATAATGAGGGTTAAAATTAATGCGCCTTGTGAGAAAAACATGAGGACTTTTTGCAGTGAGCTTGTGAGTTGTTTTTAATAAACATCAGAGTTAAAATGGCTTCACAGAGGGGTCTTCTTCAATTTTTGAAAATGTGGTTTTACTACTAAATGAATTTTATCAATGCATTAATGCATATTGTAAAAATGCACCACTACCATGCATTCAATTTTATAACTGCTCGCAACATTTAGCGTGTATTCTAAACCAACAAACAACTTAACTTTAATAAGTATGTGATTAGTGCTAATGCTAATCAGCTAAGCAAGTAGGAAAGAAAGGTGTTATTGACTTCTCAGGGACTAATAAACTTATATGCTCTGATAAATAGAGCCCTCACAGGTTGAATGGACTGGAGAGTAATTCAAATAGGGTAAAGCACTCCCTCCTTAATTTACAGGATGAGAACAGACCTGAAAGTCTTATCAGAGATAAGAAAGAGCTTAGCTCTTCAGCCAATTGCTAATTGTCAATTCCTTTCATATTAGGCATGGAAAGAAATGATAGCATTGTTCATACACCTTACAGAGTTTTCAGCTCTCTCTGTTGAAACATGTTTGTAAGGTTTCAGTTCTGCAAAGGCGCTTGCAGTCAGAACAAAATGAACCAGCCTTTTCAGTCCATACTAGGTGGACAGAGTTTGAAAGAACTTGGACTCATTCTTGAAGTCTGAAGAAATATCTGAATAGTCAGGTAGCTAGCAAAATTATTATAAGTTACAGAGAAATTAGAACTGAGGAGAGTGGTTGCTAAATGTGTGATATAAAACATGTATTTGAAAATATATATATGGTTGTTCTTTTACCCCCAGGTCATTTTGTTAGTTTCTTAGTTTAACTAATAATGCCTTATTTTTCCATGTTAGCTGATAATCTTTCTTAGAAACAGAGATGTCTAATTTCTCACTCATATTGTATTATGATATTTTATATCTATATTTTACACATTAGTTATATTGCAAGAGAATGAATGTTACTGATACACACTTAATTGTAAAAATTGGTAAAAATTTCACAATAAAATCTAAAATTGCATGTACAAGGAATGTAATGTATTTTGATTGTAAAAGGTCACTTAAGAAACTACAATGATTTCTTTAGGATCCATGAAACCTGAGCTGCAGTGAAGCAATGGCACTGAAGATTCAACCAAGATAAAGTAATTAAAAATGTTCAGTCTTAGTGAATTTTAATGTTTTTTCCATTATGAAGTTTAAAGGGATCTTTCAACTTATATACCCTTTTATATTTGATAGTTCTTATTTGTCCCAGGTTTGAGAAACAACTGCTACTTTACATCATCTGACAGATTTTGAGAAGACACTGCTAGCACAGCAAGGAAAAGATGACTTCTTTTGCAAACAGCAAGAAAAACTGAATGCATAAATACTTCAATGCCTGAATTGACTTCTTTTTCCCATATCACTTTTGGAGATTTCCCTCCTTATCCACTAAAGCTGTTGTCTTAATAAATCAAAAGTGAGGTAAGTATAAGTTACATAAGTATAAAAACCCTCTTTCTTATCAGAGTGAGTATGACAATGATGGAAGTGATATTGAGTCTAATATTAACTTTATAAATGTGGGAGATGAGAAAGCCTGTGCAAATCTGATGGAAGTTTGGCAGCTGGCAGTTAAGTGATCTCAGTGTGTCTGTTATAAGGAGCTATGGTCTAATACTGTTGCCTGAAGGAAGCAGAAGGCAAGATCTTAAAAGTATTGCTAGAGCATGATTCCAGTCTGATGACATAAATGAGGTGCCTTTTTGAAAACTTAACTTAATCTAAAATTTAGATTAAGAACCCCGATTGTAGATGTTACTATTCAGTTTTTCTCTGTGCATTTTTACTTTTCAGTCTTTAAAATGATTATTTTGAAGAAGAGGTGTGCTGACGCACTATGAATCTGGTTTTTTGACCAGTGAAATGTGTCACTGCTTGTCTTTGGGCTTCAGTTTCTCTTTTCTAGTCTCCAGGTTTGCCTAGGTCTATCTGTACAAACATTTCTATACTAAGACTCTGTGAGAATTCTTCCCAGTTTCCTCAGTAGTGTTTTCCTCATATTTATTGGTATTAATGTGGTGAAGACCTTATTTCAGGATATCCTCTAGAGTTTTGGTTGTCCTTCAGATATTCATTTGTATCAGCATAACTGACTGGAAAAAAAGGTTTTCTGAACTCTGGGACTTATATATACCTATGACATCCCAGAGTCAATATCGATGAGACATTATTAAGAGGCATTTGAGAGATTAGCAGTTACATGGTTATATCAGTAGAAAACTAGATTTTGAAGAAGGCACTACTAATTAAATTGCTTCAATTGTTTCAATGTCTAGTGACTGTGCAGAAAATGTATGGACTAACAGACGACAAACCTGTTACACAGGCTCTTGGAGCCAGGCTTTTTCACAACAAATGTTATCTAAGTGGGCAAAAAAGTACAAGATCGTTTCGGAAGCATTAAATATTTTGTAAATATTCTCTATTAGGAGAGTAAACTCATGAGACACTTTCAAGCCTTTTGCTACCAGTTAGCATAGGATTATAACTGCAAGGCCTCTTTGGGTGGGTAAAGTTTTTTAAGTATAATATTTCAACCAGTAGTTAAGGCTGATAAAATATAATGAGGAGGTGAAAATCTGGAGGGTTTTATTTTATTATTTTATAATAAAATAATAAATCTGTGTAATGCCTCTGCCAGCCTGATTTATCTTTTTTTTTTTTTTTTTTTTTTTTTCATAAAAGGAATACTTCCAAATTCTTTAAAAGTTGTGAAGGCAAATATTCAGGCTTATGTCTGCAGAACTTAACATTTGTATGGCTTCTCATGTAGCAGAAAGTAAGGTAGTAAGCAGTCACCCCAGAATCAGCTCTTTTCTGCACATTATGAGCTTCTTTCTTTGGGTAATGCTGACCTTTAAGATCATTTATAAAAGGGTTCTATAAATCCTATTCATGGATGGCTGCTATTATAAGATTAAATAGAAACCCAACATCCAATAGAGATTTTACTTCTTCTGTCTGACTTCTTTGTCTGAAGGAGTAGTAATTAAAGTGGTGTGTGCTTTAGGTTTGTACACTAATCTGAACGCTGAAATTAGGAGAAAAGATCTCTTTGCTTCCGAATGCAACTTGGTACGTTACTCTTTCTATGCTGCTTATTGACAAATTAAATACTCTTTAGAGATGCAAAAGCAGACTTGTGAATTCCATACTTTACTAGATTAGTCTAGCAAAATACTTAGAAGTCACTGAAGAATTCTTGAAAAATTGATGAGGAAAACATATTAAAAAAAAGGACAAAATGACATATGTGCTTATAACATAAAATTTGCCTATTCCTATCCAAAATTCAAAAGGGCAAAACCAGCAGAAACTAGAAAAAGATCTAAAACAATACTGGAGAGATAAGTGCATAGTGAGTATTTTAAAACCCAGGAGCAGGTGAATGAATAGGGAGCTGATTGGTTTTGAAATGAGAGGCTCAGATGATATGACTACAAATTACAAGGTACATAAAATGAAATGCAGTTCTAAGTGGGCTGAAGACAATCATAGTAATAGCATAGGGAAAGGAATTTTGAAAGCAAATGGAGAGCTTTACCTTCTGTTTTTCTAATGTAAGGATACAAAACAACTATTTTCAGGTGCAGTAATAAGGCCAGCAACAGTTAAAGTTGCTCTCTGCTTGTGTTGTAAACCTAAATACAGTAAATAGAAATTTTTCTTCTTTCTACTTTAAATAAGTGCCATTTTAAGGTTTTACCTTTAAAAAGTAAAGACGAAAAGCTGGTGTTGGCTTATTGGGTTCATTTCATAGACTCGAAAATATTTCTGAAGTCTCAAAGATTATTTCTAAAAAGTTTTCATCTGTAGGTTGGGATGATCTGATATCTTAATCCAACTGCTCTTTGTGCAAATTGTGCTAATTACTGTGTGAATTATTTTCTGGTTATCTTTACTTTGTGACTTCTTTTATTCTGAGCTTTGAATTTCAGTACAATAAGAAAATAACAATCTTAAAGCCTTTGATCATGAAGTCTTGAACACAACAGAATGGTCATGAAAGTCTCAAACAAAACAGAAATCTTCTGGTCAAGTATATGGAAGTTCTATAAAAACTCCAGTTGGTTCTGTGGATATAATGCAGAGCTCATTCATCTGCATGCTTATTGCCATTTAGTGCAAAAGTACAACTTAAATGCTTTAGAATTCAGAAGAATAATTCAAGGAGTACTTTCAGCAAATGTGATTTTCATTGCTCCATTTTCTTCAGAGAAAGACAAGACTTGAATATTAATGCCACCAAAGTAATGACAAAGTTGGTTGTGATGGGAAATCTTATTAGTAAACAAAAGCTGCATCTGAAAAATATTGTCATTAAAAGCTATGTAGTAGTTAATTGAGTCTGATATGAAATTTAGTGCTGGAAAGTTAATGACTAATGCAGCTATTTCACAGACCTTGGTTACTGCAGGCTCTATAATGATCTCCTTTGCTTCATGGCAACAATGAAATTAACCTATCCTTTGTCCTGCAGGTGTTGTGTTCTGATAATGCATATCCTTTACAAGTATGAGCAAATTATTTGCTTTGCATACAAATTGAGCATAAGCTGAATCTATATGGATAAGAAAATGAGCACTTCTTATATTTTTGAACTAGAGAATAGACCCTGGAATGTGAGTCACAATTCAATAAGCTGGCATCCTGGGTGACTTATAATAAAGAGTACAGATAGGAATTTAGATGATTATTGGCTTTCTGGATTTCTATTTATATGATTCTACAGTCTTAAAACCTTATTGGACATAAACCCACATGTTAGCAAAGCTCCCCTTTATTTCAGCTTATGATTCCCAAAGGACAGACAGTTTTAATTTGAGTGATCTGGAAAGAAGGTTGGGGAGATGAGGGAATGGGGGTAAAAGGAAAATAGTTAGATTTTGATTATCAAGGTATCTACTGGATTAAAGAAGGCAGAATGCCTTACATAAAAAGGAGCAAAAAAGACTCTTGGCATGGTGTCAGAAACACTGTGAGAGTATCAGGAATGAAACAACCCAGTATGTCTGGAATAAGTAATATGAGAATTCACCATACTTAAATAAAAGTTAAATTTTTTTGTTCATTCTAGTGACTAAATTGCTTGTGCATGTCTTATTAACTGTATTATCAAGAGATAGATTTGCAACAGAAATTGTGAGAGTTGATTGTGGTTTCACTGTGAGAATGAAACGTCAAGAAAAGTTTGAGGATGCTTCCTCTTTTCTCTTTTCCAGTTTTCCAGGATTCTAAAGGAATGTGGTAGGAGAGATGAAAGACTAAAA
The DNA here is from genome assembly GCA_013397295.1 of Polioptila caerulea. Taxonomy (NCBI): domain Eukaryota; kingdom Metazoa; phylum Chordata; class Aves; order Passeriformes; family Certhiidae; genus Polioptila; species Polioptila caerulea. The sequence continues at coordinate 418,138 of VYXF01011637.1, forward strand.
GAAGATTGATTGATTTAAAAAAATTGTTGTAGTACTGTTCTTAATGTGGACCATTCCAACTGGTGTCTTCCATCTAGTATGAAAAGCAGACATGAGAAAAAGGTGGGAAATGCTTGCTATTGTCTCCAGAACAAAGACTACTGCAGCTGACTTAACTCCAACCACTGCTATCAGTTGGACGGAGCAGACTAATTCAGTTTGCACATTTAGTTACTACATCAGCAAGTCAAAAGCCACATAATAATAATAAATTCCAGAAAGCAGCATGCTTGACTTATAATTGCAAGCTCAGCCTAAGCACCCAGTTTCTATTCATGCCATAAAACGGATGCATAAACTTGGGTATAAACAAATATTGACTTTTTTTTTTTTTTTTTTTTTTTTGATAGGAGGTAATTATCCAGGAATGACATTTTCAAAGACTAACTTAGAGTCAGAAAATGAGTGGGAAACCATTCCCTTATACAAGCCCACAGCTTAATATGACAATACTGTATAATTCTCTATGTCAAAGTCATTGATATATAACTGAAGAGGAAATTAGATACTGGGTTAAGAAGCATGCAATATTGTAACTTAGTCAGCTTTTCTTTATTCTGAACACTTCTTTTCTGCTTGGAGTTTTTTTTCCTCCTCATACATTTAATAGAGAAAAACTCTTACAGGAAGAGCAGTTGTGTAAAAATGTTTGCTTTTGGTTTAATTTTCCAATATAGAAATGATATGAAGGAACTCTGATAATAGAACCATTGAGAATGTTGTTATCCTTAGAAAAGTCTGAAAATTAGTAAAGGGAAACACAGAAAGCTAGAAAAACCCTTAAAAGAAAAATACTGGAAACCATTAATTTTACAGTGCTAGCATATTTTTTTGTTAGAAAACTTCACAATTTTTATTTCAATCGTTGCTTCCCACCTCTCACACATGTCCAAAACTGAAACCTTGAGGTCTAGTATTAGTGCATAGAATTGAGATATCTCACTGTTATGTTTATTTGTTAGAAAGAGGGATTAATGAAAACTGAAAACAAAAAATATTACTAAAACTCACAGTAACTTAAAGAGTGTCTCAAAATTTTCAGTGATTATAGGACAGGATTGGTTGATAAAGAGAGAAAGTAAAATTTATTTGTATGACTCTATGTGTACTGAGGAATAGGGAAGAAAAAGGGAAAGTTCATAAGGCAAGTGTCCATATCTTAGTTTAACAATTTGTACAAAAATTATAATACTTGGAATATTTCAGTATCTAATCATAAAATTTTGTGGGAAGATCCATTTCCAACATCATGTACATCAGTAATGTAACAGTGGCCTCTTGTTTTTATTCATCATAGAACCACAGAATCATTAAGGCTGGAAGGGACCTCCAGAGGTCATCTTGCCCAGTCTCACTGCTTAAACCAAGATGAGCTAGAGTAGGTTGCTCAGTACTGAGTTGGCCCTTTACTTTCTCCAAGTATTGAAACTCTACAGCCTCTCCAGGCAACCAGTTACAGTGTTCACCGTACAGCCTTGAGCGGCCTGGTCAAAAGAATAACCTGAGTAAAAGATGTACCAGCCCAGGGCAGAGAGTTTGACTTGATGATCTTCAAGAGATCCCTTCCAACTCAAACTTTTTAATGATTCTACAACAATGATACCTTTCCTTGTATTTAACCAGATTTTCCTGCTTTTTAATTTGTGCATGCTGTCTCCTGTCTTTTTGTTAGATGTTACTGAGAAGGGTCTAGCTTCTACATCTTTATTTTCTACCATTAAGTATAAATACACATTAACAAGATCCTGTTGAATCCTTTCTTCTCCTGGCAAAAACTTCCAACTCTCAGTCTTTCCTAGTTCAACAGATGCTACAATTCTTAAATCACATTAGTGGTCCTTCACTGTGCTCTCTCCAGTACATTCTTGCCTCTTGTACTGTACAGCTTAGCACATGGAACAGCACTCCAGATGTCTCACCAGTGCTGAGTAGAAGAGTTACTATGTAAATCTGCTTGCTGGTTGTGCACTTCTTAATACAATCCAGGATGCTGTTGAACTTCCTAATTGTAAGGGTATGTTGCTGGCCCTTGTTGCAGATTGATTTGTGAGAATCAAAGGGACAGAGTTAGTTTTTAGTCTGTAAATCAAGTCCTGATCAAGTAGTCTGATCTCATTCTTGATTTTGAAATATAACACCACAGTACTGACATTTCAATTGTATGCTTTAGTTCTTATTCAAATGTCTAAATTCCACAACCAAACTTTGAACACTTTATTTTTCCACCTAACTGAGCCAAATTCTTTTCATCCATCTGGAATCTTATTCAGTTCTATCAGCTGTGGAGTATTTGTTTTGTTTGTTGTATTTTTCCTTCAAATTTGTTAAAGTATGAGTTGAGTTAGGAAATGCAGAAGACACAATGGTCTAGTGTCATAGCCTCCCTTGCCCCATGCCCTCTATAATTTTTCATATTCCAATCATGTAAAGATTTAATCATCATTAATTGATTTAGCTTTTTAAAAATTTCACTATTGAATTTCCACCAGTATTTTCCCTTTTTAATATGTGAAAATGGTCAGATTGAAAAATATACAGTTATTTGGGCTGTTGGTTTTGCCCTCTTAAACCAGATGTACAGTGATGGTTTCTTACCAGTCTCTTGGGATCTTTGGGGTTATTGAAACAGATTATTAATAGTCCAGAGACCTCATTAGCTGAGCCTTTTCTAATTATTGTTTGTAAATTATCTATACCTTGTGATTTCAAGGGTGCAACTTCATTAGTTTTTGTTTAAGTTCTGCCTAATATCTGCTTGGATGAAAAGTATTTTTTTCCTTCAATCACCACTTATTTTCCAAACTTAAAACAGGTTTCACTGAAACACTTTGGTCCTCTGTGTTAGCAACTTTATTATTTACATCTCATGGGAATACCTAAGAAGGGACCAAAGATTGATTGAGCCCTGAATAGTCTATATGGATTTCAGGGTATTCAAGAAATCCAAGAAGGGATGAAAAGCACTAGTCAGTGTCATGGTTTAAGCACAGCTGGCAAGCAAGCACTAAGCAACTGGTCTCTTAAAATTATGTTAACTTATGTCATAAAATCGACTTTCTCCATGTAACAGAAAATGTAGTTTTTAAAGAGGAAGTCATAGAAAGGAAAACCAAGAGAAGTGCAGAGCTTAAATACAGTAGAATAATCTCTGGCAAGACCCATGGGATGGCAATGATGCTGTAACATTGCCAATATTTCCTAGAGGCTTTGGGATGTCAGATATGAGCTGAAACTAATGAGTGATGTTTTGCTGTTTTTAGAACTATAACCATTTTACAAAAGGGCAAAAATTCATTTGGCTGAGGAAATTGAAATTTTGGTTGAATTCATAAGTTATATTTAAGGTGGTCTTGGTATATCAAACATAACTCTGCACTTTGGGTGGCTTGCTGTGTTCCCTGAGGATTATGTACTGCTTCTATGAGGGGCTATGTCAACCACCTTGTTGACCTTTTCCTGACTGCAAGGTGATGCAATCATAAATATATGACTATTCAACTGAATGTCTTACTTAGAATGTGTGATTATGTGAGCTGAAGTTGTCTACAACAAGCTGCACTCGATACTTTTCCCTGGTGACTTGGTTTAAGGATATTTTTATAAATGCATCAAAAGCACAGTTCTAGGCCTACTCTGTAGTGAGCAACTGTACAATTTAAGCAAAAAGTAGGGTGAGATTCTTTTTCAGAGTCACAATAAAATTTTAAAAAAGGATTTACTGAGTTTTATACTCCTTTCTACTCCTTTCTACTCCTTTCTACTCCTGGAACCCTGCAATAGCTCACCTGATCCATTAATAAAAGCTAAAAAGGTGATAAATTAACATGGCAGTCTTTCAGTTAAACGTATTTTATTTCCTCAAGTTCTGCATTCTCCTCCCAGGTAAGAGAATATGAAATCTTGGTATCTAAACAGATGATCTTGCAACAATGTATTTTAACTGGGCCTAGAAAGTCTGAAGATTTGTCTTTAGTTTTAAAGTCTCTCGAAATCAGATAAATACAACAAACTTGTGTCTTTCATTTACTTACAGGGCTGTGAAATCTACAAAATGTCATATAAACAGAGTCATCATTATGAGCAACTCTAAAAACTATCTACCTATAGGAATATAGGTTTATTGAATTCATGTGAATTTATCTGTGAGACATTTATCTATGGAAGAAATTTAACTGAACTTAATCAATAAAACTGCTGAGATTTTGTTTCAAGGAATGTTTTCCTAATATTTTATATGCAAAACTGTAGTAGAAGTTAATTCTAGTCTAAATTTACTTTTTCCAGTCTGACAGTTGAAAGGTAAAGGTCGAAAATATCTCATTTGAAAAGTCAGATCAGACGACAATAGATTAAAGAGAGCCTCTCATTTATCCCAACAGGATGGCTTCAACTTATTTATTCTAGACTCTAACAGTGGCAGAAAATGAAGTTATAAAACAGTGAATGCAGAAGAAAAACAAAAAAAATAAAAAATATGGAAGCCTATACTGGAGAATACTGTGAGAAGTTAATAATGTACTGTTAAATTCTTCTCTGAGCTAAAATGGAGTGCGTGTTGCAGTACAAAGTTTCAGGTTTCATATGAACTAAATGCAGGAGTTTTAGCAATTAAGGATCTCATGAGAGGATAATATTCTTTCCAGTTCTTGATTGTATTTTTTCAAATTTTAATGACTCTCCTATTAACTAGAGTCCCCTGAATGTAATGAATCACTTGAAAATGTGATGGAGCCATATAAACAAGAAATTACTCCACTATTTGCAACAATTACATCTAAAATATAACCACAGCATATAAATTTTTTGGGAATAACTAATCTACAAAAAAATTCATCACAGCAGTATTTGATGGTCATCAGAATCAATATAATTTCACTGATGATATTTCATATATTACAATACTGAAGAAAGACATTTGCCATTTTCAGTAAATTTCACATTTCAGAAAATGTGTGTATTTTTCTTTCATTCTTCCTCCTGCAACATTTATATCTGCTTCCAAGACCAGTGTCCTGCAACAGATGCTGCCAGCAATGCTGAATACTTTCAATTAGTAGTTCTCTACTTGTCTGGTAGCTAAGCAACTGACCTGTGGTGAAGAATACATAATGATCTTGTGCAAATCCACCTAAGACTATCAGAGAGAGCTAGCCATCAAAGCATGGGTTTGTTCACCCATATTGATGACTTTGGCTTGGCCTTCTGCAAATTATAAAGTGTATTTACTCTGTGCTTAATGTAAATAGGTCAAAAACAGAAATAAGAGGCTGTATACATATGTGGTTTTATCTTTCCCCTTCATTGAAATTACTATGCTATTAGCAAGCAAACATACAGAACGCTATAAAATCAGGGTAAACAAGGATTTGATATCATCAACATACAATATTAATTAACTACACAACAATATTTTTGACTTTCCTTTTTTAATGATTGTGAGTGATATGGCCTTGTTAACAAGGCAGTGTTTACTGGATGGGAATTTGAGAAAAACCAGCAGCTGGCACGGACTTAATCCACATAAAAGAGGCTCCTAAGTTGTCAGGGGGATGGTAGCATGAGAAAATAGTGGAGAAAAATAACCTTATCCATTGTAAAGCCTTACAGTACACTGAGTCTGTACCTCAGAGCTGGCTAGCACTTACTAGAATCCCAGATTCTAGAGAATGCCTGAGCAGCTTTCTCCCTCAGCTTTGTTTGATCAGAGGACTCGCTTATTCTGGTCCACTGAAACTTTCACAGTCCTAATCCATTTATTTATCACCCGTGGGAGACTGAACTACACAAGGAGGATTGGAAGCGTCTTCCATATAAAGAAAACATTAGAAACTCTTTAAAACACTCTGGCAAAACAACTCACAAAAAATCTAAAAGAAGCAGAATAAAAAAATTATAGGTTACTGGGAAACATTGCAATGGTCTAATTAGATCAGATGGGAAACTTAAGAACACTTTGGCCAACAGAGGAAATCCATGTTTTGCAAAAAGATGAAATTTAAAGGTGAAGCTAGTTGTCAAAAATCAATCTGGCTCAGCAGTTGATTTTGCAGAGCTTTAAAGAGTGTTTGGGTTAAACTGTGATTCAAACTATTCTTCAAGATAAAGAACATGTTACACTAACTGAAAGTATTTGGAAAGGTCTCTAAGATGTTTGTATCAGTTGTGAAAAGTATTCACCTTTTATATAGTGCTTCAGCAGCTCTCCTTTTTCAGTCAGCTCAAGTCCCTAGGGATTTTTAGGAATAGTAATCTGCTGTAAAATTAATTCAAAGGGGAGAGAAAATGTGTCCTGTCAGAAAGACTAGAGAAACTAACATTTACCTAATGGAAGTGTGTGAGAATATCTGTAATAGTTCATGCATCAGATTAGTTGTATTTATATTTCTTTTGGAATAACATTTTTTCTTTTCTTTTCTTTTTTTTTTTTTTTTAATCATAATTATCCTACCAGTGTTTAAAATACCCTAATGATGATTGTTATGACTTTGTAGTGAATTGATCCTGGCTGGACACCTGCTACCCAACAAAGCTGCACTGTCACTCCACTCCTCAGTTGTACAGGGTAGAGAATTATGAAACCAAAGTCTTGCAGGTTGAGATAAGGATAGGAAGAGATCACACCCAATAATAGGTACAGGCAAAATAGACTCAGCTTGTGGAGATTAGTTTCAATTACTGCCAATCAAATCAGAGTAGGACAACAAGAAATAAAATAAAATCTCAAAAACCCCTGTCTCCACCCTTCCCTTCTCCCCAGGCTGAAATACACCCTCAATTTTCTCTACATCCTCCCCAACAGTAGCACAGCAAAGATGGGCAATGTGGTCAGTTCATCACACTTTTTTCTCTGTCTCCTCCCTCCTCAGTGTAAGGACTACTCAAACACTTCTCCAGTGTGGGCTCCTCTCTCCATGGGACCACAGGTCCTGCCAGGACCCTGCTTCCCAGTGGGTCACAGCCTCCCTTGGGCATCCTCCTGACCTGCTCTGACATGAGGTCCTCTCACAGAAGCCACCATTCCCTCCCCCAAAACAAAACCTTGCCACTCAAAGACAATATTTAAAATTTATTTTTGGAAACATACACTGTCTGTGAAGTCTTTTTACTGAAGCATGCTGCGATTGCAATTTCCTATGGAGAGAGTCAAAACTGGTTTGTTTGACTTTTCAAGGTGTGTATGTTCACAGCTATCATGTAATTTACTAGTTTTATCTAAGTTTGTAAAAGCATACAGCAGATACTGAATTTTAAAAAAAATCAAAAACAAAAACAAGTAAAATAAAAGTGTTTATTAATGATATTGTCTTTTTACAAATAAAATATATTCAGGCCATTAGGTGAATCAAATGTCCTCAGGAACTGTATATGTCTATAGCTTGGTAAGATTTTTAAAATCACAACAAAAACCAGAAAACATCATGTTTTCCATGGCTTGGCTCTGAGACAGCCTTCATTATTATTTTTGCATCACAACATCTTTACAGATAGTTACTTGTCATGGGTTGCAGTGCAAAATGTAACCAAGGGAGTATGTATTCTATAACCATCTGTTGGAACTGGGGTGGTGTAACCTTCTGTCAATAGGCCAGATGATAAGAAACCAGCGAGAGCAGTTTCTTTATCTCTTCCATGACCCATCCTCCCTCCAGGGAGAGATTTTCTGCTGATGGGCCATTGAGTGTCACTGATAGAATTACATCATCCCATCGGGAAATGCTCCATCCAGGGGGAGGAGCCAAGC
>VYXF01011637.1:425925-443355 GCA_013397295.1 Polioptila caerulea
CTTTTCTTTTTTTTCCTTTTCCTAATAAATTGTATTTCTGACTTGGAGTCTCTCACTGGTTTTGCTTTTCAAAACCAGAACATTACTGAAAAATTGAAATAAAATATCTGTGTCTTGTACTAATTTTTGTAGATATCAGAATCTACATATATATGAAAACCCCACAAAAAAACCCCAGTGTAACTAAGAACTCAAATTCAATAATTTAAAAAAAAAATCAAATAAATTCAGAAGTCTATGATGGCTTCACACACAGTTAAATAAAAATCTCAAGTTCTTCTCTGCAAATGCAATCTTAAGTTATATGTCTTTTAAAAATATTGAATTTACGATAAATAATTTGAAAAATTATTTTCTAAAGCAAGTAATTTTCTTTATCCTAAAGCAAACTATTTAATTTGAGAACAATGATATAAAAACTTGTAAAAGATAAATAGATCTGGATTCTATTCCAGTCTGGGACTGTGAGTCCCTCTGTGATGTGAGGAGAATAAATAAATCATGTGGTCTCCTTTCACAACTGTAACTCACTGCATTTGTCTCATACTTTTTAAACAGTAATGGGTATAGGCTATGTTAAATAAATAATAATAAAAAAAAAAGATTGGTAAGGGTACCTAGACTGCTACTGCTCCTGCTTTATACAGAGAAGAATTCTGCCTTTCTGTGAAGGAAAGTGTTACATTGTTGAAAGAACTTTGTCTGACTCCTGGAAGTCTTTGAAGTGTGATGGTGGAAGAGGAACAAAGTGGAAGAAGTACTGTGATAGAGTGAAGGACTTTTTAAAAAAAAAGAAGAAAGGAGAGAGAAAAAACCAGCAGCCAGTTAGGGGAAGAAGAGTGGAGAAGAAAAGCTGATAGAAAAATAGTCTGTATAAGTTATAATTGCAAGTGGAATGCAAAAGAATCCACTTCCTCTAGAAAATCTCATTTAAAATTATATGTAACTTTAATAAATTTTGTTCTCATTTTTGCTTTGAGTACTGCTAATTTTAAGGCTGACATTTTGGGATTTTATTAAGTGTGAAGAATGCAATTAATGCAATTCTGCCACATGTCACAGCCACTGTGAACATTATCAGCCTGTTGCCACCAGAGTGGATGTTCAGCCGTAAGGATGCGCCTGTCTGCCTCACAGTGTGCAGATCTCTTCCTTTCTCCACCTGCTGTCCATGACAGGTGTCATGGTGTCTCTCAGGGTTTTGCTGCTGAATAGCAAGCCATGGTAGTACTTTATGCCACATCAAATTACAGCACCCTACAAGAATGTTCCATTCAGTAGTCATTCAGAGGATGGGAATAAAGTACCTAAAACATAAAATGCCTTCCCAATTTGATACATATTTTCCTAAATTTAAACCAAGTCAAGGGTAAAGTTGTGGTTGATAGACATTGCTGACTCGTGAGGATGTTGGAGCATACCTATTGTGTGCTCAGAACAACAATATTTTCCAATAGACTTACATGCCAGGAACAACCACAGAAAAGTAGTGTTAGATGAGCTGCAGGAAGAAGTTGCGATCAGAGGAAAGGGAAAATTTGGTTTAGATTGACATTAGCTATTAAAATAATGTTCTTACGTGTTGAGAGAGTTTGAAATGCAGGAACGGGTTGAAATGAACCATCTCCATACATACATCTGCATTCACACATACATCCAGATGTGATGACAACTTCTAGAGAATAAGAAACTGATGTCTATAAAAGTCATTATTGTGAATTTCCAAGTGTTTTCTTAAAAGGTTAAGACATTTGACAACTCAGAAAGAATTTTAGAGTCCCCTGCTTGGTTACTGCAACAGCATCCCTCAAAGCCTTTAAGTTTACTTCCCATTCATTACCACCTCAAGGTGATTTTGTTCTTGTGATGTCTGTTTTGTGTGACTGTCATGGTTTAAACCCAGGCAGCAAGCCCCAAGAAGCCACTCGCTCCCTACCCCACCAGCAAGATCAGGGAGGGAACTGCAAGGGCAAAAGCTGGAAAACTAAACAGCTGGGTTGAATAAAAGACAATTTAATAACAAAAGCAAAAGCTGCACACACAAACAAAGCAGAACAAGGATTTAAGTCACTGCTTCCCACGGACAGGCAGGGGTTCAGCCATCTCCAGAACAGCATCCTACCACATGCAACCGTGACTTGGGAAGACAAACACCATCACTCCAAATGTCTCCCCCTTCCTCCTTCTTCCCACCACTTTATATACTGAGCATGATGTCACATGGTCTGGAATGTCTCTTTGGTCACTTGGGGTCACCTGTCCTGGCTGTGCCTCCTCCCAGCCTCCCATGTACCTCCAACTTCCCCACCAGTGTGGCCATCCAAAAAGCAGAAAAAGGCTTGTCTCTGTGTAAGCCCTGCTCAGCAATAACTAAATCAACTTTGTGTTCCTCACATATCCAAAATACACTAGCTACTGTGAAGAAAGTAAACTCCACCCCAGCACAAACCAGCACACTAATTCATTATTTTTAATTGCTCCTGCAGGGTTGTGTTATTATTACATGCGCTTAAAAGAAACCTTGTTTTCAGAGTATGAAGAAATCAAGAAAGGAAATATGGATTTTTTTGTTGCCAGGGAAGTGCTGGAGCAGTGGTTTTAATATTCTGTGTACAGACCAGCTCAAGATAGGTCTGTAATACACAAATGATGGTAGTACTTTTTAAGTCTGGCATTCTACATATCTGTAGAAGGAAGAAAATTAAAAGTTGCTTCCTGAAGAAGGATAGAATTGAATTCTGAATATGGTCTCACAAATATTTTATTTCCAGAAAACTGCCTGTGTCTCCAGAAAGGGGATTCTGTTCAAGGAGCAATCCTTTGAAAGATGATTTTGATTTCACAATCTTGTGCAGTATCCCAACTACTTTTGCTGCATGAATCAGGTAACAAAATCTCTTGAGTTCTATGGCAGACATAAAGGTGGTGTCTCTGCGTGGAATAAATGTATGGCTACACATTATTTATTTCCTTGCATTAAGCCTTTATCTGGCTTTAAGAGAATTTTCAGGGTGTTTGGTACATGGAGTCTTAATTTCCCTTCACCTAAAGTAAGAATACTAGCAGTGGAGTATCCAGCTGTTTGTATAAATGGGACATCTGCAGGAAGTTGCTGTGCTGCTTGTTACAATGAGAAGTTGACATAATTGTTAATGAGAAAATTGCTAGACTAGCAACTTGTTCAATGCTGTGATGATGTTATTTTGACTTTGGTGTGGGAAATTTTTTTTGTAGACGTGAATGATGTGATTGAAGTTTGTGAAGATTGTGTGATGAATGTGGATTTTTATAATAATTTTTAGATATTTGATTCACAGAGGCAAGATGTGGAACATATAGTGTTTGCATGGCAAGGTGTTGGCAGCAGGGAGCTACAGGAGTGTCTTCTATAAGAAACTGCCAGAAGGTTCCCCCACATTTGACAGAGCCAATGTCAATGGTCTCCAAGGCAGAGTCCAAGAGCAACTTTGGTTATAACAGTTAAGAAGAGGGTGGGGATGGGTGGTGAACTGTGTATGGACAACTTCAGCCAGAGAGATGAGCGAGAATATGTGAGGGAAACAACTCTGCTGACTCCAAGGTAAGTGAAGAAGGAAGACGAGGTGCCCCAACACCAGAGAAGAGATTCCCCTGCAGCCCCTGGGGCAGCCCATGGTGAGGCAGGATGTGCCTCTGCACCCCATGGAGGCCCATGGGGAAGCAGAGATCCACTTGCAGACTGTGGAGAGCTCCTTGTCAGACTGGGTGGATCTGCCCAAAGGACTCTGTGACTCTGTGAGAAGGCCAAGCTGGATCAGGTCCCTTGCAGAGTCTTATGGTTCTGTGGTAAGAGGAACCCATGCTGGAGCACGTTTGATGACAGCCCTGTTAGAAACCCACTCCTGGCACAGCTCCTGAAGGTCTGCATCCTGCGGAAGGGACCTGTGCTGGAGCAGTTTGTGAAGAATTGCAGCCTGTGGGAAGGACTCCTGTTGGGGAAGTTTGTGGAGTCCTTCTTCTGAGGAGAAAGGAGCAATAGAGACAATGTGTATTGAACTGACCAAAACATAATTCCCCATCTCCCTACACTGCTGTTGAGAAGGAGGTAGAGAATTCAGAAATTGAGCCTGGAAAGAAGGGAAGGATAGGGGAGAGATGTTTTGTAAGATGTGTTTTTATTTCTCATCTTCTTTCTCTGATTTCATTTGCACTAAATCAAACTAATTTCCCCACACTGAAACCATTTTACCAGTGACAATAATTTGTGAGTGATCCTTTCTGTTCTTATCTCCTGTGAGCCTTTCCTAAAATTTCCTCTCCCCCTGTCCAGCAGAGGAGGGGAATGACAGAATGGCCTTTTGGGCACCTGTCATCAAGCCCACTAGAACCCTGCTCCTTCATAGTATAAGATCCACATCTGATCAGGAAAGAGTATCTCAGTATCAATCATTAGCAATAATCTCGACTGAAAATGTCTCCAGGGGATAGTAAGGGGCATCAATATATTTATTTTATGCTTACACAATTATTAACTTATATGTTAAAAAATAAAACTTTTGTTTTTCAGTAGATTTGGGAAATTTCCAAAAAGGTAATAATGACCACACTGTTTTCAAACTTGATACAAGTGACCATGCAGATATTGCAGATATCTCATGTTATCTAGAACAGTTAGATATTTCACTAAGTTTTTGGGTTTAATTTTAAGCTATTTTTATTTACTCATGCTGAAACAAGTAATGGTCTTTGTGAAGGTGAAACACAATGGTCTAATTATTATTATTGGTTTTTTTTGTTATATTTTCATGTGTACCATGATAAATTCAGTTATATATTACTTATTCTGAAAGGAAACCATTTTATATGCAGATTTAAGGTAATGGGCATTCAACTTTAAAAAATGGTTCTGATATCCCGTAGCTTCTCAATAATAATATATTCTTACATTAAAACAGAAAAGGATGGATTACGGGTTTTTCAATTTACAGCAGGCATATTAATTGCAGAGTAGGATTTCCGCATAAAATATCAATGTACTGGAACAAACTGTTAATGTACCAGAATATGAACACTTACATTCATTTCTTGAGATTTAAAAGCAATCTTCTTTTTCATATATCTGAATAGTACTTTTTTAAGTCTGCTAATGAGAACAACATAACCAATGTTTTCTGAAAACCTTAATTAGCTTAAGTGTTAATAGTGATTTCCTAGTCCTTGCACTGGCAAACAGTACAACAAGCCATTAAGGAAAAAAAAAATAATTTACAGGGTACGGAAAAACTTTAAAGCAGCTTTTAAGAAATGTGTAATGGAAGATCAACTTTATGTTGTATTAGTGAGAAAAGAAACATTGAATTCAAGTTTTACTTGTTTGGGGTTATTTTTGGTTGTTCTGGGTTTTGTTTGTTTTGGCTTGTTTGTTTTTTTTTCCTTGAAGAAGATATTCCTAGACTAATAAAAGTGTACTTGGAAGTGAAGTTCAGTGGGGAATTTGCAAAATGTTTTTAATGATATAGAATACCAAGTTTATAGTTTATGTATTATCTAATTTGTTTGAATTGCACACAAAGAATCCAAGAAATTTGTTTTAATAGGTAATACCAATACTAAAAATTTTGCTGTATAAAAAGAATTATTTTTTAAGACAAGTAGGTAAAGACTTATGATTCTTGACAGTACAAAAGAGGTTGTTTACAACCATTATCTTATTATTAATACACCTGAGCAAGTACGTATCTTCTCATTCACTTTCAAATACTAGACTATAGCTGCTTAAAAAGATGCAAATTAATTCCTTCTTTGTTTATGCAGTTTTGTTTTATGACTGCTCTGTTTCACACTACTAATCTTTAATGGGCCTTCAATTTCTTTTTCCTTTTTCTTTAAAACAGCAAATGAATGCAGGTCCTTCCTTTTAAAGCCAGACAGAAAGAGAAAAAATATTTAAGTTTTCATGCCACAGCTGCAGGCTGTGAATTATCCCACTAGGGAAGAGTGGAAACACCACCCACATAATCCAACAAGAGGCTTGATTCATTTTGTGTCTGAAGCAATCGTTGTGGTCTTACAAAGCTGAAATGAGTTTCCTTTACAATCTTTACAGGAGAAAAAAGTAAGAATATCTTCCTTGCTGGTTCAAAGCAAGATCCCAATTTTTAATTAATTTTTACTCCTATTTCTCATTTTTATTTTTCTTCCTTAGTTTCTCACTATTTTGCAACTACCTTGACTTTACATAAAACAATTGAATTGAATATAAGACAGGATGTAAAGAAGAGCCAAGCAATATCTTCCCAGGCCTATCAATCCCAGCTGAACTTGTGACAAGTGCTTTGGCTAGTGTATGAGAACCAGATACAAGGAACTTTGCAGAGCTTGTTTTTAAGGCTCCTGTTTTTCCAGGACAGTCAGAAAACCTTCCTGTCTCACAAACATGGAGAGTTAGTTACCATCCCAGTGGAAGCACCTGCCTAGGGTCCTCTCTAAATATGCAGGACTCCACTCAGTATGCGTATGTAGCTTCCTACAGATCATCAATAGTGAATAATGAAGAGAGAGAGATTAAATTCTGCCTTTTAGGTTCTTTATTCAAGGCTGTAGGGAGGTTTTGTCCTCTTGGGATCCTAATGCTTGAATTTAACTTTTAATTGAACTTTTAATTGCTCAAGANTTTAATGAGCTGGATTAATGACTTAAAAGTTCAGCTGCTGACAGATGAAATGATGACTGCAGTAAAAGTCAGCTGGTTGCAGTGCTTGTCCAGAAACAATCCCTTCTATTGCTTCAGAATATTCATACACTTGCTGTCCATTCCTTCATAGAGTGATGTAGTCATAAGGCTGTATTTATTAGGACAAGAGGACAGAAGGAAAGACAGAAGGAAAAAGGGGAGAGAGGAAGGGAGAAAGAAGGAAAGCTGAGCTTTGAATTCTCTCTTGATGAAGGTGGAATTAAAAAGATGTTTTTATCAAATGGACTAGCGGATTTTTGTCAGTCCATCCAACCTGGACTATTCTATTCCATATCTTCAGAGGATATAATGGACATGAGATTAATGCTTCTGATCTACATGAAGTAGAAATTGCAATTGTGTGTTTAATGTGCGTGAGCAGGTGGACTTTGAGAACACGCTCCAGATCAAAACTCTCAGCTGAGTTGGATCGCTGCATGAAGGATTTCAGGATACTGACCAGGATGGGTGGTGTAGTAATCTCAGTTCTCTCAAGAACTTGTAAGGATGTGGAAAAGTTCATCTCTTAATCTAATTTCAAAAGTCTTCATTAAAAAAGGCTTATGGATTTTAGATGCAAGTAAAGATTTGAACTAAAGAATTTAATTTCATTGTAATTTCAATTTAATTGTAAATAGTAAAAATTATCTAATATTTTAAAACTTTATTTTTTTAATTTTTCTCCACAATTAAACTGAGATTTAAATTCAAATTATACTACATATAGTTCTAAATATTTAATCACATCTATATGTACTTAAATTCCTGTGTGTTTTAGATCTAAAACTTCCATCAGTACTTATTCTAGGGACAGCAGGAATATGGCTCAGAATTCAGTGAACTCACAGAAATTTTGCTGAGACTAGTGAAGTTCTAAAGAGATATGAGCAGTGTATTTAATAGCCTTAGATATATGTAATGAACTTGTAGTCATCATTGTTTTAAGACCCCATAAAAAAATCTAAAACTGCAAAAAATATATTTTAGCTCGCCATTTTTTAGTTTACTCATAAATCATAGCCTTAGCAGTATTTTGTTATGTATATTTAGGAGCTGTAGTCTCTGAAAAGCTTGCCAGACATTGCCTGTGAACTCCCACTAATAGGCATCCTAAACAGAAAAGGAACCTGAATGCAGGGAAAATAACTGTTCTGAGAGCTCTGCCATGGTCCTCGTTGCCAGGGAAACCTCTTCTTTGTCTCTACGTGTTCAGAATGGCTGCCTCATTAGACACTGAACCTGATCATCACGTTGCACTACCAGGAGAAAAAAATAAGGAAACAGGAAAGCTAAGAGTTCCACAAATCTTTAAGAAAATGCCAAGAATAGGGGTAATCTTAAATAAATCTATGTGTAGCTATTATCATAATTATGTTCTGTGAGGGTAAATCTGTCCAGGCTGCTTCTTTCCACATTTATTTGCAGGTGGAAATGAGCAAATCTAGACTGTGTTTTATTGAATTAAAAAAGAAAAAAAGAAAAAAGAAAAAAAGAATGTGAACAAAAAACTGGTGAATTATATATTTTATCTAAAATATATCTCTTACTTTTAAATATTGAAAAACACATATTTAATAAGGTCATTCTGCTTATTTAACTGCCTGAGAAATTGTTTTAGCATTTCTATAGCAGATTTTATTCATGGAGTCAGAAGCATAAAATGTCAGGGAAAAACCTATATAGATGCATTTATTACTCTGATCATAAAGAGGAGGGGTGAAAAAATAGTAAAACTTGAAAATATATAGTGACAAGAGAGTTACTTTATGTTTACTACAAAGTTTTAATCAAGATACTAAAAACAGCACCACATAAACTTCTGAAGTGCAGCAGAACTGGATGAAGTTTCAAAGCATTACTCATTGGCAGTAAAATATTGAACCCAAGGTCCCTCAAGAGCTCAGCTCCTGACCTTGGCTGATGAGAGAAGCCGTTGAAAACAGGGCCAGAGCTTAACCTCCACCCTCTGCGGTTTATAAATATCAACACAGGGAAGGGATTTTAAAGTCATCATCCCAAGAAGTCTGTTCTCTGAAAAGAAAAATGAAATCCAAATCACAGGTGAAATAGTTAAGGAATGTCTGACTTTTATTTATGAAGAGGGAAGGCAACCCAGCTAGACTTTTTTTTTTTCCTCATTTTTTCTTGACTATACCAGACGTGAAAAGGAGTAGTTAGGTACAAAAACAAGAGAGAGCCTGACCAGGTGGTCTGAGATTAACTGGTTGCTTTCCAAGAGCATAAAGAAATTACATGAACTAGATTTACATGTACCTGGAGCAATTTTCCTTCTTAAGTAAGTGATAAGCTATGCTGAATCTCTGACGTTGCCTAAGTAACAATATTCAAATTAATATATTTTCTTTTTTTTAAAGAATGCCTTTCATCTAACAAACATTTCAGGGATTTTTTTTCCTCCTCTGGGATAATATTGTTAAAACAGGACTTGCAGATTGCAGCTAGAGGAAAAGAGAAAAGAAATAGCTGGATGTAATTGCCTATCCACTGCATGAAAAGAACACAGTTACTCTCCTTGGAAAGTAGTTGTGTTCAGTTCCATGGTGAAATATTTTCAAAATTCAATGAGAGTTGAGTCATTAATGAGAAATAATTTGTCCAAATGGGGACTTGAGGCAGAGAAAGCTATTCTAGGGGTCCCCTGTAACCACCAGAGTTCTTTCCTTTCTGTATTTTAAGCACACATAGAGAAGAACTAGAAGAAGATATTTAAAGTTAATATACAAGGCAAGAAGGACTAGCAGGAATGGTACTAGAATATTATTTTAAAAGGCTCTGATGTGCAGATATTAAGTAAGTACTCTTTGCACTACCAAATTAATAAATTTTTGTAAATACAGAGAATGTAAATGGTTCTTCTTGGTTTCTCTTTTGAACAAATATACACAAGGATACCAAGGTTTGAAAAAGAATAATAAAAAACATGGCCTGAATCTTAATGTATAAATGTACGAGCCTAGATGTCTGTGAGAAAAGGTAACTAGTGGAAAGATACAGTTATAACTGGGTAGTAGTTATAATCACTCCGTTTTGTTATGATAGTCTAACTGAACCAAGCTGGAAATTCTAAGAGCTACATTTCTAAGTCCCATTTATGTTCTGAGTATCAGTTTTTTTCTTGAATTAGTTTCCATTGACATAATTTCTTGATTACATTAACAGACCCAAAATGCAAAGTCTTGAGTCTCTTCATTTTTGATTTAGAAAAAATGCTGAAGATATTTCAGTAACCTAAGGATCTCTCAGCGCAGAAAGTAGAAAATATTGAAGAAAAAAATTGTATACTTTTTAGTTCCAAATACTTTAGAGATAAATATTTATACATACTTTCATACACAAAAGCACAGAAAAAAAAAGGGAGTTACAAATGCAATGTTTGATCCAGTTTTGTCAAATTTCAGCAAAATATGTACTTATCAGTGTGTCAAAAATAATCTTTCTATATACCAGACCATATAAGGTACCCAAGAGTTCATATTCCTTCATTTTACATACAACATTGTGAGACCAAAGGAAACAGTGTCATCAAAGTTTAATCCCTTTAAATATTGCACACCCAGTATGCACGATGGTGATGGATGCACAGTCACCATCATCATCATCAAATCAGAAACTTCTGGAACTAAAAATATAAGCAGTTCTAGTTGGATGTAGAAGACCATGAAGGGAAAATGGTATCTGTACAGACTGCAAAAACCCCTTAGAAGTCTCTAGGCAATAGTCCTTAAGTCGTCACTGAGTCCACAAACTGATGCTTGCATATACAAGTTAGCCTTTCAGTAAAAACCACAAAATAAGTAAGCAAAAAGGTTGGACCTTTGAGAGAGACTTAAATCACACACAGATGGTATATTATAGATGCCAAATATCCTCACGAGATCCTTGGTCCCATGATGCAGTATGCACCTTGCTCTCTGATCTCAGCATATGTCAAAGCTCACTGTAAGAAAGAAGCAACAGATCAGCATCATCTTTATCCCATTATTTTTCACATTATAATAAATACCCCTTATATAACCAACTAGCAGCACTAAATGGGAGCAATGATGCAATTCCTAGGTTTTGCAGAAGGCACATACAGCAAAAGGCATGAGATTGTTTGTTTAAGGTATGTAAGAAGTGACAGAGAAGAAAGGCACAGGTCTCCCACCTTAGCTAGAGTTATAAGAACATGGTGAGTACCCATGTTTCTTGTTTGTGTTTCTTTCGTCTCTTGAAAACCCAGCTTTAGAGGTTTATGCATGTCTTCTTCCTAAGGCACCTGCATTAACAGACACAGTGATGGGAATCTTAAAGTTTGTATTTTTGTCCAGTGTGAAAATTGCACTCTGTTGTCTCTCTGCTTGTCTCTTTTTGATGAGTATAAGCAACAAAATTACTTTCTTAAAGCTGGAAAGAGAAAGCAGAGATATAAACTAGAAATTTGCCTGCCAAATGCTTATTATTCTATCAGAGCCCCCACATAACACCCTCTGGATACTTGGAATGTAACTTCACCTTTAAAAGGAAGTATTCTTATCAGTCAATTGATATTTTTAAACACCATATTGTCACTGCAAAATGAAAATCACTGATGACTCTCACAAAAAATTGGTACTGGCAGAGCTATAAAAATAATCTTTCTAAGTGTTAAGCCTTGGGATATAGTGTTTATGCAGTCTAACAACAGCTCTTGTCTCAGCATAACATATATTAAAAATCTAGAACACACTTCAAGGATTATTTTTAGTTTTTTATTTTCCTGTCTCCGTGTTTTTTGCCTTTAAAATTATCTCTGAAACAATAGTATTGCATGCATATTTGTGCCTGTTATTCCAGGTATACTCAATATTTTGAAAGGATTAAAAAATACACTTGCCCTTCTGAGTTAAATGTTTTAGCTTTACTTGCATTGACATTGCAGGGGAAAGCCAGAAATAAAATAATAAAAAAAAGAAATTAACCTGTTGGTAGCAACCTACCGTTTTCAGTCTTATTTCCAATCACACCGAGACAGAAAGTAGCCCTGACAACTCTGTGACTGCTCCAGCCCATTGTAAACAGGAGGTGGCAGTTCTAGTCTTTGATCCAATATGCTGCAGTGTTATAAAATGGCAGTAACTAGCTAGGGAAGACAGTTCCACAATATGCAAGCTAAATAGCTTTTCCAAGGCTAGCTGGAGCTGCTTCCCCTTTATTCCCTTTTTGTAGAAAGCTAAAATGTGTCACACACAGAGAGAAAAAAAAGAATAAAATAGAGCAGCCTTCTGACAGCTCAAAATTGATACTGTGATAGAGACTCTAGAGCTAACTACACTGCATTCAAGGCTTTTTATTTTTCTTTTAATTCCCTTTTTTTTTTTCTTTTTGTTTTGAGTGCACAAACACATAAAGATTGTCTTTGTAGGGATTTTGTGGAAAAAAAATCCTTTCTATCCATCTTATGCTCTGTTTCATGCATTAGTTTCACAAATTGTTCTTATCACAGAAAATACTTTTATTCTAAAATACTAAAATTCTACTTAAAACTAGATCAATAATACCCCTCCCCCAATATATGACAGGTGAAATCTAGCAGGAGTGGCTCCAAAATCCAGTGCAGCCTATTCAACAGGCCATCATGTTTTAATTTCTGATGTCTTTCTGAAATACCACTGAGTTGGTGAGAAGACATTGCTTTATCATTAAAGCAGCTTCAGGATGAAACCTCCTCTGTTGGCTCTGGTTATGGAAACGAGAGCTTTAACCTGCATGTTAAAAAACCTTATGACAGTAAAGACCAAGAGCAAAATGGAGCCATTGGAAAGTCTTTCACCACAGAAAGAAAATAGCAGAACAAGGGAGATAAAAGGGTATGAAGGATGCAGTCTGACATCTAAGAGAAACTTTACGAGCAAGCATTGTATTTACTGCCTTTTAACCCAGCTCGATGTCTGATCATGACAAATACCAGGAATAACAGCAGAAATATATTACACAGTCATATTGAGAATTTTATAGAATGCCTGGAAGCTAGGTGGAGGTGAGAACTACTGAAAGCACCTGACATTCAGAATCATGCAGAGTAGCACATATCTGCAAGGTGCAAGTCTCCAGGAAATTGTTTAATGTAATTGCCAAACAACACACTTTCTTAAGAAGAGTCTTGGGATGCTTCATTTTGATCAAATATATTTTCCCTTTCTGCTATTCCACCTACATAATTTTTTTAAGTAACTTCTCTGAGTAGAACAACTGCTTTGTATTGTGGTGCGTGAAACTAGGACATAATGTCATGGCCATAGATAACAAAATATCCTACTGTTCCCATCATGTTGTCCAGTGGGAACTCCTGTAGTCAGACATTCTCCTGCAGTGTACATTAATCTTCACAGTGTTGTACAAGACATCACTAACTCAATTCCCTTGCATCCTCACAATGGAGTATGTTCAATTGTAGAAAGATAAGACATGAGTCTGATGTTGTTAATCAGACAGGCACATACTCTGACATGTTTCACAGTAGGAAGAGAATACAGATCATGACTTGTAGCTATGGAAAACAATAAGAATGTTAAGGGCAGTACTGAACCAAAGAAGAAATCTGGTTATAATTGTAAAAGTATTATAGAGGCAGGAAAGCAGTGCGGTAGTACATATTGTTCTGCCAGGATCTTTCTGAGACACTTAAGAAGCATTTAAGGGATTTACACACAATGAAATTCAGTTTAATTACTGTGTATCAGCTGAGCAACAGTCCCCAAGAGTGCTTTATGGCCAAAATCAGGTCTGCTACACTGCTTACCCTTTACATTCCATCTTAGCTCTGTTTAATGACATCACATTTACTGAGCTCTAGACAAGCACAGTTGAAGGGTTTAGTGGTTCTTCTGATGTATATTTCCTTAGGCTGTGTTTCATTGGAGTATTTCCTAAAAAAAAGGATTAAGCCAAGGTAAAATCAGCACTTCATATCTTAATTAGAGGAGGCATCCATCAAACCAAACTTCTCACTCAGATCTCATTGTAAGAACTAAGAAGCTGTGCAAGGATTCACAAATATTCTGGGTATAAAACAGGGTTCTTAAATTTCTGTGCCTTCCTGTCTGCTACTAAGATCCACCTATTTAAGGTTTTAATTTTATTACATTGAGACATTTTCATCATGTCCTGGTTTGGGACAGATCTGGGAGGAACCTTCGCAAAGGAGTCTCCTCTAGAAAGCAAATTCAAGCAGCACCCCTCCCCTGGCCCGCCCCCCCACCCCCCCGGGTTCAGGAAAGATATCCTTCCAGAAAAGTGGAAAAAAAATGTTTATTTAACAAGCAGAGTACTCACAAACATGAAAAATTAATAATATTAAACAATGGAACCTCTTGTTGTTCTGAAGAGATGGTAAATTCAGAGAGAGAGTCCTTGTCCTGAGATGTAGCTTGGCTCTCTCTGTCTCTCATCATCTCACATCAGTCCCTCTTGCTCTGGAAAATGCCAATGCCACATCCTGGGCCCTGATGGGCCACAGATGTGAGCTTCCCGTGTTTTTCTGGGTTTTTGGTTCAGAGTAGATTTGAACAGTTCCAAGAAAAAGAAAAACCACATTTCAGGGAACTTCTCTGCCTCAGCTAGCTAAAGTAAAGAACTAAAAGCAAAAGAGAGCTCTCTCCCACTGTCTGTGCCGCAGACGACACGCGCCAAGAGAGAGAGCTGAAGCTCTTATCTNCTGTCTGCTACTAAGATCCACCTATTTAAGGTTTTAATTTTATTACATTAAGACATTTTCATCGTATCCTGGTTTGGGACAGATCTGGGAGGAACCTTCGCAAAGGAGTCTCCTCTAGAAAGCAAATTCAAGCAGCACCCCTCCCCTGGCCCGCCCCCCCACCCCCCCGGGTTCAGGAAAGATATCCTTCCAGAAAAGTGGAAAAAAAATGTTTATTTAACAAGCAGAGTACTCACAAACATGAAAAATTAATAATATTAAACAATGGAACCTCTTGTTGTTCTGAAGAGATGGTAAATTCAGAGAGAGAGTCCTTGTCCTGAGATGTAGCTTGGCTCTCACTGTCTCTCATCATCTCACATCAGTCCCTCTTGCTCTGGAAAATGCCAATGCCACATCCTGGGCCCTGATGGGCCACAGATGTGAGCTTCCCGTGTTTTTCTGGGTTTTTGGTTCAGAGTAGATTTGAACAGTTCCAAGAAAAAGAAAAACCACATTTCAGGGAACTTCTCTGCCTCAGCTAGCTAAAGTAAAGAACTAAAAGCAAAAGAGAGCTCTCTCCCACTGTCTGTGCCGCAGACGACACGCGCCAAGAGAGAGAGCTGAAGCTCTTATCTCTATGTTTTTGAATACAGCTGCAAAAAATTTCCACCGCTTCTCCTTCTCCCTGCCTTCGCTCTCAGATCTAGTCCTAAAAGCACAGAACTCAGTACCCAGAACAAGCAGAACAGATGACTGGGGATACAAGCATCATTAAGTCACCCTATAACACACAGTCTCCTTTATTCATGAAAAAGATCAACCCCCAGCTGCATCACTCACAAGGAACAATGTTACTTCTTCATATGAAAGAGATTTAGAGCCAGAACTTGAGTTAAATTTTCCTGCGTATATTCAAAACCCAGAAATCCTGGAGTGATTTGAGAGGTTTTTTCCAGTGATTCCACTGATAATTCTATAACTTTTGCTTATTTATCTCAAATTTCTTAGGACGAGAATCTTCATGAATCTCTATGTTACATAACCCTGATAAATACTTGAAGAGCAACCTACAGAGTTAGTCTTTTTTTTTTCACTCCTCTCTCCCTTACTAATATTCTTGCATGCAATAAGCACAGCTTTATCTCTGGGAATCCTTCATCTTAGAAGATTAGTTAGCATTTGGGAGAGCAGGACTCAAATTCTTGCTATGCAAGCATTGGGTGCTAATTTCACACACAGAAGTTCTGTATGGTTCCAAAGACACCTGCACAATTCAGTGGTGTTCTGAGCAGACAAATGCAAGCTGCCCTCTTTCCAAGACACAAGAGGGTTGCCTATTCTGAGGATCACACTGTGAATCTTGAGGTCTACTGGTAGTTATGATAGCTATATAGCCTTGTAGATGTCCCCTGAGAGAGGAAGAAAAATGAAAGCATGGAAACTGAAGCAGGCAGAGAGCAATGTGACAGTTCAGAGCCTGAACAGTAATGTGGTATTGGTACCTCTCTGAGAAATAAGATTTATAAAGTTCTTGTTGAAGCTCAGGTATGTAAACTGTCCTGACAGTTTCAATGAGACTACTGTGAAGAAACTTAAATGTATGGTTTGATACCTCCAATAAGAGACACGTTACAACATATGTACTCCACTAGATCTTTAAAATATTTGAAAAAAGCTTAGAAAGAAATATAAAGACTAAGACACACAAAAAACTTGCAAGAGCTAAAAAGTCGTTCTCTGTCAGCTGAGACACTGTAACTATTCATATAAATTCTCTTTCATTGCAGATGTGAATAAATCAAATTATTCCAATTTTGCAAGAGCAGTAGCCCACACATTGACAGGAGAGGAGACGGACAGAGAGGAGATGAAATTGAAGAGGAAGAGACATATGCAGAAGGAAGAGAAGAAAGAAACTACCTGCCATTGAGAACTAAATAATTCAGAAAAATGTGAAGTATAAAATCGTGGTTTCTGGAAACAGAGTCAGTATTTGTAGACATGTGAAAAATACTAATCTAAACAAAAAAGTAAAAGTGGGACAGAGTTCAAGAGGTTGAATTATATACTCAACGATGGATAATCTCACAGTAAACAGTACATTTTCTCTTTCTGACTTTTTACCAACTCAGATTTGTAAAATGCTTTTATAAGTGTTTCTAAAATGTTATCTATTTTATTTCTCTCCACATTAGATATGAAAATTTCTGTCTTAATTTACTCACCAGGTTCTTATTAGAATTCTGTTCACAGTGAGCAGATATGTCTAATAAGTTACCAGAGACATTTTTTTTTCTGCAAACACATTGAAATGTCTCTTTTTTTCTTTNATGGATAATATCTCAGTAAACAGTACATTTTCTGACTTTTTACCAACTCAGATTTGTAAAATGCTTTTATAAATATTTCTAAAATGTTATCTATTTTATTTCTCTCCACATTAGATATGAAAATTTCTGTCTTAATTTACTCACCAGGTTCTTATTAGAATTCTGTTCACAGTGAGCAGATATGTCTAATAAGTTACCAGAGACATTTTTTTTTCTGCAAACACATTGAAATGTCTCTTTTTTTCTTTGAGTTTTCACCTTTTTTTTTTTTTTTTCTTCTCTAAACCACATAGAGTCATAAAATCATTGAGGTTGGAAAAGACCACTTAAGTCATTGAGTCCCACTATTAACCTGGGCCTGCCATGTTCACCTCTAAATCGTATTTTCAAGAGCCACATCTACATGCTCCTTCAATACTTTCAGGATGGTGATTGCATCACTGCCCTAGGCAGCCTATTCCAATGCCTGGCCAGCTTTTCATTGAAGATATTTTTCCTAAGATCCAACCTAAATCTTTCCTGGCTCAGTGTGAGGTCATTTCTTGTCCTGTCACCACCTGCCTGGGAGAAGAGACCAGCTCCCATTTCTCTACAACCTCCTTTCAGGCAGGTGTGGAGACAAATATGGTCTCCCCTGAGCCTCCTTTTCTCCAGGCTAAACAGCCCTCAGCTCCCTCAGCTGCTCCTTTTATAACTTGTGCTCCAGACTC
>VYXF01011638.1:2605-29008 GCA_013397295.1 Polioptila caerulea
AAAGAAAAAAGGAAACATTATGATTTCCAGCTTCTCTGAAGCTGCAGAGAAAGGTTTTCACTCTGACAATTTGTATTAGCTGGCCTGGAATCTGCAGGCAGCAGCGTTTAAGAAGTAATTTAAACTGAAAGAGTACTTTTGGGGAAAGTGTCTCAAATGTCAGACAGATCTATTAAGACAGCTCTTGACAGACTAATCTATAAGCCTTACTTTTTTAGTGTGAGATTTGTATCGATTTTTAAAATAGCAATCCCATTACTACACATTAACAGCATGGATAAACATCTCTCCGAGTATTTAGGATTACAATAGGACAAAGAGAGAATGTGAGGGCAGTAATTTTCCATCACACAATAGGTGAGTTTAACGCGCTATCTGCAAATCAAGTGCATCTCTAAAGCAAATTTTCGGCAGAGCAGGAGCTCTGATGACCTTTTTTGTTACCCAAATCCACGATGTACTCACCACTCTGCTCCCTTCCCGACAGTCAGCTGAACATCCTCTGACTCACCGACTGCCTGTCCCACTGCCAGACCCGGAAATTCCCTTTTTAACGTGTCCAGTTGTCACCACTTCTGGAATAACAGAGGAAAACCAGGAGCAAGTGTACCTGTGCTCACTGTATGAGCTCAATCGGCAGGAATTGAACTCCATCTCAGAGGTCTTTTCCAACCTAACTGATTCTGTGAAAAGAAACACCCTAACAGAAGAGAAGTGGGAGAGGCAGGCACTTCTTTTCTTAGCAGTTTGGATTTCCAGGGTCAGAAAGGCCAGACCCGACCCCCCCCAGCCCAAAGGCTGCTCATGAACTTGTCCCATCATCAGACCTGTAAGACTGACCAGACTCCCAACAGCACCAGTGTCACAGCCAAAATAAACAAATGCTATTGCAGTAAATCCTGCCATTCTCTATCCCAGAGATTCCTTGAGCTCAGCGGGCTGGGGCATACATCAGCCTCAGAGCAGATCACAAAATCCCAGAATGGTTTTGATTTAAAGAAATATGAACATTGATCTAATATCAATGTCCATCTATTAACGGACAAAGACTCTCTAACAGTTTGGAGTTACAAAGTGTATGTTCATTGCGGCCGGGCAGAGTACGGGATAATTCCCCAAAAGTACCGTGCGAAGTTTCACAGGTGATTACAAGGCTTTTATGTACAAAAATGTTGAATATACAAACACAAATGCATATTCATACTCGTTACCTCCCTTTCTCCGCTTCGTATGCTAATTGGCAAGGAGGCTATTGAGCATGCGTGGTTTGTTTCCTGAAATGAGTCGGGGGTCTTTTGATTATAAATCTATAAAAAAAGATGAAGTCAAGGAGTCTCTCTCATCCTGAACTTTTCACCTTTTTTGGTATTTGTGACAAACGGATCGTTTGGCGGAGTTTGCAGTTTCTTGCTTTCAATCTGTTTCTTACCATGGAGGGTTGGCTATTGTCTGAAACTGTCAAACAAGGATCTAATAAATCTAGGCTATCTTATCTAGATCTGGCTTCTGTTGGGTAAAGCTTTTTGTCTTCCTTTTGTTAACACAGCAATATCTATTCTAACTATAATGTTAGCATTTCTCAAATCTTTAATTCCTCAAAATTAACATCTCAGTTTGGGTTGGAAGGGACCTTAAATCCCATCCCACTCCACCCCCTGCCATGGGCAGGGACACTTTTCACAATCCCAGGTTGCTCCAAGCCCCATCCAACCTGGCCTTGGACACTTCCAGGGATCCAGGGGCAGCCACAGCTTCTCTGGGCACCCTGTGCCAGGGCCTCCTTACCCTCATAGGGAAGAATTTATTCCCAATATCCCATCTAGCCCTGCTCTCTGGCAGTGGGAAGCCATGCCCTTCTCTGGTCACTCCATCCCTTGTAAATAGACTCTCCATCTTTCTTGTAGGTTCCCTTCAGGACCTGGAAGGGGCAGTTTTGTTACCCTGGAGCCTTCTCTTCTCCAGGCTGAACAATCCCAATTCTCTCAGCCTTTCCTTTTGTCTCCACCACTTGCCAGAGTTGTGTAACAACAACTTCCCTGATTCACCCTTGATTCCAGGTACAGAATAAACTACTGTAATGTCAAGATTTCTCTCAAAATCCAGTGTTTATGCCACCCATACACTTTCCCCTAAACACACACACACACATTTAAGGAGCTCATTTTCAAACAAGGATTCAGCCATGGTTTGGGTGATTTTAAAGCTCAGCTTGCAGACTTACAGGTGCTGCTGGCTATCAGGACATTGGACAACAGAAGGATTGCTCAGAGGGCACAACCCTAAAGACTGGAGCCCAAGAATGCTCAGCTGTGGCAATGTGGCTCTAGTTAAGCTAGAGATCCATGGTGGGGCTGCCTACATTGTTCTTTGGTTTAAAAATTGAATCAATCCAAAAACACTTGGAGAGATTTTAAATGAGAAAAATCAGGCGTTATCAAAGTGTGATCTTCAAGTGCTACCTGAGCAATGAAGAATGGGGGAAAATAGGAATAGAAAGAGAGTTTGCAGGGAACTCTTTTACTGACTGACAGTGGAGAGTACCACATCTTCAGCATTCCCAGTGATAACAGATCAGATAACTGATCCACAGTGTTCTGGGTCTCTTCAAAACGTCTTGTAGTGTTGGAGGCCCAGCTGGGAGCCTTTAAAGCCACTGGACTTCACTCCTGAAGCCTTCCTGCCCCATGGGAAGGAAGCTCCATGTAAGCCTGCTGCCTCCAGGCACCTCTCTTTTCCAAGTGCTGTTCCCTCTCTTCCACCTCAGACAACCTCTGCTCGTGTCCTGCAATCTTTTTTATCCCAGTTCCCTCTCACAGAACTGGAAAAGAGCCACAAGAATGGACCTAATTGCTGCTTGAGCTTCTTTTGGGTGGCAAATAGGCTGGAAATGGCTTCACACATGTGCACAGCTCCAGACCCTCCCACCTTGTTCCTGCATACTTTAGCAGTGGGCCTTGGACCACCCCCACCTGGAGTGGCTGGATCACCTCAGAACCAGTGCAGCTGACCAGAGTGACAGCCCACACCACACAGCACCGTGCTCAGCCAAGAAAAAGAAAAGGAATCCTTGGGGTCTTTGTTGAATTCCCCATTCTGCTGAGGGGGACAGGGAGCGACTGTGGGTCTGTGTGGGGTTGTGTCATGAGACAGCACGACTGGGTTCCCTGGTGTTCCACCCGCTCTGAAGGTGCCACCCAGCATCTCAGAGCCCAGGTGTTACCTGGCTGACTGCAAAGGGCACAGCCATGACCTTCTTCACATTCTCGTGTGCAGAAATGTACTGACAGAGCTCAGAAATTTCAGCTAATCTTTCCATTAAGGCCCTGCTACACAAACTCCCAAAACTGAGGGTCAGAGGAGCATCAATTTGCTTTCTGAGTGGGTTCTGTGCCCTTAAGGCTACAGATCATAATGGGAAGAAACAAAAAAAGCCCTCAAACAGGCCAAGTACTAGAAAGGTGATAAACCCCACACCATTAAAGCAGAGATTTAAAGGCAGGTATCTATTCTACCTTGAAATACCCAAGGGTGTTACAGAAGTTCACATTAGTTCTTCCAGCTCCGTCATGAAAGAATGTTTGCATGGGCTTTGTCAAGAAGAGTGGAAAGTTCAGAGAAAAAATTAAAGAGAAAAAGGAAGAATATTCCAGTGTTTGCACAGTTATTCTTACAGAGCCAGTGGAGTGGGACAGCAGAACAATACCCAGGAAACCTCTTGCTCTGCAAGCTCACTGCCACCCTGAGCCCAGGGCTGCTGCCTTTTAGAAAGCTCCTCTTGCATCCATTATTTGGACTGTGCTGCACCTCTCCCTGGCCTGGAAGGAGGAAGACAGAGGGGAAAAGGGAGCTGTCCCATGCCAGGCCATATCCATCAAAAGCCTGAGCTTCTTTCTCCAAAATATTTCTAGCAGAATATATTGAATATATCCTGCAGGTGCAGCAAGGTTTGAGCACAACACTTCTTTTATTCCTGCCCCCTACCTCACAACTCACGTGTATATCCAAATTCAGACAGCCAGGCTGAGTTCTGCTCCCTCTGCTGAAGAACCCCACACCTGGCCTGAGAAGCTTAGGGACAACAGTAGGATATACCAGACAGAGAAACCATCAAGGGGAAATAAAATGTGTGAACAGCTTCAGGAAGGAGCAGCTGGGTGTCACACGAGACTCAGGGAAGGTGGAACAGAGAGAGGTGAGCTGGAACAGGGATCAGACTTGATCAGGGAAAACTTTTGTTGAAGCTATTTCTCAACAGAGCAGCACTTAGAAAAGCAAGCTGCAGTTTATCCCTGCTGCTCCCACACAAACTGCTTCTGTGACTAAAAGCCAGATGTGGTTTTAAGTATCAGTACTAAAACCCCACACAATTCTTTCAGCCTCCAACTATCGCAAAGAAAAAGGTTTCAGTGTCCTGTGTAAATGCAAGAATCACATTTTTAAATATCATTTTGTCTCCCAAGATCCAGTCTCCTTTCTGCCACTAGATGTCCCACAAGTAAGAGGAGAGCACAGATGGGAGCACTGTGAGCTAATTGTAATTTGGATGTATTTTCATTTGAGCTGCTTTGAACTCTTAATGTATTATTCAACTCAGTGGAAGCTTTCTTAAATTTCTGAATACAACAAAAGACTCTTACTGGGTTGATATAGTAATTTAAAAGTAATTTTGATGGAGTAATATTAGATGTTAATCCCATATTCAGGGTGTTTCTATGCTTTAGTTCTCCAAGTTTTAAATATAATGCAATTCTAGCAGAGAAACATTATAGCAAAGTTATTACCCCACGGGAACAGTTTAGCTG
This sequence comes from Polioptila caerulea, assembly GCA_013397295.1. Classification (NCBI taxonomy): domain Eukaryota; kingdom Metazoa; phylum Chordata; class Aves; order Passeriformes; family Certhiidae; genus Polioptila; species Polioptila caerulea. The sequence continues at coordinate 7,408 of VYXF01011638.1, forward strand.
ATGTTTATTTCTGCATTAAAATAAACATCAGAGCAAGAACTATGAAGTATCATTGAAAAAACTACATATGAGAGCTAACACACTTAGGAGAAGATGGAGATAATTTGATGTCCCTTTAGCTGGGAACTGCAGGTGGTGGAGCATCAGACAGGCCACCAGGCCTTGTGCTGAGTAGCCCCCAGGGCCAGGCTGGCTGAGGCTCTGAACAGCCTGCTCTAGTGGAAGGAGTTGTCCCTGCCCATGGCAGGGGGAGGGATGGGATGAGCTCTGAGGTCCCTTCCCACCCAAACCAGGCTGTGAGTCTGTCTGGAGGAGATGCTGAGTCCCATCAGCCAGGTAATTAAAGATAATCAATATAATCAATGCCCAGGGTACCTTAGCAGCAACCACTCTGCAGCTGGACTTGGTGCCACCGTTCAGCACCCTCTGGTCATTTGGCCACTTTTCAGTTTGCCCCACTGGCCACTTCCTTCCCCTGCCCTTTATCAGCTCCTGTGTAAGGAGGGGGTGGGGGACAGCACCGAAGGCTTTACTAAAGCTGAGGCAGACCCTGGCCCTCCTTCATCCACCACTGAGTAACTGCACCATGGAAAGCTGCCAATTAAACACAATTCTGCTGAGAGTGAAGGTGTTTTCCTTAGTGGGGAGTGGCAATGTCCCTATCCCAATGTCACTGTCCCAAGAAGATTCCCACCCTCACCTGGCTATAATATCCCAGGGATTTCTGAGTGTTTTCCAGGAGGAAAACAAAGGCAAGAAAGGACAGAAAAGACAACTCCAGTGACAGCAGAAAACTCAACCCCAATGAGACTGGAAACCTCTGAAGCTTGACTTTTATAAGGAACAGGATTTCATCCCACAGCTGGCACAGCCTCATGTGCAACAGAGATTTTCTGCTACAAGGGGTGGATCATTTCAGCCCGGTGTGGACACCAAACATTTGACAGCCACATAAATAAACCCTATTTTTATTTCACAGAACAGTTTCCTGACTTCCTGTCACCACTCATGTCCCAGCACACAAAACCCCTAAGTAAACCAAGGAAGGAGATATTTTATTCATGACTACAAAGCCCAGCTGAGCTGTGAGAAAGCTTATTGTTGCTTTTGAGGTGTCTCCTCTCCAGGCATGGAGCTGTGCACCACATGGAAAGTATCACAAGTCCCCAGCACAACAGACTTGGCAGAAGATGCACAGGGAATGGGCAGCGTGTGAGAAGAGACTTCTGTTATCCATTGTCAGGCTGGAATTTGGTCCCAGCTCTATTTTGAGTATTCTAGCTGCTTAATCCAATTACAAGAAGTGACCAGTTTAGATGAGAAGGAAGCCAAGGAAGTGACTTTGGCCCAGGACTCAGCTGACAGATGCCAAGTTACACAGTACAATTCCCTTGGTAAACCTGGATTTATTTCTGCAGCAGTTCTCTTCAGCCATTGCAAATAAACAACTCGACAGCATCTTCAGCTCAGGAGTTTTGCCCTCAAGACTGTCGAAACACAGCTAAGCTCAGCCCCATCTCCTGCTTCATTAAATTGGGGTGCTGACCTATGTAAGCCACAGAAAATCTTGCTTTTCTGAGCGATACTGGGAATGTGGAAACTCAAACACAGATTCATTGCCTGTTCAATAATTGACCTGTGAAACATTCCCCGTTCTCACAAGCACGGGGAACAAACGTTCTGATCCTGTCAGCAAGTGGAAAAGTCAGTGAAGATGGAGCTGGAAGCAGGAGGCTGGCTGAGGGCAGAGCCACAAGAACCAGCACCCTGCTGGCTCCAATAGTCCCAAACTGCCCCGAGCAGCAGTCCTGTCCAGAGGGTCCTGTTCAGCTCCATGCCTGGCACCCAGTCCCAACCTGAGCTGGAAGGCAGGCGATGCCTTGGACCCATCCGCAGCCCTGCCTACAGCCCCAATTCCTGCTGCTCCTGTCTGGATCCCAGAAGGACCCTGGCCCATCCCCTCACTTGGGTTGGGGCTTTCCATAGACCCTCTTACCTGCACCCAGCTGTGTTGCTGCATCCCCATGGGCCTGAGGAAAAGGTTTCAAAGGGCAAAGCCCAGCCCTGGCTGTGGTTCTGGGGGTGTTTGAGGCATTTCTTCGCTGTCCCAGGGGATGGATTGCAGGGGACACTGGCAGCTGTATTTACCAGCCTGAAGTGCTCCGATGGCTCAGAAGTTTTGCAGACACAGTTCACAGTCACATCACTAATGGAGACAGCCTTCAGGGAAGGTGGGCTTCCAAAGGGCAGGAAAGAGGTTTCACTTTGCTGACAGCACTAGGAAGCTCCTGTTAAACACTTCCGAGCCCCTCAAATTTTAATTTTATTGTACAATCCCGCTAGCAGCTTCTGGTATCCCCCACCCCCTTTTCCTGATACTCCTGGCTCTTTGGAGAACCACAGCATTCCTCTCCCTGGGATTCAGCTGGATGCAGGTTTTGGCCACATTTCTCACACACACACCGCCAGCTTCCACAGGCACCACGCAGGTGAGGGCAGCAGCTTTCTGCTGAGATGCAAACCAGATCCCTGCCCAGCACCCAAACATCCCTGCAGAGGGGCTGTGCAGGTGTCACCAACCAGTGCCCTGCAAACACCTTGGAGCGTGGCCTCAAGGGTCACTTGGTATTTGCTGTCCCAGAGCCAATGGAACTGGGGCAGTCGGACACAAACCCAACCCTGGGAGCGCCCCGTGGGTCCAAATTCCCCCTGTGACCATGTAAGAGCGAGTGGCAGGGGACTGGCCAGCATCTGGAGCTCCAACACCAGGCTGCAGGACAGCTCCTAGGACACTGGATTTGTCTGAAGTGCACATGAAATTGTTTGTAAGCACCAGATCGATGCCTTTCAGACAGAATAAACCCACTGGTTTGGTATGAAGGAGATTGAGAGATTGAGTACACATTTCAGGCTCTTGCCTAGATATATATGCCACCTCTGCAAGCTGAAAGGAGAAGCAGGCAATGAATATTTTAGGAAATATTCTAAAGGTTGTACCAACACAAACTGATGGAGCAGACAAACAGGAAAAATCCCACATACTTTGCATTGTTCCCTTCTTATGAATTAGCCCAAGAGACCCACAGATTTCTAGCTGAACTTTTGGAATAGTGTTGTTTAAATTAAGTGCTCTAGTCCCAGTTCTGGTTTGTGTATATTTCATTCCCTTACCACACAAACTTTGTATTTTAACAGGTAACTGATTTCTTCAAAGGATTGTTCTCCCTTTAAACATGGCACTGTCGGGGCAGGTCACTGGTTTGGCAATCTTTAAGTCTAAATTCATTCAACCCACCAGCCCCCAACATTATTTTTCCAATTTGTCTGAAGGTGGAGCTGTGTGGGTATATGAGCTGACTCTCCTGTGAAAGCAGATGGCATTTTCCTTCCCCAGCACAGACAAAGGCATTCCCAGAGCAATTCAAACCCTTCCACACTGCCATCCTCTGGCAAAATGTGCATATAATATTAATGACAGTTATTTTTGTCCTGTGCCACATTCAGTCCTAGAAGAATAGTGGGAATCTTTTCCTAGTTCCTGAAGAATCTTTACTGGAAAAGATCCAGTATGTCTGATCAAAAGAGAAAGGAGAAAGTAGAGGGGTGCTTCCCCCCCATCCAAGTGCATCTTTCTTGTATTACTTCTGCGAGGATGAACATACAGTTATCCATGAAGGTATCACATTATAACAGGATATCTAAGGATGGTATTATTAGAATGCATGTTTTTTCAAGCTCAGAAGCTTCAGGATGAAAAGAAAAGTTCAAAACAGACTTAATAAAGAAAGGAGTTTGCTCTTGGAATGTCTGCCCAGAGTCAGATGCTGGATGACTGATCCTGTTTGGGGGCTGTCCAGTATAAGAATGAACAAACTCAGTCATGACCTGTTGAATTTGCAGTCAACTTTGGCACTGGCACAGTTACCTGAAGTACTTGGACTCAAACAAGATACTGGCACTGCTGGCTGAATTTCCCACCTCTAATCCAGGCTGCCAGCAGGAAAACTACCAGGTGGCAAACAAGGAAAGCAATTCCTCAGTCACAGACAACAAGGCACCAGAGTTTGGTGTCAATCCAGCTACAGGCAAACAGACTTGAACCCCCAGGGATGGGACAGTCATAGTTTCTCTGGACAGCCTGTGCCAGGGCCTCACCTGACTCACAGACAATAATTTCTTCCTAATATAAATCTAAATCTGATGTAAATATCACTGCAGAGCTCTCATGTCAAGAAATCCCACCTTCTGTAATGAAGATGAATTTATCCCAAGACTGTCCAGGCAATCCTCTCTGCTATGGACCTCAGCCATAAAATGAAAACAGAGCCTAGAACAGCAAAGAAAATAAAACTGACCATGACTGTGTGCAGTGAGAATTGTAAAAGTGGCTCCCTTGCCATCAGGCAAATAATCCTTGATAGAAAACAGCAGGCACTCACTGAGACCTCACCTACAATTAAAAGCTGCAACACCTGCTGGGCTTTAGGTAACACCCAGAAGGTACCAACCCAGGTGTTAGAGAACAGTGCAGGAATGGGAGAGGAGGAGGCCCAAAAGGCTGCTGCAGAGGTGCTGTGCTGTGACTGCTTTCTCTGAGTGCCAGAACTCAGGAGCAGCCTGCTGGCACTCCCCCCTGACACCTCCAGGCTGTGAGGCTCGCTGAGCTGCAGGAACAGGCTGACCAAGAGCTGCCCCAGGAGCCTGGGACAGGCTGGAGCCACCACGGACAGCTGACAACACCAGAGCCACACTGACAGTGTCACCCACTCCAGGGCAGGCCTGGTGCAGGAGGAACTCACCTTCCCCCTGGGGGAGAGCAGAAGTGTTCCCCCACATCTGAGCGCAGACCCTGGTGATTCTCCTGGCTCCCAGCTCACAGAGGAACACACTTGCAAACACAGCTCTAATCCTGATATGCATGCACTGGATAAAGCTTGGGAACCACTCAGGGAAGCATAGACCCCCACACTTACAGTGTACAGCATCCACTTGCAAATTTAGCTGCATTCAAGAGCTGAGACCTTAATTTGGCATTTCAGACTGCTGCATTTGCTTTGGTAGTTTTCCTATTACTGTTGTGAATAGTGTCTGGGCTCCTACATAATTAACAGCAGCATAATGCCTACGAAGTTCTTCTAATTTGCTAGGCTGCCTTTTCATCCAAGTGAAAAAAATTTAAGCAGACATTAGCAAGCAAGAGGCAGAACCCCACATGGGCTGCTGGTGGAGGAATCTCGAGTTCCCGCCTCGAGCAAAAACCAGAAATGTTGAAACTATCCACCCAAAAATCTGCAAAGTAAAAACCAACAGATACCAGGTGATTCCTTTGCACTGGAAGGGGGAGTCCATCCTCCTATGGTATGAGCCCATACCGTGGTCCAGCCTTCAGCTTTGAGGCTGAGCTACAGAGCTGTGCCATTTCTTACAGACTGAGCTCCAGACAGATGTCCTGTCATTTTCTGCCCCACACGGGTGTCCCTGTCCAGTGTCTAGTACTGATCCAGGCACTGTAGCAATTCCTGTCTCCCCAAATTAAAGAAAAAACCTAACAGATTCAACCTCCCAGCCCTGTGGCAGTTCTCTCCCTCAAGTGCTCCATACAAAATCTCCCATGAGACAATCTCTTCTTACTCTCCTTCCTCCTGAATCCCTTTAATAAGCCATTCCCTTTTATCAGAATCCTTTCTATCTTCAGTTTTTTTGACCATCTCTCTTCCCCCGCTCCTCCCCTTTATTTTTTTTTAACTGCCAGAAAAAGAAGTTCTCACAGAGTGCAGCTGCATTTAACTAAGGATTTGGAATTCTGCAAGATGCCCTGGGTTGCTGTGGCCAGCATACCAACCAAGCCTTAAAAAAGCTAGAGGAAGAACCACACACAGCCCCTACATCTCAAGTAATTCCCACGTTGCTGATGTTTTGGTGCTGCAGCAATTTTCCCTGAGCCTCGGAATGGGAAGCAGGCAAGGCTGGGCGTTTATCTTTTGGCAAGTGCTCGTTCCCTTCGGTATCCAACAAGCCTCTTTTTAACTTCCCTGATAACAAGTACATTGTTTACAGTAAACATTCTCACAGAAGAATGTAGCTTGCACCCGAGGTCAGGCTCGGGGAGGTGTTTATTAGCACAGCTGAAGGGATGTGCAGCAGGTAATTCTGCCTCTATTTTTCCCTAGTAGCAAAGAAGCAAAATGGAAGTGGGTGGATTTTTAGACACGAGGTTTAATGTTGTTCCCTAAGAAAATAAGTTTTACCTGAACATCCCCCCCTTCTCCCATTTTCCACTAGCTCCTAATGCCAAGCACATCATAGAATCACAGAATGGTTGGGTTAGAGCTCATTTCATTCTAACCCCTGCCATAGGTAGTGATGCCTTCCATTATCCTAGGTTTCTCCAAATCCTCTGCAGCCTGGCCTGGAACACTTCCAGGGATGGGGCAGCCACAGCTTCTCTGGGCAACCTGATGTAATCCTCATGCAGCATGGAATGTCCCTTTGGTTAGTTCAGGTAAGGTGTCCTGGTTTTTAACTCTCCCTGTTCCTCACTGAACCCCAGCAGAGGTCAGCAATAGCCAAAACACCCCAGTCTTCCCAACACTGCATCAGTCACAAACCCAGAACAGCAATACAGAGGTTGCTGTGAGGAAAATGGACTCCATCCCATCCATACTAGAACAGCAAGGCAGGCATCATTATCTTCCTGATAAATCTTTTAAAGAAACAGTCTGTTCCCACCATTAAGTTTATATTTAATCCCTGAGCTTTCCAAATGAACATTGGTACAACAATCTGAAAAATTTGCAGTTCAGAATGAACTGGGTATTTTTTTTAAATCACTAGTAATTTTTAGCAGTGATTTTTTTAAGCTCGTTGCAGCTGCAGCAGGGATTCCCCTGCATGTCAGTGCTTTTGTGCTGCCCCTTTGGGAATGAGGCTCTTCCTAAAGAACTGCCAAGCAGCAGGGACCAGCAACAGTCCCATCCTCACCTGGGGGGGGTCAGTAACCAGGAAAGAATGAGCATTTGGTGCACTGAGCAGCCCCACCAGCCTCCACCCACAGACCAGGATCTCCACTCCAACCAGGACAGTCCTGGCCTGAGTTACAGCCTAGGAGTGTGCCAGAAGTGTCCCCAGCACACCTGCACGAACCTCTTGGACTCACATCTTCACCTCCAGCCCTCTGGTGCAGCAAGCCAACTAAATCCCTGGAGCAGTGCTCCTCCTGGCTGGGATCAGCTGGCAGGCAACCTGCCAGCCTAGCTGAGATTTACCTTAGTGACTTCTCATCCCAGTAATGGAAGGGCTGTGCCAGGAATGCCCCCAACAGCTTCAGCGCGAGGCTTCCCAAAGGACTCTGGCAGCAGGCAACAAAGGAAGGGCTTTCAAGCACTACAGGGAAGCAGAGCCCACTTCAAGGGAACTCCTTCACCCCCTAGTCTTATCACAAGAGCTCTTTAACTACACACCCTCCTTCTCCAGCAGCTTGGAACTCCTCTGTGCCACAGACCAAACCTAGGCCAAATTAAATACTGGTCCCAGTGGCCACAAACGTGTCCTTCAAAGGGCATAACTTTTCCATGTGCTCACCCCTGCTCCTCAGCGGCTTTGGGTGAATATCCATTCCTGTGTCCCTCTTGGCTTTACCATGGGAGACTGTGCACATCTGAAGCAAGGCCGCTGCTCAGCACTCACTCCTGGAAAAGGATGAAAGGACAAACAGCATGTGACAGATATTTATTTCTCAGTCACCTCACACATTGCTGGATGGTGCTGGGATACTGCAGCAGCAACACAGCCCAGGAATGCATGAAACAAGCAGCTTTGCTCTTCATTTCCCTTCCAAGCTTCAGAAGTGGCATCGGGATCTCCAGGACTTCACTGTGTTCCTGACACTAAGGTCGAGCAATTACAGTGACCCCCTAAAAATGAGAATGTATCTTGAGCCACCGCATTCATCAGCACCGTGCATGACACCAAATGTTCGAGCAGGTAATTAGGTCACAATCTTTGACGTGACAGGGAAAACAATCCCCCTCCCCTGCCAAGCTAACAGGCTTGGCAGCCAAACACTCCCGAACTCTTAATTACGGTTTCAAAGTGCTGAGGGCACAGGTTTAGCTACTCCCCCCCAGGCTGCGAAGTGCTGGCATACCTTTTTTCACCATTAAGTGTCTACATTTGCAAACAAATCCTGGGCAGAGCTGCGGCGCCTGCTGTTTGATGGCTTTCACTGGAGTCAGGCAGATGAACCGAAGGGAATTAGCGCCTGGCTTTCACAAAGCCCAGCTACAAACCAGCTGACACGGGGCTGTCAGCACGCTCGTCAGGCTCCAGAGGGAGGAAACAAGGTTCTTCCTGCACAATGGAGCAACAGCCAGCCTTGAGTGAGGGCTGAAGATGAAAAGAGGATTGCAGCTTGAGGGAAGCTAGGGAGCAGCCTGGGCCTTCCAGCCATGCTCCATCACAGCAGCACCGCTCAGCATCTCAGACTTGTTAGATCTGTGGCCGTGATCTCGGGCCTGTGGAATCCCAGAATGGTTTGAGTTCGATGGGACTTTAAAGCTCATTTTTTCCAAACCTCTGCCATGGGCTGGAACACCTTCTGCTATCTCAGGGTGCTCCCAGCCCTGTCCAGCCTGGCCTTGGGCACTGCCAGGGATCCAGGGGCAGCCACAGCTTCTCTGGGTACCCTGTGCCAGGACCTGCCCACCCTCACAGGGAGGAATTTCTTCCCAACATCTGATCTAACCCTGCCCTCTATCACTTGAAAACCATTGCCCCTGTTCTGTCACTATCTGCCCAGCTCCTTTGAAAACATTAAATGTTGAAAACTCTTGTTTACATTCCAAGCTTGCAAAGCAGATGATGCTTTTAAGCCCAGATCTGGTGCCTTTGCACATCTGTAGAAATGGGAATTTAAAACCTGTACTGTCCTGCCATCCACCCAGGGAGCTTCCTCCCTAGAGCAGGACAGATGTGCTCGTTCATTTTCTGCTACTTGACTTTGTGCTCACTTTCTACTACCTGACAGGTAATTGGCAACCTAGAAGAGCCCACGACTATCGAGTATTTGTGATCATCAAGCCTCCAATGTAATTTACCCCACCAGAGTTAAGAGGCAGAGGACATTCCCGGGTAAATAGGGTGTCTCAGTCTGGAAAGAGCCCTCACTCTCTCATTTTCCCTCTCTCAGGATGTAACAGAGCCCAGCGTGTTCTGGGCAGTTGTCTGCACACACACCATCCCCTCCCAGAGCCAGCTCCAATTCCTTGTCCAGATGAGTCTGTGCTTGTTCTTTCCTTGTTTACCTCACCGTTGCCAATGTTTGTTTTCCTTGCCTGAGTCCCTCTTGTTTTAGCCAGTCTTTTCAAGGCTTTTGGTAAATGGTGTCACAGAATCTTTGAATCACTAAGGCTGAAAAAAGAGCCTCAAGATTGTCAAGTCCATGCCTTGAGGAGCAGCAAGTCATCACCTCTGCCAAGGTGTTTACTGCTTGAATTCAGAAGCATTGCCAGAAGCCACTCCACCAAGTTCTTCACTTAACAAAGATGTTTTCTTCTCTGCTGAGATCAGCCTAAGCTTTCTGATCCAGAACATAACACCCACCCAGAAGCAGTCTTACTTTCCAGGTACCAAATCCTGAGTCAGGACTGTTCAGCCCTGAAGGAGAACCAACCCTTTTATGTCTCACTGCCCTGGCTCCAGTGTCCCCTTGTAACACCAGAGCAGATTCTCCCATGCAGGCTTCCTTGGCTTCCTTTATCCTCCACCTTCCTTGGAAATCCAATTGCATTTTTCTTTGCATATCCCAGGAACCCCAAATGAAAGCCATAACAAATCTGCATGAGCAGCCCTCTGGATTTCTTTCTAATCCTTTGTTTTATTCTCAGCCTTTTGGATGACATGCCCATAGATGTGCCACCAGATGCACACCACTGGCCAAACAGCCTTATCCAGCTGGCAGCAGGGGCCCCCTCCTCACAGCTCCCCAAGAGCAGAAGGGAAGAGCAAAAATACTTCAAATTCCTTCCACTACAGTACTAAGTGCTCTAATGGTAAGATTTTACATTTGATTAGAATGAGAATCCTCCTTCAGAGCAGAGCAGGGAGCTCCCCAGCACTTCAGCTGTGAGCTCAGAAAGCAGCTGACCTGGAGGAACAAGGGGCAGAGCCTGAACTGGAAGTAAATTGTCATTTTGTGATTGCCATAGCCACTAAGAACTAAACCTGATGGGGGACAGCACAGCAGAGCAGTGCCCCAGCTCCTCCAGAATGCCACTGACTTGAGTTACTCCATCAAAAGCAATTATTTGTGCTTACACTACTAGGGAGTGCCAAAACACACAGAAATTTTCATAGAGGAGTTATACCCACATGCTCTGGCTGAGGTGAGGAGTTAAACTCTCTGCATTTTCCTAAAGGACAAGAGGCTAAGACTGACAGTTCATTCCAATTTACAGAAAAGGGATCCAGCTAAAATCCTAGGAACTGAATCAATCAACAGAGGCTGCAACAGATGCAATATTACCTGTGCTGAAGCACAGGCTCCACTGGGGATGACCACTGCTGAGCACAGAATGGCCAGGCAGTGCTAAGCAGGCCTCGGGTTTTCCCTTGTTTCCCCTCTCTTTGTACCTTTTTGTTTTCCTTTAGCCACATCTCAAAGTCCCACTGAACACTCTCCTCCTCACCTGCAGGCTAAGGGATTGTGTCCAGTGTGTGCCAGGGAAATGCCTTCATTCCTAAGAGCAGGTTGAAAGTCTCTTCTCTCTGGACTGGGCACAGCACTACTCAGAGCTCACTCTCCCTGCCTCCTTTATTACCCATTAGTGCAGGTAAAACAAATGTCCACTTTGGCTACCATTATTTCTGACAGTTTGGACCCATAAAATTCAAAAAAGAGGATTTATGCTTTCCTAGGTGCAGAGGTTAAGTGATACAGTACTGAGCCCTACTCAAAATACATCTGACACAGGGCTTAACGTATTTTATTCCTGAACTTCAAATCTGAGCTGCCAGTGCTGTCCAAATCCTCCTAAGCCAGTTGGAAGTCAGTCTCTACATTCATAATGGGTTGGGAAGGGTTCACAAAATAGTGGCTGCAAGTTCAATGAAACAACACATATGGACTTAAAAAAAAAAAAGGACAAAATCAGATCATTACATCAGTTAAAATCAGATAAAAATGGGGAGAGCTGATAGAGTTTAATACTGTTTGTCCTGTTGAAAAGGGAGAGCCTCATCCTTTTTGTTGATCTGATGATTCTGATTTAAAATCCACTTAATTAATACAATTAATGAGACTGCTGGGCACACTGGATGTGGTTTGGTCAATACTTGCAACTTATATTAAAATAATGAGCTCACACCCAGTTCTACAAATAGCTTGTTTGAGCCAATTAGAGGTCATGCCTATTAGCACACTGTCTAAAAGTGTAAACTTTTAGTTTAAGTAAAGTTAAAGTAAAGTAAAGTTTAAGTAAAACTTTTTTGGTATTTAAACAAAAAACCTAAGAGCTGGCAGTTGGCTGGGGCCAGTGCAGTGGAGCAGCTTCTCTTGCAGGATTCACCTGCTCATGGCAGTGATGGACACTTGTCACCAGTGGTGTCACCTGCTCAGAGCCAAGGGAACCACACCCACGAGGTGGGTCTGCCTCAGGAGGGCTCCCCTAAAATCCCTGTGCCACGACCTGCTCCAGCAGCACAGGCTGGCAGAGCTGGGGATGCTCAGCTGGAGAGGAGAAGGCTCCAGGGAGAGCTCAGAGCCCCTTCCAGGGCCTGAAGGGGCTCCAGGAGAGCTGGAGAGGGACTGGGGACAAGGGATGGAGAGACAGGACACAGGGAATGGCTCCCACTGCCAGAGGGCAGGGACAGGTGGGATATTGGGCAGGAATTGTTCCCTGTGAGGGTGGGCAGGCCCTGGCACAGGGTGCCCAGAGCAGCTGTGGCTGCCCCTGGATCCCTGGAAGTGTCCAAGGATGGGGCCTGGAGCAGCCTGGGACAGTGGGAGGTGTCCCTGCCATGGCAGGGATAGAATGGGATGAGCTTTAAGGTCCTTTCCAGCCCAATTCTGGGATTCTGTATGCACAGCATGCAGTTACTGGACTATCTGATTAAAGTGCAGCTACTTTTGCTGGCAAATCCTGTACATCAGCTCATCAATTCTGTCTATTTCTTATTTTTATAAATCTCCTGTCTAGATATATAGCTTAAGGGTAATGCTTTTTGTGGGAAAGATGAGCTCAAAATAAATCCCTTCATTCTCAGTTAAAGAAAAAATATTTCCATAATTCTAATTGAGCTGCATTAATCTCAAATTTTAAACCACTTCAGATCACTATTCTTCCACAGGCATCACCAGACTTCTCCATAGGATCACAGAATCACAGAATGGTTTGGATTGGAAGGGACCTTACAAACCATTTCGTTCCAATCCCTGCATGGGAAGGATGCTTTCCCCTTTTGTTTTCTGCCAGCCTGGAAAAATCCCTGCTTAGTTAAATTATACTGTTAATGTTTCCCCAAAAGGTTTTAACTAATTATTTTCAAGGGCAAGAGGAAACAAATAACAAAACTACTCTATTTTAGTGTCAAATACACACAACTCCTGCTTCAAAACCAACTCACCTCCAGGGAGCAAATCCCTGGGAATGGAGTGAGACCTAGTTTTCAAATTCACTCCATCAGCAGCTTGCGTTCTGAGCTCATAAAACAGAAACAGTTTTAGGGCAAAATAGATACTCCAGCTGTTTTTTAATATTTCAATGATTTCCGAGTAACCCTTGCAGACTCATCACCCGGATGCCACATGAATTGCAAATGACTGGAGGAAGGTGAGGGGGGAGGAATATAAATCCTGACTGTTTCAAAGGTGGTCAGCCTCAATTCCCAGGGAAGGCTTATAAAAATCTTTCACTTCACCTGCACATGACCTATTTGGCATATTTTGATATTTGGGAGCAGAACGTGGGGTTTAAATTGGACACCAACACCTGAAAGAACCCTGCAGGAACTTTTAGATACTAAGCAAACGATCAAGCCAAACATTGTAACTGTGGAGATAAAACTGCATCACTCCCATGTGGAAGGCATCCAGGAATGATTTCCCAAGGTCAGGAAGGTGCAATCCTGCAGCTGCATGCTATTAATTGCAGAAGTCTGTATCAGTGTAAGTGGAACAGAGGTAAAAAGCTCTGTTTTAGTGGGTTTACATCAATATTATTTACAAAGTAAGTGGAAGGTTTATTCCTGTGCAGGAGAATTTGGGAAAGCTTGATCCTTGCACTGGAGGCAGGAGGTGGAATCAAACAGCAGGATGCAAGGATCAAAATGAGCAGGACTGCAAAGCCAACAGCTGTTTCTTGCTTGCTCCTCGCCTCTTTATTTTCCTTCCCAGGGCAGAAGATGGAGCTCACACTGTAAACAGAAGATGCTGACTGCCAGCAAGGAGCACTGCAGGCTGGAGCCGTGTTCAAGGACAGCTGATCAGAACAGCCAGGTCCCTGCAATCGCTCCAGCATTCCCAAGCCTCTTGGAAGGCACTGCTTGTCATAGCACAGCACTTACTACAGCAAATATGTTGTGGGAGGGCTGCTGGTGAAATGAAGCCCTGGGTTTCTGGAGAGAACAGACAAACAATTGTTTGGGAAAAGCTGTCTACCCCCTTCTTCCCACCAGTTTCATCCCTGGGTGAAAACTCCCTTTTTCCATCAGCTTCAGCCCACCCCTAAGACTTCCCAGCACCGCAGCTGAACGGATCCTGTTAAATAGATGCTGGGTTTTGCCACTCCTACACAAACTGACTTAATCACAGCACAAAAACCAGGCAGTGGAGAGCCTGTGCCCATCCCACCACTGGCAGAACACCCAGTCCAGAAAGAGATGAACAGGGAAGAGATGATCCTTTCCCAGATAAAAGGACATAGAACTACAGGTGCATGGTGCTCCTGCCGGCTCAAAGGGCTTTTCACATGAAAAATGCCGCTTTAAAGTCACTTCTGGCAACGCTGTAATTAATTGTTGCCAATACAACCCCAGTGAGTGTAAATGAGCCCTCTTTGCAGCATTTCACACTTCCCATTTCTAGCTTAGCAACAGGAGTAGAAGAGGAGTGAAAAATTGGAGATTATTTGTTTATTCAGGTATTGGGGAAGAGGCTCATGTGTATTGGTTGTTACTAAGGAAAAAACAGAAAGACAATAAACCCTTTCCTCATAGTTTCTGAATGGGAAGTATGGGCAAAAATTTAGTTCTAGTTTGTTACTATGCTGCTCTATTTTTAATTAGCAATAAATGAATCTTCCCCTAGCTAAGTCTGCTTTGCCCATGACTGACTGGTGAAGGATCTCCCTGCTCTTATCTGAAACCACAAGATTTTTTCACCTCGTTTTCTCCCCCGTCCTGCTGCAGAGGTTCATCCGTGCCAGATGAAAAGGAAGCTCTAGCAGATCAGATTTCAGAAATCAGGTATTTTGCTTGATGATCAGCTTGGAGGGAGCTGGCTGGTTGAAGAGGGCATAGCTTCTACATCTGTAAGGGATTAACCTGCTCATCCTCAGAGGGCAGCACATTGCACAAGAGAAGAGTTTGGCTCAATATAAAAAAGCAGCTGCTCCCCCAGCCTTGGGGGAAGTCCTTGGCTGTTCTGGCAGCTCAGCACCCTATAAGGCTCAGTTCATGTCTCCTGCAAGCCTCGTACCAGAGATGCTGGGGCTGTGCTGTGCCAATGACAACAGACCTGCTGTGTGTGTGTGTGGTGGGGCAGAACCCCACAGACCAGGAAACACACAAGCCTTGAGGAAAAAAAAGTGTTAAAAGGATAGAATTACTCAAGCACTGCTGCCATTTCCAGCCACAAAAAAAATCAGAGTGGAGGGGAAGATGCAAAACACTGAGTAACCAGCCTGACATGGGTAAGGGGCAGGAAAATAGTGACCCTGGTTATCATCTACCCTGCTCCAAACACAGCTCTGTGCAGCCACCAGGACACTGAGCATGGGATTTACATGGCATTATCTGCCTGGTGCCTGAGCTGGGACTAAAAACTTAGCAAGCCTGCTCTTGCACGTTTGCAGCAAACCCAGCCTCAGCAAAGCCAGGGTGCAGCGTGTCGGAGCGATTCCGTGTGCTCCTGACGAGCTCTTTGTCCTTTTCACACCCAGTTTCACCCTTTGTGCAGAGCAGTGAGCCAAAGCCCACAGACAAATTTAATTCAGGATAAAAATGCGTTTGCCAGCGCGGTTTAGTCATACTTCATTGCCTCATGTTTGGTTCCACTGCAAACAGGCAGATGCAGTTCAGTTCTGTCCAGTCACTGGTTTTGCTAAATTTGGGAATGTAAGACAAGAGTAGCATTTGTGCATTAGCACAAAACTGAAGACTTCTTTTTCCTGGTACAACTTTCATTTGTACAATATGTGCCACAGAAATCCAGGATGAAAATGTTAATTCCAGGAACTACAGAGTATTCAGAAAGCCTTTGCCAGGCAATTTACAGTCACCCATCATAAAGTACTCGCTGTACAAGGCCTTGCCAAGCTGGTGCTTCTCCTCTTTGCAGTTTATTTCACCAGCCAGGAATCTCTGGGACTGATTTCCTCTGCTATCACCAGAGCAGCAAGAGTTTCACTGCTGTTTCAGGGACCAGTACTTAAACATAGCCCACAGTTTTTGTTGTCCCTTAAACACAGCCCAAAACTTCTGAAAGCACCTTAAAAAGAAATGCAAGTCCTGTGATAAACCAGAATTTCTGTCACAAAGCACATTGCAGCAGAGGACTCACATACTCACATGGTAAGTTATGAAGAAACATCATGGAGCCAAAAAACCACCACCACAAGCACATTTAAATTGTGATTGAAGGTTAAAGATACACAAATTATTGTGCTCCCAAATTCCCACCTGCAAGCCACTGGGTGCTACCGTGCTCAGCACACTCAGCCATCAATAACTGCACCACAACAGCTCTGTGCTCAGGTTTCCAGTGCTACAACCCCTCAGGGAGTTTTTTGGAGTGAGGGATTCAAAACCTTTTCTGTCACCTCTTTGGGGTCATGACTTGTTCATGAAAGTAGTTAATACAAAGGTAGCACCACAGAATCATGGAATGGTTTGCGTTGGAAAGGACCTTAAAGCCCATCTAGTGCCACCCCTGCCCTGTGCAGGGACACCTTCTGCTATCTCAGGGTGCTCCCAGCCCTGTCCAGCCTGGCCTTGGGCACTGCCAGGGATTCAGGGGCAGCCACAGCTTCTCTGGGAAACTGGGAAACCTGTGCCAGGGCCCCCCCACCCTCACAGGGAATAATTCCTTCCCAATATCACATCTAAATCAACTCTTTCAGCTTAAAGCCATTCCCCCTTGTCCTATCATGATGCCAAATTTATTTCTGCACTAGCAAATTTTGCAAGCATGCTGAGGATCATTAAATACCTCACCACAAGCAAGTAGTGTAATTCCCATAGTATTGACTGGATGATGAAGCAGCATTATTACAGGAGACCTTAAACACGGGGAAATTAAAACACTTCATGGCTGTGAGAGACTCCTGTCATTAAAGGGCTGTGTGAAGAACATCTATAACATTTTAAAAATACACTTACATGCCATAAATCATTGCCCCATAATAACACATGCACATTATATTCATAACAGCATAACTACATGACAATTACCATACAGCAGTAATTAAAGGGAAACCCTGTGTGCCATCCAAGGCAGCTTCTTTGAAAGAGACTAAATATACAAGGAAAATATAATTAAGCAACAGAAGGTGAGCTGTTTCCTGATGATAATTACATTACTGGCTGTATTTTCAATTAGGCCACTTCTAAAACACCAGACTTGTTCGGGCTTTTGGTGTCCACAGGAATCCTGCTGCACAGGAGCCCAGGTGGTCATGGACTTACCCACCAATCCCATTTGTTAAAAGCTTTAATGGCAAGTCGGTTTTGCCCCTTGGCAGACTTTTGGGCAGCTGCCTAATTTCTATAATGGCCTAACACAGACTTCAGCCAAAAGCAGAAATTGTTCAGTGTTGCTGAAGAAAACATTCAGCTTGGGAGAGTTGAAAAATAAATGCAGTTTTTTTCTTGCTGAAGCAAGACCTTGCAGAGGTGAGAAGTAGCTTCATTTCTATGCATTTTGGTAAAGCACTGCCAAATAAAAGGGCTTGAGGAATAAGCCAGATGAGAGGGCAAGGCATAGGAAAGAATGTGCAGTGCTCCCAGTGGGGTTTGCACACAGCTCAAGCTGTGAGGATCTGCTCACCAGGGACACAAAAGCAGCCCAGGAAGCACAGCTGAGCTCACCCACACTGGCATCAGAGGCACTGAGGAATTTAAGGACTCCATTTGGGACTCCAAGCAGCAGCCTAGAGGTGGGGGAATGCAATAATGAACCCGAGTGCTCAGGTCACTTCCATTACAGAATCATTTTAACCTCTTTGGAGAAGCTGCAGCAACTGGTGAACTTCAAAGCTGAGCCTACAGACCTGTGCTGCATGGCTAGAGAGGGCTGGCTGCTATTTTTATATGTGCTTTTCTGGGAAAAGCCAGCATTTCTCTAACAAGTCCAGCTAGAGAAATCATTGTATATTCCTTCCTTGCTCCCTCAAAGGATACAACTTCCAGGATCCTTCCCAAGAGCAGCTCCAGCGAAGCACAGATGGAGGACTCTGGATTTTTACCCTTGCCCAGGTTGTCTGAGGCAGTATTATAAACTAGTTGTTCTCAAATTATCATAATCTAATAGATCACAGATGGCACAAAATATGATGGCATCCTGAGTTTTGTGCCCATTCATGCTGTTGTTTGTTCAAAAAAATTAAACTCAAAGGCTGCCAGCCCCTGTCTTGCTCAGAATCACCTTTTTACCTTCTCACCATCTGCTCTGAGACCTCGAGGGCAAGTCAATGTGAGTCCAGTCTGAGCTGCAACTCACTGGGTTGCATCAAATTTGAAATAATCCAGCACAAAATGTACCTCACTGCTACTGATCCCTCCAGGAGAGGCAGCACTTCACTGCTCAGTCCAGCATTACCAGGATCACTGCAAAGAGAAAATGTTTTGGAGGTGTGAACCCACAGCCCGAGTCCACCTACCATACAGCCCCATCCATCAAAATTCTCCTTTACAATCAGCCAGGCCTGATAGTGGATAACATCCAGATCCAGACTCACCTGGTCCACTGTCTCCTGAAACTTCAGATCAGACAAACTGAACTATTCCCTATTTCTCATCTGCTACCTCTTTGCTAGCATGGGTACTCTGTCTTAAAAAAATCCACCTCATTTATTTTGGGCCTAAGCAGCTTGAAGAGTCACTTCAAATTCTCCTCTGGCCTCCAATACTTTTTCCATGCCAGTTAGGCCAAAAGGAGACATTTTTTGCAGGCCAAATAAACAGAAAAAAAGGTTAAAAAGAGGGGGTCACAGTCCAGATTTCAGCACTGAACATGTTATACATGGCTTTTTCTGTACAAAAAGCCCAGATAACCCCCAAAATCTGATTATGTAGATTATTCTCTCACGTCACACTTTGATACTCTTATGCATTTCAAGGCTTCTAATGTGCCTTCCAGAGAGAAGGGCTTGCATGAGGCCCTCGACAGAGAAGGAGGGAGGAAAAAATGGATTTCTCCTATCATTCAGCAAGCCACCACAGCCCCAGCAGGAAGGTGGGGGAGCCTGGCACTCTGCCACAAGAGAAAGCCCAAGGAAAGCTGTTCTCTTTTAAGCCAGCCATATGGAAATGAAGCTGTGAGCTGCAGCATGGTGAAAGCTGCTCTTACAGCAGTGTTGCTCTACTCGTAGAGTAGATCTGCTACACACAGGCAAGAGAGGAGTGGAGTATGTGGGCTCATTGAGGCTACAGAGAAATCAG
This sequence comes from Polioptila caerulea, assembly GCA_013397295.1. Classification (NCBI taxonomy): domain Eukaryota; kingdom Metazoa; phylum Chordata; class Aves; order Passeriformes; family Certhiidae; genus Polioptila; species Polioptila caerulea. The sequence continues at coordinate 26,281 of VYXF01011638.1, forward strand.
GTTCCTCTGGAAACAGAGCTGGTGATCCAAAAGGGGAAAATGTAAAGCTGCAGATAAACCAGGCAAGAGCATCAGCTCGTCTGGAGCATGCAGAGCTCACCAGTGTGAGTGGCAGGGACACACCTGAAGGATGGGCTCATCCACAGGGCCCTGGGCAAGCTCAGGCACTGGCTCCATGGCAATCTCCTGAGGTTTAACAAGACTGAGTGCTGGTGCTGCACTTGGGTCCAGGCAACCCCCAGAATTAATCCAGGCTGGGATGGAGCAGCCCTGCAGAAGGACTTTGGGGTGCTGTGGGTGAGAGCTGCACCTGCCCCAGCCCTGAACCCCCCATGCCCTGGGCTGATCCCACAGTGTGAGCAGCAGGAAAGGGGGAATTCTGCCCCACTCAGGTGAGACCCCACCTGCAGAGCTGCCTCCAGCCCTGGGCTCCAACAGCAGAAGATGTGGAATTGCTGGAGTGAGTCCAGAGGAGGCCACAGAGATGATCAGAGGCCTGGAGCTTCTCTGCCATGGGGAAAGGCTGGGAGAATTGGGACAGTTCAGCCTGGAAAAAAAACCAAACCTTTGGGTAACCTAATTGTGGCCTTCTAGTAGCTGAAGGGAGCCTACAAGAAAGATTTAGTATTTTAGCAGTACCTGGCTGGCAGAATGAAGTTCAGAGTCTAAATTCTAAAAATCTTTGGAAGAAAGTTTTGTGTCTTTTCTGGTCTCTTTCCATTGCCAAAGGAAAGAAAGGGTAAGCAAAGCACAGCTGTGACCCAGGACTACCTACATAGTTGTGAGTTTGGTGACCAAGGGGAGATACAGCTGCACTGCAGGGGCTGCATGACAGCCCAGCAAAAAACCAGCCCAGTCCCAGTGGCCACCCTGTTGGCACGACCACTCAACCTCAGCCCTACTGCCAGCCTCATAAATCTCAGATAAAAGAGATGTCTCTGTGGTGAGATGCTGGCTGAGGCACAGGGCCCCACACTGAGGGTCTGCTTCAAGCACTGTGGAAAAGCTGAGCCAGCCACTTCTGTGCTCCACCACCTTCTGGTTCAAAGGGAGCAAGAAATACTCCCTCCTCACTGAAGGGTGGGAGCCACCAGCAACTGCAGGGACTAAGTGCAGCCATAGTGGTCTGACAAAGTGGGGCTGCAGAGTAGGTATTGCACTACCCCAAAAGGTATAAACAAAGTTTTACCCCAGTTTTGTTTCCTTTTGTACACACTTTCAACTCCCTCCAAGCCTTCAAAGTCACCGTCAAGTCATTTTTAGCAGATCAAAGTGAACTAAGCCTGATACTTTTACTCAGTGCATTTTAAAACTGATTTATTTACCAAAAGCTGCCTAAAATATGTGGAGTTCAACTTGAATGTGTTAGACTTGGCTAAAAGCCACTCCATTCTCTATTGAAATCAGGAGTGGTATAGAAAGTAAATACCATCCTATTGTCTGCAGGTTTCTGTTAATCCCTTAGGAAAAAAAAATAGTTAAATTAAAAAAAAAAAAAAAGAAAATGGTATTTGACAGTCACTTTCATACCATGAAATACAGTAACACTTGAGCTGCACTAAGGATTAAAACATGTATTGCCAGGGACAGCTTAGAGCACAGTTAAACAACCAAAATACGAATATAATGAAATGAGACTATCGTGCCAACAGGATTCTCACAACCCTGTTTAGTATTCTTTGCTTCCTGCATTACACCAAAGACACATCCAGGTGTCTTTCAGCTATCACAAGCCCTTGTTTATTAAAGGCTCGTATTTTGAGCGGAGTTTGGCGCTGATTTCACTCGCTTCCTCCTTGCACCCCTTACCTTTTCCCTTTGATTGTTACTCCAGAAAGAAGCAGGAGGGCAATCCCTGCCTTTTCACTGAGTGTGTTCACTCTTTAAACTCCTTGGCCCTCCCCTCTATTCAGCCCTTGCTCCGCGGAGCTCACCCGCACAGAGACTGAACCGTCAGTGCCTTTGCTGCTGCTTTCTCATCTTCCCACGCTGCGGGCTGCTATTGCATTTCCCCGGCTGGCTCCACCTCTCCTCTTCCCACTCTCTTTCCTCTTTAGATTCACTTCAAGGCCGACTTCCCTTCCTTGCTGCTGGGCTCACACAGCTGGGAGTGTAGTAAAGCAGGGGGAGGGGAGCGGAGCAGGGAGCTTTTATTCAGCAGCGCTTCCTTAACCAAGCAGCTGCTTTGAAGCCCCAAGGTCCAATTTCAACTGCTGAAGTTGCCAGTAATAAAAAACAGCTAAATATAACACTGCTTTCAAAAGGCAGGTTTGAGATGGGGGACTCCACTGCTAAAGCTCTCCAGCTGAAACACCATCAGAATCTGCAAATACACAACTCAGATGTAATAGCCAGTAAATACTTGCCAGAATGAATATTTGGAATCACAGGATGGGTTGGGTTGGAAGGGACCTGAGAGCTCATCTTGTTCCACGGGCAGGGACACCTTCCAGTGTCCCAGGCTGCTCCAAGCCCTGTCCAACCTGGAAAACTTCTAGGGATGCAGGGGCAGCCACAGCTTCTCTGGGCACCCTGTGCCAGGGCCTCACCATCCTCACAGGGAAGAATTCTGTTGCTTCCATGATAGCAGCTAAATAGAAATTAAGGCCTTGAGTTAGGCAAACTTACATCAAAGCTGTGGAGACCACAGGTTAAACTGATGGCAAAGGAAGCAGCAGCCAAGAGCCTTGACAAACAAAGCTGCCATTCTCTGCATTAAAAAAAAAAA
>VYXF01011638.1:29014-69172 GCA_013397295.1 Polioptila caerulea
AAAAAAAAAGCCGCCCTTTTCCTCAAAAAAAAAAAAAAAAAAAAAAAAAAAAAAAAAAAGTTCCACTGATCTTGGTAGTCTGTTTGGATGTATAAAACTTAGCCAGAGCAAAGCCTGAAAGGTGCTGGTAAGAAAGCTGTTAAGGGATAGGATGAGCACAGAAAATCACACCAGTGGCATGGTCACACCAAAGACCAGACTCTGCTCTGCAAAGTTTGACTGCCATGTCTCAGGTATCTACAAAATCACACCTCCAGGTCACTAGAGACAAAATAACCCACGGAGAAAAAAAACCCACACAGGAATAACAAGTCTAAAAATAGCAATATTTGAGTTTACGCTTTTGGACAATATTATTTTCCACCCATTCATTTAGCCAGAACAAATTCTCACCCTTTCCAGCATCTGAGTTTGCAATTCCTTGTGGCCATTTATTCCTGTAGCACTCCTCTTCCCCTGCTGACCTTTCCCTAGTAATTTCCTCATAAAACAAATGCATTTTGCCTCCCTACAGCCCATCATGGCAATGCACACCACTCACAAAATCTATATTCAGGAGTTTCCATTCTCTCCCTCTCTTTCCCTGTACTTTTCTGATACAAGAAGGCTGTGCATGAAAATATTCTTAAAACCATATCCCAGGTGCATTGGTAATAATTCTTTTTACACAAATGGGTTTGGGGTGTGGGGTTTTTTTGTTGTTATTCCTAATGATTATCATGTCATAAATGAAAGGCACAATTTAAATCCTTTTCTGAAGAAACTGAAGGATGGGGAGGGAGGTGATCCTGTCTCTCTACCCAATAGTAGGGAAGCTATACCTGGAGGAGTGTTGTTAAATATGGGCTCCCCTGTACAAGGTATGGATTTACAGGAGAAAAGCCAGCAAAGGACCAAAAGAGGATGAAGGGACTGGAGCATCTTTCACATGAGGACAGTTTGAGAGAGCAGGGACGGCTTAGCCTGGAGAAAAGGCTAAGGGATGATCATATCAATGTGCCCAGGTACCTGATGGGAGGGAATGAGGCACAAACACACACAGGAAATTCCATCTGAGCACATGAAAACCCTTTTTGACCATGAGACTGATCACACACAGGAACAGGCCCCCCAGAGAGGCTGTGGAATCTCCAGCTGCAGGGATATTCAGATCCCAGTGGACAGGCTGCTCCCAGTGACCCCGCTGCTGCAGCAGGTTTGGGCTGGGTGATCCCTTCCAACCTAAACATGAGTTCAACGTGAGGATATCTGAGAGATCAGCCAAAACCCACCTGGTGACACTGCCCCACCAGTTACAACCATGGCTCTGAGGCAGGATCAGGGCTGGAATCAAGCTCATGCAGGAGACAGTCCTGCAGCCTCCTTCATTCCCTGACCAGGGAACAGCTGGCAAGCCTCACCCAAACCCTTTCTGGGAAATGCCAATAACATGGAGTTTATCTTCTCCTCACTGGAGGGGAATGTTGATTATCTGCAGCTTTTGATGAGCATTTCTCAGAGCTCAAGTGCACTCCTCCCCAAAGAAATGGGTAAGTCTGCTTGCCTTAAGCAGCATCTGGATCAGCTTTGGACATGTGCGTGTGTGGGCAACAGAGATGATGTTGCAGTCTGGCTCAATTCATAAAAAATGTGATTAAATGCCCAGAAAAGGTGCTGGCCACTTACACACCCTTGTTTGAAGAGTGAAGATTTTCTGCATCTGTAGGACAAATCCTTTTTCACCCCAATTTGTTCCCAAAAGCTGCCTGTGGCTGGCTCAGCTCTCCGGCTAAGCAGTGATGGATCTATGCCAGATGCCACAGCAAGTAAGCTCAGCACCTGACTTAACTGCAGCTTCCTTAATGCAGGGGATCTGACACTTCCAGGGGGTCTAGTTTTAGTTCATGAGTCTTATCTTAGATGTCCTGACCAGCAGCTTTGACCACAGCTGCATTCTCACTGCACACCTGGAGTCAGGAGAGCTCACTGAGCTCCTTTTATAAAGCTGAACAGAGACAGCACAGAAATTATCCCCTTTTGCTCAGAGTTGAAATTAGGGCCTTTGTATGCAGTCACAAAATGCAGTCAACTGACTCACAGTCGAACGAAAAAATATAACCCATTTGGTTTTAAATCACACTCTAAACCTACTTTTCCCCCAGGAAAGGTTTAAGAACAAAAAATGGACTAATAATATATCAGAAAGCCTCAAGGTAAATTGTGAGGAACAGAACAAAAGTGGAGTTTGCTGCTGCCAGATGCCTCCTTTGCTGGTGTGTGACTCAGCCAAAGGCCTGAACTGCCAACAAAGACAACTCCTCTTCACAACCCTTACATAAACACCATAAATCCAAATTATTAATTGCACCCAGAAGATACTACTGAGTTTGGTAAAGCACTGGAACAGACTGCCCAGGGAAGGGATGGAGTCACCATCAAATACCATGTGTAAGGGATGTGGCACCTGAGGACATGGCTTAGTGGTGAACATGGTGCTGGGTTGATGGCTGGACTTGATGATCTGAAAGGTCTTTTCCAACCTTCAGAATTCTATGATTCTGTGGCCATCAGGTGGAGCAGAGGAACCTGCAGAGAAGTGCTTGTGCTTTTCATCTCTTCACAATCTTCAGTTCATCTGTCAAGAGCCCACAAGCACAGACATCTTTGGGCTCAAAGCCCTTGAAGATGTGATGGTACAAAAACACATCCCTTTCCAGGTAGAGGATGATGAATGGTTTTTGGAGCAACCCCAGCCAGCAGCTTGGCTTTGTAGAAAGCTTCTGCAGGAAACCCTGGCAAAAGGGAAAGTAGGGGGAGTTGTATTACAGCAAATCACAGAATCCCAGACTGGGCTGGGTTGAAAAGGAACTTAAAGTTCATCTCATTCCACACCCTGCCATGGGCAGGGACACCTTCCCCCAGACCAGTTTGCTCCAAGCCCTGGCCAATCTTGAACACTTGAAGGGATGGGGAGTCCCCAGCCTCACTGAACAACAGCAAAATGGGTTAAGCATCAAGGGAATATCCCAACAAGGATGTATTATCCAGCAAGGACCAAGTGAAACCTCAAGTCACAGACTCCCATTTAAATACTTTAGAGCTCCAACAGTCCAGGGCAGGGCAGGACAATGTCACCTTGCTGGGGAAGGCTGGAAGGTCCACCTTTCCTCACACTGTGAGCACCAGCCACTCTTAAAGCCTTGATATGTTGCTGAGTCTAGAAATAGGAGAGTCAGCTTGTCTTCTGTTCTGCCCATTTCTGTGCAGAGCTTGAAAGATTTATTCTGTGCAATAATGAGCACAACCACAGCCCTTACTTCTTTCTTGGCAGCTTTATTAAAACATTGCATTGCTTGATTAGGTTAAACCATTTCATGTCAAGATTTAAACCAACGCTAAAATAAGTAATTTTGCTATGCATGACTTTTTCTTTACTAAGCTTGGGGGAAACGTTCCCTCACCTCTAAACAAAACTGCAGTTAAGAGCTCAGTGCTCACAGCCTCTGAAAAACAGAAGTTTGGCATGCCCAAGAGATGGCTCTATCTAGAGGTCTGGAAAAGCCATGTCCTAATAGATTTATTTCTGAAAAGATTATCTGACAAACACTGCCAGCCTCTCAATCTGGCTGTCCACCTCAGCCTTGTTCTCTGCTCGTTCCTGCCCACCTCCTCCACAGGCAGTAGTAAGAGCAGGACAATACTACAGCCCCACTCAAAGGTGTCCATTCTCAGTCACAGAAATCCAAATCCAACCAAGCTTTTGGCCTCAGCATGATCATGGAATTCTTGGCTAGACAAACTTACACCTAGTTCCTGAGGCAAGTGCTGATGGGACATTCCAGGTGCCCAGAAGTCAAGCGTTGCCAGCTGGCACTCGGCTCTTCTCTGCATCAAAGGGACCAGCAAAGTGAAACACTGAGGGCCAAGGCAAAGACAACTTGTTATTGGAACTTCCTGGATTATTGCACTGCCAGCCCCTTGAGTTCCCATGTGATTATTTTACAAGCTAAAACACCCAGGCAGCAATAATTCTCCGAAAACAGAGAGGCCTAGACTCAGCATGAGGAAATGACTTGTTTTCTTCGGCAGTTTTTAAAGGTACAGTCCATCTCTTGCAGGGATCTTTTCTCCACCCCCCTCATTGTGCAAAGCTCCCCACATTTCAGAAGCTCAGGCTGTACTCGTGGATATCTCCACTCAAGACATTTCAGGATACTTTACACTGGCAAGACTTGGCTCCTGCCACAAACACGGAAGTAAAGCTTTGAAGTTACAGTTGAACAACACAGTTTAAAGACACACCTAAAGTTTTACTGAGCAAAGAAACTTCCAATAAGGAAAGGAATAACCACAAGTGTTAGCTAGTGATTAACTTATTCAGAAGACAAAGGAACCTTGTTTGTGTGCAGAGTATCCTCCAGAACAAGAAACATAATGAGATCATGTTGGTCCATTCTCACTGCAGAATTCCAGCAGAATTCACACAAATGAGGTTGAGGCACCTCTCACCAGCATTTCTAAATTGCAAAGCAATGGATACTTATTTAACTTACTTTCAGAAACAGGAAGTCCACTGTGGCACCTATATGCAACTCTCTTTCTCCCAGTGCACTGATTAAATAGCTGAGAGCTGTTTGCATCAGGTGTTCCATCGTTTCAGCAGTGCCATAGTCACAGCACACAGAGAAGTGGAACAGCTGGAGGATCATAAGAGAAGGAAATCACAGCTCCTGGTGGCCAATTTCCTCAGATTCCAACGCTGCAGGAGGTGCAGTTCCTCTCCCAGGAGTGCATTCCTGAGGAAAGCAGGCAAAAACAAACCACAGAGTTCAATAAAACAGCCTAAACCCCTACAAGGCATTTTGTAATCTTACAGCACTCGGGCTCAGAGCAGGATGTGTACCTGCCTTCCTGTCTGCACATTTCAGGCAGAGTCAGAAACAGCACAGCATCTTCTGGCAGGGTCAGTGGCTCATGACAAAACCCTGCAGCATGGAGAATCTCAGGGAGCCTGGCATGTGGCCAGAGGGGCTTCCAGCAACATCCTAGGACAGCAGGCACACAAAGCCCATCCTGAGATTCTTGCATAGCACAGGAGGAAAGTCAAAACTCTGGGAAACCAGATCTGGATTTGAGGGGTTCAGCTCCCCCTGTTCTGTCCTTATCCCTGCCCCAATTACAGTCCCACATAGCATTTCAGCCTTGTTTATAGACTTGTGGGGAACAAGGCACAGCTGGGGCAGAGCCTGTGCCCTCATAGCTGCCTTCATCCAAACAGCTGCACCTGAAGGATCTCTCCAGTAGCACAAGGAGCCATCACCCTCACTATGGCTCCAGCAGGGAGGTCCCAAGAGATAAAGGGAGATTCTTGAACAGAGCAGCCACCACAGCCATGGCAAGGGGACCTAGGGCAGCTTTGGGTGTGTTATTGTGTTTGACCCTCTACTCCACAGCTGTAGAACAGCCTGGTGGCAGTCTAGGGCCTGAGGAAATGGCTGGAGCTGTGTCAGGGCAGGGTTTAAGTCAGATTTTAGAAAAAGGTTCTTCCTCCAGAGGGTGCTGGGCACTGCCCAGGCTGCCCAGGGAATGGTCAGGGCCCCAGGCTGCCAGAGCCCAAGGAGCTCTCAGGGATGCACAGGGTGGGATTGCTGGGGTGTCTGTGCTCCATGATCCTTGTGGGTCCCTTCCAGCTCAGGATATTCTGTGATTTGTTGTGGATCATTGACATACAAGCTTTGTGAGCACAACACAGATCAGTGCACAACACAGCACCCAAATGTCATCATATAAATAGGGAATTCTGCCTTTCAGACCTACTCTGCTCTTGACAACAACCTCCCATCTTAAGTTTTTGAAAGCTTGGATTCCAAGAAGAGCTCATGAAGAGCTATCCTTGGGATTACACTGAGCTATGATATTAACTTTTATTTATTAGATTCCCAATGAGCAGCCCTACTGCAAGTTTCTTTTTATAGCAGTTCAAATTAAACATGTATGACCTGTCACCCTGTAGTCAGTCTCAGTGTTATCTCTTTGCTGAGAAAACACAATGGAGAACAACATTCTCTCTTCCACAGCCAAATAATTTTTAATCACTTTAGCCACAGAACCCCTATTGGTAATCTGTCCTCTGGGCCCTCCTCGTTCTTAAAGCAGAGGCTGATAGAGAATTCAATTAATGTGTCCCCTAAGGATGACACATTCAATCACAGTAAGTGAGGAAAAGCATGCTCAGATGGAAAAGAAACTCCATCTCCAGACTTCCAGCAGAAAATCTGTATCCCAGTGGGCAGCATACCATGAGTCTCATGACGTAAGAAAGGGCTTTGGGTTTCTGCCTTGGCAACAAAAAAGCTTTGTTGCTGAATTTCCCCCCTTTTAGGATGATCTGCCATCTCAGTCCAGGGAAACTCCCAAAGGAGTTCTTGGGGTCAAACCTTCAGAAGGTCAGTGTTGGGTCTGTTGTGCTGATTCGGTTTTCCCCATCAGTTGAAGAATATGCAAATCCCATATGCCACCACTTCCACTGCTCAGGTGCCTAAAACATTATCCAGTTAGCAGAGAAAAAAGCATGGATTAAACCCCAACCCTTTCTGAAGGGCAAAATTCTCAAAGGAAAGCCATATTCTGTCTAAGGCTTTGCCTTGTTGAACTTTCTGCTGTAGTATTTGTCATTGAGTCATAGAATCACAGAATAGCCTGAGTTGGACGAGACCAACAAGGATCATTGAATCCAGCCCTGCACAGGACATCCCACAATCCCACCCTGTGCCTGAGAGTGTTGTCCAAATGCTTGGGACCATGACCACTGCCTGACCATCAGGCCAGAACATCATCTGGGGAAAGGACTTTTTCCTAATATCCTGCCTAAACCTGCCCTTAGCACTTAGCACTAAGCTCCAGCCACTTAGCTCATCTCCCCCACATCACCTTCAGACAGAATATTGTGTCCCAGTCACACAGACCTTGAACCAACCATTGTCTCACTCAAGCTGGGTAAAGTGTGAAGAATTTCAAGCCTCGCCACACGTGGTTGAAAATGGTCTAAACCAATTCAAGCACAGAACAAACCTGCAGCTCTTGGTGGATTTGCTCTCCATGTCACACATATCATGGGTTGGAACTAGATGATCTTTAAAGTCCCTTCCAGCCCAAACCATTCCATGATTCTATGATCAATTTGTTCCCATCGGACCTGAAGTCATTCTGCAACTCCAGAGGACTAAAGCTTCAAAAATATACACTTAAAATAAATTTTCCACACATCCTGTCACACCAAACTAAAATATGCAGGCACTGGGTAGAAACCCATCTTCCCAAACTATCCTGTTGTCAGCAGCTTCAATGCTGCATAAACATACCCAGGGACAACTGCTGAGTCACAGCAGCAGCACGAGACTATCCAAGGTTTGAAAAATGTGGATTTCAGAACAGAAACCACTGTGTTGCTGTCAGTTAGTGGCGAAACAAAACACAGCATTGAGGGGGGGTGGGGAAGAAAACAAAGCCAAACTGTTGGCTGTGTTGGGTAACTTTTCCAGTCTTCCCAGCTTGTGATAGTGGCAGATGGCCCAGTCTGTAAATTAGCAGTTACCAGATGGGCCCCCTAAGTAGCTTTACTGCAGTAAATTGATTTGTTCGTGGATTTGGTATTAAAATGTCCTTCACTGTCTGTAGTGTTCGGCCACAGAGCTGCAAATTCCACTTGCTTTCAGGGAAGGCCAAAACCCCAAACATTCCTATTGGGAAGTTATTTCCACGTGTGGTGGTTACTGGTGAGTCCCAGTCACCAGCCAGGTAGGTGTACTGGAGGCTCTGCCAGAGAGGCCAGAGCAGACTCAGGAGATAGATGATCCCTTCAAACTCAGGATATTCTATGATTCTATCTATTAATTCTGGCCATGGATGATAAATACAGACAACTTTGCAGTGAGGAGCTGGGAAAGGACACCCTGACCTAGGGAGATATCTATTGGGTTGACACAACTATTTCAGGACACAATTCTCATTGTGGCTGAAAAGAGGGAAGGAATGCAGCTTATCAGATACTTCAATGCCATCCATCTCTCTCCTTCTTCCCTCTGTACCCTTTGCCTCCCCTCCAACCATTTTCACAGAATCACAGAATTCCTCTGGAAATCATCCAGTCCAAGCCCCTGGGTCACCAAGAGCTGGTGACACCGGAGTGCCTCCAGTTGGGTTTGGAATGCTTCCAGAGGGGAGACTCCAGGCCCTCCCTGGGCAGCTGTTCCAGTGCTCTGCCACCCTCCATGAACAGAAGTTCTCTCTCATGCTGAGGTGGAACTGCTTGTCCTTTAGTTTATGGCCATTGCTCCTTGTCCTGCCACTGGGCACCCCTGAAAAGAGTCTGGCACCACCCTCTGGGCACCCACCTTGGAGAGGTTTGTATGGATTGATGAGATCCCCTCTCAGTCTCTCTGCTCGGGACTAAACAGGCCTAGCTCATGCAGTTTCTCCTCATCAGAGAAGTGCTCCAGACCCCTCATCATCTTTGTGGCTTCTGCTGAACCCTCTCCAATAGCTCCTTGTCTTTCCTGAACTGTGGAGACCAGAACTGAACACAATACCCTTGATGTGGCCCCAGCAATTCAGCTGGAGGTGCTGATAAACCACATTTGCAGCTTTGGGCCCCTCTCCTTCTCTTTTGCTGCTCAGCTGTGCTCAGCAGTGATCTCCCTGTAGCAGTACATGCTGCCTTGCTATCCAGGTGAGCTTCAGGTGCTGAAAGGCATCTTTATTCTGTACTGCTAATCAGGATTTCTACTCCTGTGTCAATATCTCGAAGAGGATGGAATTACTGGAAAGAAAAGAAAGTCAATAAGTGAATTTCCTCCATTTCATGGCAGAGGCTAATAGCCAACATTCTCTAGCTTTGGTTGTTACCCTTTCAGGCTTCTGCTCAAGTAAGAGGAAATTGTCCCAGCAGTCGTGAGCCGGAAGCTCGAGATTGACATTTATTGAAGTGAAATACTCCACATTCCTTAGATTTCTTAATAAACCCACAAATGTTTCCATCTTCCTAGAGCTTCTTTGGCACGTCCTGGCATGATATCCCATAAGACTCAGTCCCAAAAGCCTTTGCATACATTTCAGTTTGTGTCAAACCTGACTTAAACATAACTTAGTCCTCCCAGTGGTCCTCCACAGCTGCAAGGGATATAAAGTCACTAGGGAAGAGTGACAAACAAAAAGAAATTACTCTAATTTCTGCAAGAGTACTGTCACATGATAGTTTATAGTTCTAATATCTGGATATTAGATATATAGCTGGCAAAACAAACCAAACAGTTTTCCTCCTCAAGCCTGGAGAATTAAATAATTTGTCAGCCTGAAAGCTCATATTTCCTCAAGTTATGTTGCTGACAACAAACAAATGGGCAATGGAGCATTGTTCCATCTCCCTTTTTTCCTCCATGCCCATTTCTCCCATTGTTTCAAAAGAATTCCCAAGTTAGAGCTCCTACCACAGTTAAAAGTTCATACTATTGTTCTTAATTATGATTAACTCAACTCAAACATCTTCACATGCACACTTGGTCCTTAATCCAACCCAAAATGATCAAAACCTAATCCTGAAAATGGAAAGAGCACCAATGGCTGGACATCAATGGCTGTGATTAAGATACTTTCTGCCTTAGTACTTAGTGAATGCATCCAGCATTGAGACAGGCAGCATCCATACCCAAACTGCTGTGCTACAAACCATTACTGCTGAATTTTGTGTTTTTCTGCTGGAAAAGAGGCAACAAGGGCATTTCTAAACCAAGTTCTTACAGGGGAATGTGTGATTTAAAAGGCCTTGAGCTCCAGCTGATGAGACTGTTCAAATTCAGTGAGCTGTAACTATGACACACAAGCTAACACACACCTATTATTCCCCAAAAGATCCTGGTTTACAACAGTATCAGTCCAAGGAAACCATGGCATGCAAAGCCTGCTGCACTGAGAGCTGGAGGAAGTAAACCCTGGGCTCAAGGGAGTGCTGGGAATGACAGGCAGCTCTCTCCCTCTTCTCCCTCAGCTCTTCACCCAGTGTCTGGATATCTGGCACGTCACATTTTCCCTGGAGAATTACTTGTTTTCTTTACTATCCCACCAAGCAGCGTCCTACCCTGAGAACCAAGACAGATATTCCTACTAGAATGCAAAACAATCTGGCATTTTTCAGGATAAGGTTTATTGTTGGAACTTCATTTCCTGTTGGTCATTCTTCCTTCTCCAGCTCTCCTCTGCTGAATCTCAGTTTGTCTTCAGATTTTACCCATGACCTCGGCTGACCTGCCTTTTAACCACTGTCTCTCAAGCTGCCTGATAGTCCTGTCCTCCTGTTCACAAAACCCACATCTCCTGGCAGCGAAGCACAGAAATTTGCATTTAACAATTTAAATAGGAGCAAGGGAAGTCCATGTTCCAGGAAATCTGTCTCTGCTCTTTGGGGCCCTGTCCCCATCCTCATACAGATGAGACTGCCTGCACTGCTCCTCCAGCTACACCTCAGCTCTCTGCTGCCTTCCAGACCACCAGTGTCTTTTCCATGGAAGCCTGAACTGATTTTTCTAGATACTTTTGCCAGTCAAGTGGCTTATTTGTGTGTTTTTATCAGCCTGCCCTGGAGCTGGTGAGGGCAAGCAGTGAGGGGACATGTTCCAGTCCTTCCCCATTGAAATAAAGTTTGTTTATCAATAAATAACTGATATGAGGTGAAAATAATTAATTACTGTTCAAAAAGGAAAGGCTATCCTTTAGAACTGATCAGTGCAAGTTTCCCCACCTCACTGCTTGCAACTGCCTTTTGTTTCCTCCCTCTTCCCAGACACCAAAATCCCAGTATGCCCTTTCTAGCTGTTTTCAGACATTAATTCCTTCCAGTTCAAGTCCTTCCTGAAGAGACTGAAGCAAAAACCTCCTGATAAGTTTGCAGTCCAACCTGAGCACTTGGCTCAGTCTCATTTTGATGTCTTCCCTTCATTTATCATCCATTCCCCCTTTTTAGTGGCTTCACCCTTGCACCTCCCATTCCTGGTCCATGTTTGAGAGTGTGGCTTACCTGTCTTGAGAGCAACACATTTATCCTCCTGTCCCCTGTTTTGTTCTTGGCAAAACCCTTTCTCTCTGCATACTGCACCATACAGTACTGTGGGACTTTAGTCCATAGAAGTATTTTCACTGGAAATCCACAAAGGCAATCCCTTGTACACACTCCCAGGATGCACAGACTTGCACTGGAAAGTTGTACTTCACCATTTCTTGCACTTTGAAGTGTGAGTACCAAAAGGTACACGGGGAACTGCTGTCTCCTTCACCCTCACCCTCCTGCAGTGGGTATGAAGTATTGGAAAGCAGGCTTCAGCTTTTGCCAGGCTTTGTGCATTTTCTTTCTTTATCCTTCTCATTGCAAGGCAGGTCAAACAGCTGGGCAGCTGCTGGGCTGTTATTTGTGCCAGGACTGAGGGCTGTACAGACTCAGGCAGTTCACACACTTGACTGATAAAGTGCATCACCAGGGCAGGTTACACAAGCACGCCTAGAAAGCCACATATTGTGCACAGATGGGTAACAAGATAAAAATAGTTGAGCACTGGGACTAGGAACTGGATCAGTAGGGTCATCCTAACCTGAATTGTTCATGGCTCAGCAGCTTCTCTGAGGCCCATCCAGAGAGCCTGGGCTGTAACAACCCCCCTGTGTGATGCAGCCAGCAGTACTGAGTGTGCACTGAGAGCCTTCCTGCAGTGCAGAACACGACGGTCTCATCAGTCACTGTAGAGTCACAGAATGCTGGGGTTGGAAAGGACCTTAAAGCTCATCTCATTCCACCCCCTGCTGCAGGCAGGGACACCTGCCACTGTCCCAGAGTGCTCCAAGCCCCATCCAACCTGGCCTTGGACACTGCCAGGGACAAGACAGCCACACCTTCTCTTGGCAACTTTACCTCCTGTCTGTTTTTGCAGGTACTTTTATGCAATTTGAACTGACAATAAAAGGCTTCCCAGGCCACCAGCTCAAACTACCTCAAGCTTGGGACAAACATTTTCATTTCCTCATATTTTATGGAATCACAGAATCATTTAGATTGGAAAGGACCTCCAAGATCACTGAGCCCAACCTGGGACTGATCCTTCTGCTGTCACCCAGCCCAGAGCACTGAGTGCCACGTCCTTGGATCCCTGCAGGGATGGGGACTCCACACTGCCCTGGGCAGCCCTGCCAAGGCCTGAACGCTCTTTCTGTGAAGAAATTTCTCTTGATTGTCCAACTTGAACACAACCTGAGGCCGTTCCCTCTCCTCCTGTCCCTGTTCCCTGGGAGCAGAGCCAACCCCCCTGGCAGCCTCCTCCTGTCAGGGAGTTGTGGAGAGCCAGAAGGTCCCCCCTGAGCCTCCTTTTCTCCAGGCTTCCTGTCTCCCTGGCTGAAGCCAGCAATGCCTGGGAGGCTGGAAGCTCGCCAGCCACAGGCAGTCACTCTGCACACCATGTCCCAACCTTTGGCACAGCTTTGTCCTGCATGGCATCAGTGTCACTTGCACTAGTGAGAACGCTGGAGCTCATGCAAATTATCCCCAAGCTAATGCAGAATTGATCCCATATAAATATTCATCAACTCATAGTATTTAGGAGTACAAAAAAACAAAAAAAAAGTAAAATAACTCCCTCTTATCCAGCACAGCCTACAAAGTCCTTGATTCTTTTCTCTTAATGACAAAAAAAAGAGCAAATGTAAATCAGTGTATTTCATCTCTGTGGAGGGAAGGGACAAAACATGACTTTAAAAAGTTATTATGAAGTTTGTAGTGTACTGAGAACTCCAGCTAAATAGCTCAACTGTTCAGAGTCACATTTCAGCCCATTTTAGTGCACTTTTTTCACATGTTTTTTGAACAGTGAAGCAATCAAGGCTTGAATAAAGCCTGGTCCAATGCTGAACTGATTCCCAGAGCCAAAGGACTGACTTCACTCTTAGGTCAGGCACACATTTGGCTCTGGGCAGGGACAGGGCACTGGAGCTGTGTCTCAGCCCCCAAGTGCAGATGTTAAGCACTCTCCACCAGTGCAATACACACACCAGTGCAAAAAGAGGCCTTTCCAGGGAAAAGAAAGAAAAGCTGCTGTGGAAGGACAAGGAAAGAGCAAGGACAAGCCCACACAGAGAGGTGGTGGTCATGAATCATCATATAAGCAGAACAGAGTATGGTTCTGTTATGTTGGAAAACTGATTCTTGTTACATTTTCCAGCTGCAGATCACTTGGAGACCTTTGAGTACATAAGCCTCAGTCATTCAGCTTTGCACTTCAAAGCTTACTACTGATAATTGAGAAGCACTTACTTAAAACTCTTATTCTATTCACCAAAGTGACACTTGCATGTCAGCTTTCCCTTTGGAGAATGAAGTTTTCCATGCTGACCTTCCCTCAGACTGCAAATCTGCAACTAAAAGTTGAAATGTTGAGTTGAGAGTGGAGTAAGTGCTAATCCTTAGCCATGAACACATGGCAAGTCCTGTTCAGAGCAAGGAAAAGGGTTTGCATTACATTTAGTTACAAGTTTCCCATTTTTTCCAAGGACCAGCTTAGCCAGATAGGGCAAAGCTACACAGCTAGGATTACACAGGGGTACTAAAGGTTTACCCTGCTAAGTCCAAGTAGGGTAAACTTATAACACCAGCTCACATGTTCCAGAAAAAGTGCTGCAGAACTCCCACTGGCTTCAACCAGCAACCTCTGCCACAGAGTTTTGAGTCTGATGATTTGGCTGGAATCAAAGGAGGAGACTTTAGTTAGTGACTAGTTTTATTGGTACTCATTAATCAGTTTTTACTCATATTCTTTATCCACTTTAACCTCTGTGCATACTTAGATTGGAATCCTAACTCCATCCCCTTCTAGCAGAAAATTTTCTTTCCATACTGTTTTCTTACAGTCTACAAATAGTTAAGAGCCAATTTTATTAGGTTGCCCTTATCACCTGAAGTGCTACTTTGGCTTCTGGAGAGCCCAGCTCCATTGTCAGCTAAGCAAACAATCACTTCTCTCCCTCAGAATCCTGGGGCAGGCTTTAGGCAGTGCTCTGAATCCATCTTCTTCCATAGCTTTTGAAAGCTGAACAACTTCTGCAGGGAAAAAAGGGATAAACATCAGACTAAACTTCGAGTTCCAACTAAAATAAAAGGAGCAAAAGCACATACAAATGTGGAATTGTAGAGAAGAATCAAAAAGAAGCATCAAAAGCAGTGTGGGCAGCAGGGGAGGGGAGGGTTCTGCCCTCTGTACCGCTCAGGTGAGACCTCCCTGCAGGGCTCAGCACTGGAAGGAGCTGGAGCTGCTGGAGAGAGTCCAGAGGAGGCACCGGGATGAGCAGAGGGATGGGGCAGCTCCGTGGGGAAAGGCTGGGAGAATATTCAGCCTGCAAAAGAGAAGCTTTGGGATGACCTAATTGTGGCCTTCCAATGACTGAAGGGAACCTACAAAAAAGATGGGAGGGAGGCTTTTCAGCAGGGCCTGGAGTGACAGGGCAAGGGGGAATGGCTGCCCACTGCCAGAGGGCAGGGTTAGATGGGATATTGGGAAGGAATTGTTCCCTGGGAGGGTGCTGAGGCCCTGGCACAGGGTGCCCAGAGAAGCTGTGGCTGCCCCTGGATCCCTGGAAGTTTTCTGGGTTAGGGCTTGGATCAAGCTGGTCTGGTGGCAGGTGTCCCTGCCCAAGGCAGGCCTTAGAATGAGATGGGCTTTAAGGCCACTTCCAGCCCAACCCATTCTGTGATTTCTGGAGGCACAGATTTGTCTGTTGTATCAAATATTGCTCCGTATCATATAAAGCCAACAAGTTACCTGAAGTCTCAGGCTTTTATCACCAGATTTTTCATCCCTGATGGGTACTGGTTACAAACCATCAGCTGTCACTACAAGCCTGCTCCCTTAGATTGACTGATAGCCAAGCAGTTGCCCTTCAGCCATATCGATATTCCTCTGCTGACAAGTAGCAGCTGGCAAGAGAGGAGCACTTGACATTTGTGCCCTGACTCCTCCTGCTCTGCACAACTCCTCCTGCTCTGCATGAAGTTGTGCAGCACCCTGGGAGCTCTGACAGGACAGATCTCAGAACATGCTGAACATCCACATCCACTCAAAGCTTGAACTTCTCAGGGCAAATAATGGTAACTCTGGAGGTTACACTGAGTTGTTTCTCCCCTGCAGAAGACAGCTAAAGTATGGATTTATATTTAGTCACACTCTGTTTTTCATTAAAACCCAAACGGGTCTTAGTTTTCTTCTGTCAGATTTGAGTAAGAAATACTCCCTGCTTCTTCCAGGCAAAGTAGTCATGCTGCCAGATTTAAGCTTTTCTTAATCTTCTCTGGGAATGAATTATACCGAGGAACCACTTGAACTCCTCTGAAACTACAATTTCCTTGAGTGGCAAGCAGCCCAATTCTATAAAAAGTATCAGTATAAAGACAAATGTATTTGATGAAGGCTCCTGCTGATGTCAACATGAGACACCAGCAAGGATGATGGGTAAAAATCTGCCTGTGCAAAAGAAATAAAGCCAGTTCTGTGTGGGATGAGTGTAAAAAACCATGAAATGCTGCCAGCTCCTGAGTGCTGTTTGCATCAGTTTGGTTCTCCACATAAGGCATTGACATGCTTCATTTCAAAGTGATTTACAGCAGCATTAAAAATTCTTTCACTGCTGTGTTTTGTTTGGAGCTTTTCATTATCAGGGTTGGGACAGCATGCTTTTTGGGGGCTGACAGACATCTCCCTGCATTTAGGAGCTGGAGATGTTTGGGAACACCTGGTAGCAAGTTTCCTTTAGTCTTGAGAGAAAGAAGAACCATTGGAGTGATATTAAGTAGATCAATGAAGCTTTGCAGCTTTATTTCTCAGGCTGACCATCAGAGCATGTCTGGAGTCAGGCAGCCATCAGGGCAGGAATCACACCAGGGCCTGCCTGTGACAAGGGCTGGTGGAGGCAGGCTGTGCTTCCAGCTGCCCTTTCAGCTGTGAAATCGCCTGCAGCTCCAGCTCCCCCTCTCTGTAACATCCCACTGATGGTCTGTCCATGCTCACACACGCTGAAGGTAGCACACAGTCCTCAGTCTGCATCAAACCCAAAACAAATCTCAGAGAAATGGATGCTTTACAGCCCAGAGTTCTGGGCTTTCAGGCTTTGGTCAACATTCCAGTGAATCCCATTGCGAATGGAGATATCTCAGGTTCCTGAACCACATTTTGAGAGGTTTGCTGGCATAAAATTCAGGCACTGCAGGGCAGGGTTTAGCTGAACTGCTGTGGTTTCATGAATCATGGTGCTGCCTCATCAACCAAGAAGTCAAGCCAACCTCAGCTTCCCAAAAGGTTGCTAAAATGCTGTTTAGCATTTTAAATGAAGGGAAAATACACCCTCCAGGGCCCTGAGCAACCATTAGTAACACCCAGTGACAATAAATGAGTAACATTAGAAAGTTTCTGGTAAAGGAACTCAACTAATGGCTTTAACCACAGCAGAGAGAGGCTGCTGGGAGCTGGATTTGATGGGAGCCTGGTATTGGAATCTTCAGTGATTCTGCAACTGCTAAGGCAGCCTAAGCACTGAGTGATAAACTCTGTGAACTGAGTCAGCATTTACAGCTCCCTGTATGAGAAGAAAAAGGATACACAGTAAATCACCCTTATTTTGACAATAATGAATTATGCAGTGACATCTTAAACCTTATTAAGTCCAATGTGTTTCTTCAGCTTCAGGTAGAAGTTTTGTACCTGAGGGTACTAGTACATTTGAAGTCATTTGAAAACCTCTTGGCCATGACCTCCAGTGACCATCAAGTTACAAATGGTGATTTTACACCTTG
Source organism: Polioptila caerulea (assembly GCA_013397295.1). Classification (NCBI taxonomy): domain Eukaryota; kingdom Metazoa; phylum Chordata; class Aves; order Passeriformes; family Certhiidae; genus Polioptila; species Polioptila caerulea. The sequence continues at coordinate 45,864 of VYXF01011638.1, forward strand.
TGAAAAGAAAGAATAACTTGTTCCATTCAATTAAAAAAAATTAATATTACTCACAATGAAAACTCAACTTTTTCTCATATACTGGCCCTGAAAGCTGCTCTAGAAGGGCAGCATGTCACAGAGGCAATACTTGATCTTGAGGCCTTTTTCAAAGTCAAACCTCATAGAGAAACCTAAAAACATCCTGCAGTAGGCACAGACATACATACACACACACAAGCAGGGTGCTAAAACCAGAATTCAGATGAAGGAGTCAAGTCTTGCTTATTCACAAACACTGCCCAGGCTTGATCCTTCCTTTTCCTCTTTTCTCACTGTGTCTCCTTTCTGCCCCTTTGCCATTCCCTGAAGGGCATTACCAGCCCCAGAACAGCATAAACCAGAGCAGCATAAACCATCCCATCATCTGAGCTGCAGCTGCCACTCGTGGCTGCGTGAGAGCATTCCAGCAGCAGCCACACAGCCACATGCACACCAAGAGGGGAAGGATTCCAGCTCCTTTGCACACAACTTTCTGCAGAGACATCCTTGCTACAGCAGCCTGAAGATTCACGTCCCAGCCCCGTGGCAGTGGCAGGAAGCAGGGAGGCTCTGCATGGCCATAAACCAAATAAAATCCATCTGGGCATAAGTTCATATTTATTAGCATTTCCAGTGCACAGTGCTACTTTAATTCCCTGATGGCTCCCAGGCTGCTGCATCTCACTGATGCATAAGCAGCCTTTCTGCTGCTATTATAAAACAAATTACCTCATGCATGAATGGCCTTAATATCAGTTCATGCTCCAAGCTGTTCTCCTGTGCTGACATATGTACCCCCTGTTCACCCTATGCTGCTGAAGGCAGATTGGCTTCCGAAACCACCCATCAGACAGAGCAGGAAATGGATGATAAAATAATGTGTACAGCATTAGCTCCAATGCATTCCCCATATTCTGCTCCCTTTGCCGTGGTTTGCTGCTCAGTGTAAAAGGGGTTACTGGGGGAGCAATAGGGTTTCAACCCCTCTCTTTCTCCTTTGCCATCCCAGCCTCACATGGCAGGTGCTTCTCTGCCTGTCATGGCTGCAGAGCTCTCTCCCCATTAAGGCAGTGGTACCTGCAGTGATAAATTTTGACCTGAGCAGCACTGGACACCTCAATGAGTAAATAACCATGTCGTGGAAGCACCAGTCACTGAAATGAAAATATTATAAATAGAAATATTCCCTATAAGCAGCTTGTGACTAAGCTCACTTTTGAGCTAATAACTTCCCATGGAGATGAACTCTGCAGGAAAGCTCTGTTCAGAGCTATAAATACTCAGAATTCATTAACAGATCTTTTTTGTTGCAAACATTCTTTTCCAGCTGTGCATCATGACATTGGTGCTCCTGACCCATTCTCCTTTCAAAAGCTGCAATTGTTTAACCCCCAGATATGGCTACTCTCAGAAATCCACAGGAAGTAAACATTGGGGCAGTTTTGAATATTAAGGCCTTATTCCAGCGCCAAAGAAATAAAATAAAAAAGAAAAAGAAAAATATGACAAGGAACAGATGCTATGTCATGAGCAAGTCTAGAGTCTCATCCGCTTCATAAGTTTTAACAATTTGCCAATCTGTGAAGGAAAAAATACATTTTAAGGAGCTATGATTGTATTCTATGGGTTCTGAGTTAATGAGAATGATGGATTTGTACTCAATTCCTGCACTTCCTGCCTGCCCAGATGCATTTCCCAGCCCTGCTCTGATGAGGAGTGTGAATGCTGACCGACCGGGATCACTGGAGCGGCAGATCCTACACAGAGATATTTTTGTTTCCGTGTGGGTACCCAGCACCGGGGCTGCACATCAGCACTGCACCTCTGAAAAGGCACTTGGGAATCCCAGCATTATTTGCATCCAAATAGTCTCTCAGTTGCAGATGTTCTCTTGCAACCACGCAGTGATGCTCCCTTGAGCAAGAGTTCAGCTTATGCTAGGCCAGATTAAATCCTTTTAATTTCATTACATAGACACGACTCACAAGAGCCTAAGGTTTATTTTCTTACATTGCAAGCTAAGAGCAGAGCAGGGCAGTATCTTTTCAGCTGGCTGTCTAACCACTATTCAAAATCACAGAACAGTACTTTTTGTTGCTGCTTATTTCTTTAATTCACTTACTGAAGGCTGGCACTGAGACCCAGCTCTGCTGCTGCTGTTGCCATGTAGGTGTTTGGCAACAGCCTCCGCACAGGGATTGTGGTACAATATTAATGAGCTCTTTAGCATTGAACTATGAAATCATGAGCTTCATGGATGCTTGACAGCAGGACAAATTCATAGAATTGCAGAATCCCAGAATGGTTTGGGAAAGGACCTTAAAGCCCATCTCATTCCCCCTGCCATGGGCAGGGATACCTTCTGCTAGCCCAGGTTGCTCCAAATCCTGCTCTTGCTTCAGCCCCTAAGAATAATTCTGGTACAAAGGGAGGGCAGGAGTTCAGCTATGCAAGCCAAACTCTACATGAGTCTCATGGCATCCTAATATTTGCCCTTTTGTTGCACAGCAAAATGTTTTCTACAGCTGTCTGCTCCAGACAAGACCAGCAGCTGTGGCTTGGCCATTTTCTCAGCTCAGGGAAACAACCTCAACTCTGTCTTGTCCCAGACTCTGTTTCTAGTCAGTTGGGCTTTTTCCAGCCAGCTCCATTTCTGTCTTCTAAATTTTAGTCCAGAAAGGCCAGTGCCCCAGAATTTTAACTTGACCACTTCAGTTTGTTCATGCAGTGTGCTGGCACCTAAAGATAAGGACAAACTTCCAGATACCAGGCTGATTTTCAGGCACCTTCACTCCATACAGGACACATGCTGTAACAGGATCTTTAAGATCTGAATTCTTGGGATGGAAATGAATCAGCCTGTCCCAAGGCTGACAACCAGGAGCATCCTGGACTGCTGCAGAAAGCTAAATCACAGTGAGGAGAGTGAGCAGCATGCTCCAAGCTGCTGCTTTGTTGAGCTATTACTCACCAAGGAAAGAACATAATTATTTTTCCACGCTTTCATGAGGCAAAGAGAGGATTCTTCAGCCTTATCTAATGGCTCATGCCTGCAGTGAGCTCAAACACAGGGACTACCAGGCTTCTGTTCCCTGTAAGGCCTCTTCCTTTCATAGAGGCAAGATATTTTAGGATTGTAGGTGTTGAGTGCTGCCCATGCTTGCCTGTCATGGTGTGTGTGAGCACAACAGCGAACTCACCAGGTAGCTCTTACCCTGTACTCTCACTTTGCTTTGCAGAAGACTATCTTCTCATTTAATTTCCAATTTCAATTAAATTTCAAACTCCTGCCTTTGTTTGCACTCTCATGCCACTGCCCAGGCTTGCAGCACTTGTGCACAGGGCAGGTACCTTGGCAGATGTGCTGCTGCAATCGGCCACAGCTTCTCCTCCAGCCTCTAACTTGCTCTATCATCTTTGAATTCAACCAGCTCTTCCTCCTCCTGGAAAAAAAAAAAGGGTCTGTGCAAACAATCTGCTGTTGGAACAGCTAATTTTCAACACCAATGTGGACAGGCTCTCCACAATTACCTTGGCCTCATGTGCCTCTTTGTGACATCTACAATTATACTGATATTTCTTTTATATCCTCCCCTCACCAGCAGCCAATTGGTGGTACAACACACATGATTACACTGATGTTTTCTGGTGATCCTTTCAGCAAATATGTCTAAAGTAAACTGTCAGCTTGGAGGTGCTGTAATTTGATTTGGACTGCACAATCACGAGGTACTGTTTTGTTTGCATTATTCTATCAGCTCAGCACACAAACTGCAGTTCAAAAGTGATTGGGGACAGAAAAGAATTGATTGTTTCAGCTTCTAAAGATGGGGGTTTTCCCTAAAACTTGACTGCTGCTGGCTTTGGCTAAATCTCCTGGCTGAATTCCTGCTCAGGTGGTTCAGAACTCCAAGGGTGGTGAGTGGTGAGTTAGCCCAGCCACTATGTACTTAACTTCCACCAACCCACTTTTATTCCCAATTCTTTTTGGCCCTTGGCTGAAGTTATTAAAGTGTCATTACTTGAATACTGGTTTTACTAAAAATTACTCCCAGTTTCAATAGCCTTCAGCTCACAGCCAGTGCCTCGCTGCAGCTATTGGCAACCTCTCTGTGCTAAATTCAATTTGTCTGTGCCTTTCAGATGTTCAAGATTTCACTTCTTAAATCCTGCTCGGCACCGAGGAGAAGAGGATGTTACAGACATTTCTCACTGAAGGTTTAGCTTCAACAAAAGCCCCAATTCTGTGTGTCTCTAATCAGGTTTTTGAAAACTATCTCTCAGAAGCGAGAAGCAGCTCTTTGAATTATCTCTTTTTTATAGTGTGAAGTTAATGAAAGTCCAAAATGTTCCCACTCATTTCATTATAGGAGCCTTCATTTACATTCCACTGAGCTGAATCATAACTAAGCCTTACCCTCACACTGGGCATGCAGCCTGCACAGTTTACATGTGTGTTGGTAAAAGGTGAAAAAAGCTTTATTTCCAGACAAATTTCCTAATCCATTTCTCACAATCTCTTACTCAAGTGTCCAGTTTTTACTGTGCCAGGCTGAAGGTAAAGGCTAATTTAGAATTACAGCTCACAGAGACTCAGCTTAAATGCAGTCAAACCTGGCTTTTAAAATTATTATTAGATTTTATGGGAAAATAGGCATAACTACCTACAACAATTTTTCAACCAAGTGTGGAAACACTTTGCAAAAGTGGATGTCTAACTCTGCATGATCCATAACTTTAACTTTCCTCCAGCAACAATCACAGAATCCTAGTCACAGACTGGTTTGGGCTGGGAGGAACCTGAAATCCTATCTTGTCCATGGGCAGGGACACCTCCCACTATCCCAGGTTGCTCCAAGCCCCATCCAGCCTGGCCTTGGGCACTTCCAGAGATCCAGGGGCAGCCACAGCTTCTCTGGGCACCCTGTGCAGGGCTCCCTACTGTCCCAGGGAAGAACTTCTTTCCAATATCCCATCTAAACCTGGCCCTTTTAATCTTAACCCTATTCCAATAGGACAGTGATTGCTCAGCTCCAGGTTTCCTACCCAATTTGAGGACATGAAAAGTTTTGCTGTGGTTCCCAGCTCTGCACACAGTATCTCAGCTCCAATATTAAAGAGACAATCACTTTCCCCAAATCCTATAAATATATAGGATAAATATATATGTATAAATATCCATGGATAGCAGCCAGCTGGATTGTCACATGAACAGATTGTAACCAAGGTGAGGCAGATCTTTAAAGATCTCTCTGGAGCTGTTACTTGCATTGATGCATCACAGAAATAGTGATTCCAATTTATACAGCTGGAGCATCCCTTACTTGGTTTGGAACATGACAACAATTGAAAATATGTATCAGGGAAGGACTTCAACCTTTCAATTTTGAGCTCAGCCAAGCAAAGCAGATTTATGGAGGAATTTGTCAGGAAACAGGCTGCATTTGTAGGGACCCTCAAGGACCTATTTATGGATATGGATTGGAAACAGGTACTCGTAACATTCAGTACTTAAATCTCAACAGGTGAAAGTTCCCTTTTTCCCTACAAGTTTAGCAAGATTCCCCAAGGAAAGAGAAGCATGGCCCACACCAAGGGCAGAGTATCTCTGTGTCTCACCAAATGAGACAATGAAGCAACCTATGGTTTATGGCTCCTGCAAGTATTCCCTATCTTCCCAAGCTAGCCATGACTGCACTAAACAGCTGCAAGAGTCAGCTTTCAACTGTGATTTAAAACTGAAAACAAATTTATCTTCTACAGCGGCTTTCACTCTTTAGTGTTAATTACCAGCCTTTATTATCATTTCTTCTCTCCAGTAATATCTTTCCCCTCAGCCATGCACAAGGCTTCCCACACCCAGGTCTGGAAAGCCCTTCCAGTCACAGGGCTGGCTCACTGGACCACTTATTATTTACAAGCTGCCAATGCCTCGTGGAGAGGTTACTAAAGGCCATCTGCCTAAAGAATTCCTGTTTATATTCCTCTCGCTTTATCCTTAGGAAAAACAGTTGCATACAGGCAGAGGTATTTAAAGCTTGACCCATCCTCCCTCGTCCTGCTGGGAGCTGTAATCTGTCTGTGCTATCTCGACTGATATTTGTGTAGCTGATTATGTCGTCCAAACAAGGGATTAGGAGCCTGATTTGGGGAGGGAGCAGCACGAACAGAGGGTGTCTGAAGGGACAAGCTTTTTTTTGTTCCCAGTCAGATTCCCTGAACAAAAGGGAGAGAGAAGAAACGCATCTTTAGTATAAAGGGCAATTGTTTCCCAATGGAACATTTAATGTTTTTCCATTAAGCATGAGCTGCTCTGGTTGTTATGGAATATTTTATGAACAGGTCCGCTAATGCGATGCCCAGCTCCGGCACTGTCTGCACCAGGAAAACAAAGCCAGCACAGGCCATCCTTTTGTGTTTTGATTTCCTTCTCCCACCCACACAGGGATGAATCAGAATATTATCTTTGAGTTTTTATGGCTACTGCATGAATATTCCCATGTCTCTTGCCTAAACAACAATTCTTCATATTAAACTTTTTCATGCAAATAAAGGCTGGGATGTGCCAGGCTTGGCCTCCTGGGCACTGACCCAAGGAATACACTTTGGTCCATGACACAACCTTTGTCCACACAACTTTAAAGTCTTTGGAAGACCAGACAGATTCAGGGAAACCATTATCTGCCCCTGTGGAGTACGAAAAATAGGGAACATCTACAAAATCCCATGTGACATTTATTTTGTTTCACAACACAGGAGGTACAAGGCACCCCAGGAAACAAGCAGCTTCCACAAAAACTGAAGGTGGCAGCTGGCAGCACAGACAAGCTGCAGAACATTTTGCTCCAAGATGATGGGAGGCAGAAGTTTTTATGTTCCAAAAAAACCCCACAAATTCATAGCAGGGAAATAAGACATGAAGGGCTACTAAATGCAGCCCTGCAGATCTGGTTCAGGAAGGCCCACCTGCTGCAGGAGGAGGTTTGGAATGGGACAGTCACAGGTTACTGTAGGGCAGGAGGGACATTTGGAGGTGACCTGAGCCAAAGGCCCTCAGTCCCTGCCCAAGACCAGGCTAATTTCAACATTTGATCAGATTGCTCAAGACTTTATCTGGTTTGAATTCAGAGCATCTCCAAGGATGGAAGTTTCACAGCCTCTCTCAGAAACCAAATTTCAAATGTTTCATTGCTCTCTTTAGGAAGGACTTGTTTCTTTTTCCTGTCCTGATGCTCTTTATAATCTCCAGCTGGCCCATGTCCTGTGGAGCTGTACCTCTCTTGATTTAACCAGCAGGCCATCCCAGTGTCCCTAACCATGGGAATTTCTAAGGAATGTCACCATTTTACTCAGCCACCTCTGTTTCGTTCCAGGAAGGAGATCATATGGGCTGTGTTTAATTCAGACTTGTCTTATGTAATAATGCCAGAAGATTTCAGGCTGGAGTCTTTTAATGCCCTGTATAACTTGTAGAGGTTCCATTACTCCCCCATGACTCTTTCCTGATAGGGAAGCCTTGTCCTTTCAGTCCTTGTTAAGTAAAAAATGAACTGGACTCTCAGTTGATCTCCTTCTCCAGGTTGTTTATTCTTTCCTTACCAGCAATTTCTGCACCCCAGGCTTTACACCAGCCTAGTGTGAAGGAGAAAGGCACCAAACAGCCTCTAACACACAGATTCAAGGTTCTCCTAAAGATAATTCACCCAATTATCACCAGGAATGTACATTATTCTACTTTTCTACCAATTACTGACTAAACTTCTATCCACATAACATTGCACTGCAGCAAATTCTAACCAACCATGCAGTGTCCCCAACACTGCAGAATGTAGAGGAGATGAAGAAGGAGGAAGAAGCCTAAAAACATCAAGGATCCTCCATCTTGTCTCCATCTACTTACCATTCTAATTTCCCAAAAATCTACATTTCTCACCCTGTGATAAATTACATATTATGCTACTATCTCATTTACTTTCCTACAAATTCTGTCTCATCCCAAAGCCTAGGAAGCCCTTTCCATGGACAAAGGTCAAAAGCAGGATTTCTCAGAGGGTTTGGATTCTTTAAAACATGCAGAGAAATACTCTCTGCATTCCAGATTCCAACGTATACTGGCAAATTATTCCAAATACTTGCTACAGGAATCAGTGAAACGAGAGGTTTTTTGACTCTAAATGTGTTCAGTAAGTTCAGTGGTGCAAGTCTGCCTGACAGGCTGAAGTGGAATTCTTCCTTACAAAGCATTTCTCCCGAGGTTCACATTACATGATAGCTGATACCAGAAGTATTAGAGAATAAAAGCTGTGTTTTAGAAGCAATGATTTTTCGCCTTGAATGCTAATTAGTGCTATTGTAGACACTGTAGCTCCAAGCTAACAGCAGACTGTCTCCAGCAGAATCCAATGCAAACTCAGAATTCCTCTCTAGAGTCAGCTGCTGGAATTGCTACCTCAGTGCTTGGGGCATTATCACAACCCCCAAAGTATTGGCTATTACTACAAAACCTATTTTTCATGGCTTTTCAATTCACCACTGTGGGTCAGGAGGGAAAGAAGCCAAAAGACCATTTCTCAGCTCTGCAAATGGACAAATTTAGGTCTCTTTAAAAGCCTTCTCTGATTTTAAGAGGGACCAAACCCATTTCAGGTTTAACCTCACTGAAGCTAAAGTACTTTTGGTCCAGAGTAGAGCTACTAAAGGGGATTATGCCTCATTTCTCTGAGGACTCACACTGGCACATTTCATGTGGCATTGTGCTGGTGACTGGGTCTGTCCATGCACAACCTGAGAGGTTCACAGACTGGCACATTCTGCAGGACAGAAGTGCCCATTTGGCTTACACAGTGTGAGAGAGAAGGAAACTCTGCAATGTGGGATATTTGAAGTGTGAAAGAAGCATAACCACTAAACAAAATTAATCAGACTGCCCTGCTGAGGCAGATAAGAAGGAAAATGAACAAAGCTCATTGGCTGGATATATTTTAATTCCTTCCAAGTCCAAAACAACGAAGCTGAAATGCAAGAAAACAATTTGAAAGAATTAAAAATTCAAGGCCAGGCTGAATGAGGCTGGGAGCAGCCTGGTCTAGTGGAAATTGTCCCTGCCCATGGCAGGGGGTTGGAATTGGATGGGCTTTAAGGTCCCTTCCAACCCAAATCATTCTCTGATCCCATGGTTCTAATGTTTGATCTCAGCTTTAGATGGCAACAGCCTGCTGAGAGAGGTTGGATTCCTTCTATTTTTTCTGGCATGAGGATCCCATCATCTTTTGCTCAGGATGGAGGTGTTATTTAACAGGACCATGCCCTGCTGCTCTTATCAAGGACAAAAGCAGAACATGAGTAAGCAGCACAAGGCAAGTGAGGCATTATCGATGGAGTAAATTTTTATACTCTCCACAGATTTTTATTAAAACATCTACTTTCCACCAGGGAATTATAAAGTTCTTTTTTACAATACTGGGCTGCTACCAATTTAAGGCTCACCATAACAAGTTTGAATAATTAATTTCTTGTATGCATTGCTAATAGGATGTTGCTAGTCTCAGACACACTGCATTACATCCCAGTTAGAAGGACAAACCATGAAAGTCATGGCAAGCTCTTGCCCAAATCCATTGCATTAGTCACTCCTGATACCTAAATTTATGTAATTGGAGTGGAACCAGTGATGCTGGTATTGTCAGCCCCCTCTGGCTTGTTCTACTCTTGTTTTCTTCCTGGTTTTTAATCAATCAGTAGCACAACAATCTCAACGAAGCTGCACAATTTTGTGTTGCCTTCAGCTAGATACACTCTCCATAAGCTGTGCATTGTCAGAGCTGAGCTGACAGTGTCTCTGTTTCTGAGAAACCACTTGCAGTCCTGAGCTTCCTGTGCTAATGCAACAGGCATGGTCCTGGAATTAAAAGGATGTGCTGTCCCCAAACCAAATTACAGTATGTTTGAACCATTAGAAAACTGAGCGAGCCATTTGCACTGGGGATTAAAAACATTGCAGCTGTGGAAAAAAAATCACCCCAGAGTGTATGTTTGCCTGGAGATCTGAGATTCTGCCTTTTGCAGAACGCCCAGCATCAGCATAATCCACACAAACATAGTTAAGTGGTTGAGCTCACTGCTGGAAGTATCAACTCTCCACCACATGGTATTAACCTAGTGCCTGAAAATCTTATCATATGACTTGTGAATCCACTGCTACACTGTATTTCCTCTTTTCTTAGACTTTCCCGTGTTCTTGATTTCACAGGATCTGTCTAATACTCTTGTGTCCTGCTTCAGTCTCATAGAATTGCAACAGAATAAATTCCTTGCCAGCCAGACCCAACCCTCCAGTTCCAGTCGATGCCAAGGAAATATAAAGGTTTCTTTAGCAAACAGTTTCTGGTGAAGGGTCTTGGCTCAAATCAAGGCTCAAATCAGTTGTCCTTGCTTTTTAAGAGCAAATTTATTTCAGTCTAGAACAAATGCTTCCTTCATCTTTGAGCTCCCACAGCCATGTGACCGAGAGGAACCAGTGGAGCAGAGACCAGTGTTAGCACTTGTGAAGATAATTTGGACAACACAGTTGGTCATATTATTAAAAATACAGCAGTAGGTTCAATGAAGTGCAGTGAAATGAAAGGCCATTCAATGCAGGCATTAGGCTGCCCCCATGGCCACTGGGCCACGACTTCTGAGGATGTTTGATGAAGCCCATTTCTGGGGAAAGGCAATGCCTTGACACTGTATCTAATTAGCTGGGGAAGAGGAACGCAAAACTTTTGCCTGCCAAGAGAAGACTGCAGGGAACACTAAGAGACAGGCTGGCAAAGCACAGGCAGAGACTTGTTTGGCCTTGTGCTGCACCATATGCTCAGCCTCCCAGAATAACCAAAAATCAGCTGCTCCTTTTCAGCCAGCAGTGTTCCCTCAGGTCACATTTCAGACGTCACCTCAGCCACCTTTCCTACAGGAAAAAAGATGCTGTCATGTAACTGCAGATATCAGGTTCTGTACAGCAGCCTGGCATTGTGCAACTTTATTAGAAATCTCAAGGGCTGGCTACGACAAATCAAGCGCTTAAGTTATCACAAGATTCAATTTAGCAGTTACAGGAGATGCAGCTGAAAAGATGTGAGCAGGTATGATTGTTCTTTTACACTCCAAATATCACAGTCAGGAATACAGGAGAAGTCTTTAGTGAATGCTCAGCACTGAAAAATAGTAGTTCTGCTCCCAAGGCAAACCTGCTCCATCTCCACAGGCTTCAAATTGGAATATGAAGTTAAGACTGAACTTTCAGAAGCAAAATCATCCCAAATAGCAGAAAATTAGAAAACAGCTTGTTTATACTGATTAGCAGAATGCAACAACAGGCATCTTATAAAAATGAGCAGTCTTTTCAGCAACAGAAATAGTCACTAATTTGTTGCTGAGCTGGCCTTGATGCATCACTAACACATATGTGCCAGCTATACATTTAACAGTTACTGTAGAAGAGATAGGAAAAGTTGGAAATGGCTTTCTTGCAGTCAAGTGAAAGCTTTACTCACTAAGGAGATACCACACTTGTACTGAAGCTAATCTTGTCCTTCAAATACATTTCAGTCAAAGCTAAAAGTGAAAGCCTCTTTTTCTGATTTCATTGCAGTTCCATCCCTTCTGCCCTTAGCTTTATCACCTTATTTACCTTCATTACTCTAAGGCCACTGAGGGTTCAAACTCCTTGGATACGTGAAAGTCGTGGAACAGACTTGTCAGGTGCTGGCATAGAAAGTTTGCAGTCTCCACAGCCACAGCAGGACAGCAGGAAAGAGAGAAGCATCCTGCCTGTGTCCCTCAGCCAGGGCTGAGGCTCAGCCCCAGGTCAGGTGAAGTCACTCCCTCTTGTACCAAGCTGCCTCCCTCACTTCCTCAGTCCTCACATGTTCTGTTCTGGATGCTTTACTCTTTATTAAATCATGTTTTCTCCCTCACTTAGTTCTCCTGATTGCTGCTTCCTATAATTTTAACACACACAATTCCTAGATCTTCCCAGCTCACACTTTGGGCCTTCTTGAAGGCTGCCCAGAAAAGCTGTGGCTCTCCCATTCCTGGAAGTGTCCGAGGCTAGGTTGCACAGGGCTTGGAGCAACCTGGTCTTGTGGAAGGTGTCCCTGCCCATGGCAGGAGGTGGAATGAGATGGGATTTTAAGTCTCTCACAACCCAAACCAATGTAGGATTCTGTAAGTCCCAAGTTTTACTCTGCTCAAGAAAGACCTGTGTGCAGATAGCATGCTGCATCCTGGCACCACCTCCACGACTGGGCAGTCCTCAGGATCAAGGGAAGAGGGATGGCAAAGCCCACATCCTCCTTCCTAACACACACTTTGCAAAGCCAGCAGCATCTTCACCTTGGAGGGAGATTTCCACCTCGGCCAGTTCTGTTATTTTGCTTGGTGCCACGGTGTGTGTTTATCATTGCAGTGTAGCAGGAGCACAAGGGGAGGGGGAAACCTCAGCGTTGCCATGAGGAGCTGACAGCAACATCCCACAGGCTCCCAGGATCATCTCCCATCCAGAAGGCAGCAGGAAGGAGTGGGCAGAGGAATTTCTTTGCGATGACGGATGACACTGAACAACTTGTTTCAGGGATGTTGTCTTTGCAACCAAGGCTGCACCTCCTGCAGCTTCCCAGGGCCAAAATGCTGGCACTCAGGAGTTATCAGAAAGCAGCACTGCTTATGATAATCAGTCATATTACATTAAAAAATGGCACCTGGGTCCATCTGCTTTTTAAGCACCAATCACTAGGATCAAAATGAGCGGATGTTTTCAGAATGCCAGTATTTCCATATGGAGATGGACAGTGTATTCCTGTTAATTAAGCCTCAGGAGAAGAGCTGGTAAGCAGCTCTAAGCACAGCTGAAGAGCAGCACTGCTATTTCGCTTCTAAAAATCATCATCCATCACGCTGCTGCTCCCTGTAAAAGCATTACGCTTATCCATAGCTAAACTCATAAAATCCTTAATGGAATCAGCACAAAATGCCTTGTGCCTCTGAGAGAATTCCTTTTCCAGGCTGGTTTGCTTATTCTTTCATTCAAATTTCAACGACACATCTATATTATTGTGCTTTATGTGTTTGAATCTAGCATGCTCAGAAGTTTGTGGAGCTCAATGACATCAAGCAGTGAGTAAACCTTGTTATATAGAAACAAATTAGTGTTGCTCTTCCCTAAGTAATACCAGCTTGGGGGGAGTAGCTGTTGGAAACAGCTCAGTCCCCTATTTACAGTGCTCTGAGAAGATATTGAAGGTACAACACACCTACTATGAGATTTATTCTTAGAAACCTCCTGCTGCCACTACAGCTATCACTCTGAAAACATTTCCTTTTATGTGCATGCAGCACATAACACTGACAGTCTGAGCCTGACCTGAAAACCTGCACACAACGATGAATATTAAGGGGAGTTGGTGTGAAACACTCAATGAAAATATGGGCTGAGTAAACTTACAAAATTCATTAAGCTTTGGCATAATGGCACTTCCCCATGTCAGCTCTAAACTCATCAGTCAAGGTGGGATAATGCAAATTTGGAAGAAGGGCTGTCCCAGTGTGAGGGTCTCATAACAAACATATGCCTGATGAGATAAAAATATTAAGTGACTTATCTCTGCCTCAAGCCTCTGACAGGATGGCTGCAGAGCCCAGAGCAGTGTAATGCGACAGCCTTTTGAAAATGATAGGCAGCCATGAGAAACTAAGCAGCAATGGACCCAGGGAATTACAATGCACTTCACTTCCTACATCTGGACCATCATTACCAAAATTATGGGGTACTTTCCATCATTTATCCCAGACAAGAATCTCCCTGCTTGTGCCAGAGGCTCATTTCAGCTTTCTTCTTCCTCGTGTTCTATCCTTTTAGTGACTGGATTTCTCAGGAAGGAGCTTGCATCTTTTCTGGAGCTGTTACAAATCCGTGCTGGGTGTATTTGCTGGGAAAGCATAGGGCAGCTTCTCTGCTGCTCATAGAAGTGAAAGCCTCTCTGAGAATAGAGGTTAAATCCTCCTGACAACCATATGGTTGTGGGAAATGACTTACAAGTATCTGAAGAGCAGGGAAGAGGTTTCACAGGCAGGCCTGTCAGCTGTGACCATCCCATTCACAGAGGAGTCGTTGATTCCCAGACAATTAAAAAGATAGCACTCAGGATTTCAGGGGGAAATGGGCCAAAAAGACACAATTTTGTGCTTCAGTTCCTCAGGCCACCAAGACTCGGTCCATTTCATTCAAAAGGTGTCTTCCTACTGTGTTCAAGAGTGTCTGAGTGAGGTTGTGACTACACAACTGGCTGCTAAGAATGGCTGTTCTGCTGCACAGCTACCCTGAAGCTGGCAGCCCCACTCCCTACAAAGTTTGCTCGAAGTGGATATTGCCAACATCCAGAATAAAAAGGCAACTGCAGTCAGAAAGATAGGCTCATCAATGTGGAAAACAGATGTGCTCTTGAAACAGGATCATGTCTCAAAGTTTAGAGTGTTTGAATATATGATTAGTTTTACTTTCTAATCTCTCTTAGAAGGAGAAAGAAACTAGTTCTGGTTAGGACAGGCCTGGCAGCTGGGTTTAAGCCACACTGACCACCACCACAGCATTCCCACACAGGAGATCAGACTCCCTGCTCACACCTCTCCAGTATCTTTACAGAAGATGATGCTGTTTCCTGATTCCCAAGAACAAACCCTCCTTCACTTAAAGGAATACATTCCTGGCTCCCATTGAAGCCAGGGCAGACTTCTACTTGGAGTATTCCCTATGCATTGATTATTTAGAAATTAATTTCTGGGGTCCCTCAAACCAAAAAAGTGTTTCCTGATGAAAAAGCACAGCTGCACTACACATCAGCTCTTCTAGGGAACACAACAGCTCTCGAAACTCTAGCTAAAATCCAAACTTGGGAGGAAATGGAAGCAAGGAACAGGGTCAGAGGCTGAAGGAAAAGGTTTTCTCCTTCTGTAAGGACCGTGGAGTGGTTTTGCTTGAACAGTGAAAACAAATTTCAAGTAGACCATGAAAGCCCATCAGCTAATTATTTCCATCTCCCAGTATCCCATCCTGTCTTCCAATCTGATGCCTTAACAAACCATAACTGGTGCTCTCTGTCATACCAAACCCAGGTGCTGTTTGTCCAAACCTGACATTTCTGCTACTAACTGTGCAGAAGGTTGTGCTTTGCTACATCCCAACATCGATGATCCATGCAGGGGACAATCTTCTGGTGCCAGTTAGAAATCTAATGCTGAAGATGCAGGAGTGCAGCATGTCTAGGTTTCCCTCATGACTTCTGCAAAGGGCACAGGCACAGAACAGTCTAGGACACTCAGGAGCATCCCTGCCTATGGCAGAGGGTTGGAACAAGATGATCTTTAAGGTCCCTTCCCACCCAAAGCATTCTCTGATGATTTCATGACCTTTCCTTCATCTGCAGCAGGCTATGAAGCAGTTTCAGCTGTGGCAACCCAAGGCTGGGCACAACAAACCCCGGGCAGGGCACATTTAAATTTTGCTTTGTGGACACAGTGGGGTTAACAATCCGGGGACATCAAAGGAATGTCATACCCAGGTTCCCATTGGCTGCCCTGCAGGCCATGCTCCACATTAGGGATCAGGATCCAGCTCCATTGTGCTCCCTCAGTGTGGCAGATGGCTTCTTATGAAGGGCTGGGCAGCAAGATCTCTGTGAGAGCCATCATTACAGACCACTATCAGCTTTTCTTGCGTCTTTGTGAACAGCTTTTTGAGATTCTGCTTCATAGCAAGTGTTAAATCGCACACCATGAATTTCCATAGGTCTGATGTGAGCAACTGCTCTGAGCCACAAGCTTGTTATCCATCATATGTCTGCAGTGCCATTGCCTCCTGCTCCATCATATTGTGCCAAATACCAGTCCTAACACAACTCTTTTTAAGCAGAACAGCGAGAATTGCACTGGGTTTCTGTCCTGGAAAGGCTTTCCCCAGCAGCCATCTTTTGAATTTCAAATACCATGGCTCCAGTCAGGGCTTGGTGGAGTCTGTCAGAAGCAGATACTAAGCCCTGAGCGAGACTGCAACAGACATATGGCACAGAGAAACATGTTGGGGAAGTCTGGTGTTTGCTCTCACACGTAAAAAACACTTCTTCATGCACAGATTGGTGAAGATTGACATCAACAGCAGAATTGGGGGGGTGGGGGAGAAGGGTGAGACAGAGAGCTGCACGGCTATGAGGGTATTCCCATTTCTCCACACTCTCGTTTCCAATGGAGGATAAGCACTGAGTAAAGCTAAGTCTTAGAGTTTTCCTGAACTCTCCTTCTGTTTTGCTTCCAAGGCCAAGAGCTCGTCCATCAGTACAAGGAGATCTGGGCCTACAGCTGGCATTCACACTGTTCAAGTGTTTCATTGCTCCAATACTATTTTCACAACCTCAGCCACCTTTATATTTCGTTGATCAACTTAGAAGAACACCAAACTCACTATCATCATGGTCAGGGGTATTTTTTACTTTTTTCAAGGGATTGGAAAACCTCCAAGTCTGTTGGCTATACGATCAATAACTATGAGACAATCTGGGCAGATTGCACTCAAGATAAAGGATGAAATGTTAAAATATCTTGCAGTCAGGGTCTTGAGAAATGAACCTGGCATTTGTCTAGCTGTCTAGACAGCTGGGACAAAAAGAAAAAAAAGGCAAAGATTATCCCTTTGCATACGGTAAATCCTCTGTCTCCTTTTGCATTTAGCAGTTCTATGCAAGCTGATAATGGCCAAGGTGCTGGATAAATTGTACTTTATTACTGCCCTCTTTCTCACTTTGGGGGTTCAGCTTTCATAGCTGTGAGCATAATGAGGCCTCTAACACCACTGGAGTGCAGCTAAGGCTGCTGAGAGGCTGTACTAGGGGCCCAGAGGCTCAATCCAGGCTGCGTAGCCGAGACACTGCGGTGACGGGGACGTGCAACTGTATCTATCAATTACTGATTAGATTTCTGCTCACTTGATGTCATGCTCATTTAGAAATCACTTACAGCTTCAGCTGGAACATGGAGGACTTATATCCTCTTCCAAGGTAGAGCTGACTTGATTAATTCCCAGGCAAACTTGTGCAAACATTTTACATTCCCATTTCTCTCTTGCAAGGCTTGGTTATTACATCATCACACTTTTTGACAGAGCAATGGGTGGCTGATTGCCTTTAAGAACATCACTGCATTCATTCACCCAGCCTGGATCATAATTATTTAGCTATCCCAGTCAAAAGAACAAGATAATTAGGAACCAGAGGCCCAGTTCTAAAAGTCTTGAGGAAAAAAGTGCATTTCTCAAAGGACAGCACCTAATTAGACTCCTGTGGAGATCTTCATGTACAGTGCACTGTTTCCTCAGGAACCTGTTTTTAGAAGCAGGTTATGAAGCTGAGGCACCTCTCACTGAGGCAGGAAGAGCTAAGTACTGCTTCTTCTCAGGGTTTGCTGTTACCTGGGCAGCACCAGACCCGTGCTGAGCCCGCTGCCTGCTTCAAGCCAGGCAGTTCCCATAAAGGATGTGCAGGGTTTGGCTCAGCACAAGAGCCACATGGCATTTTCCATCTCCAGGGCAGTGTTACTTAGAGCAGGAGCAAGAGCAAGCTTGGGGAGAACCTCCTAGAAGCAGCTCCATGATCTGCATGGCAGGATCCAGGCTGGTGCCCTCTGAAGCTGCAGTGGCCCCATGGCACGTGAAGGAATGCAGTGAGCTCCTGGCCTTGTGGCATGGGGGAATCCTGGCTCCAACACTGACCCTAAATCACACTTAGAGAGCCCTGGGAAAGGGGTGGCAGCTCTGCAGAACCTGGTTTCAGTTTGGAAAAGGCACCTGTGGAGGATTCAAGTACCACGAAGCATTACCATCTCTGGGAGGATTCGACAGGAGCACAGATTTTTCTCTGCAAATCCCAGGCCATGCAGCAAACGGAAAGGATGAGTCATCCTGACCTCCTACCCAGCATATTAAATATGTTCAGCCAGAGACTGAAAGCTCATTTCTTTTATCCATTCGCCCCTCCAGCTGACAAGGTCAGTCAAATGTCACTGTATGCTTCATCAGGCAGAATTAGTTCAGCAGAGTGCTGGAGTCTAAGTGTACACTTTTTATACAGTGCATGCTTTTCTCTCTGGATGTGGTTTGAGTACTCTTTCCATCAAATTAATACCTCCTCCTAATTAGTGATGGCAAGCTGCATGTTGGGAGGTTTTAAACAGGCATGGCTGTCCGTTCCCTTGACCAACCCAAGTTAATCAGCACCCAGCTTAACACTACAACTGAGAAACTGTCATTGTGTTATAACCCTCTAGAAGAGCTCAGCAGGATTTCACTGCAGCACAAACCACCCGGCCAGATCACAGAAAAGGTGAGTTCAGTCTGACAGCCCAGTTTGGTATGGCCAAGAGAAGCTGCCTAGCTAAGGACATAGACTCACACCACAGCATCCCCAGTACAACCAGCTTCAGCTTAGGTACAGTTTTTGGTATTTAGTAACTTACCTAAGAAATCCCTGCTCAAAACAACAACGAAAATAGAAGCAGGTCTCCAGCTTTGCTTTTCCTTCTGAGCTCTTTCCATTCCTGCCATTAGATAGACATACAATATTCAAATGCACATGGACTACTGACTTTTGGAAACTAACATAATACTTTGTTCAATACCCTCTTTGTGTTTGGTCATCACAGAACTCATATTTCCACAGAACTACCCAACAGCTCATTTCAGAATGCTGAAATTGTCTGAAGAGAGCTCATTACACGTGAAAATTAAGAGCAGGTAAACACAGCAGGTGACCACACTGACAGATTGATCAGGAATAGTGTAGGTTCTTATTTCCTCAGCCTAGTGTCCACATGAAGCAACTTGTCATTTCTAAGAAAAAAAATTGGGGTTTCTTCAGTTGCTTTGCAGAAAATGTGCAACTGGGTGCAGAAGTGAGGCTGCCAGTGCTAAGCAGATGAAATGTGACACCTGGTTAAAACCAAAAAGAACCTTCACTGACTACGTTTAGGTGTGTTTACAGAAAACTTTCTCTGGCAAAGTTTCAGCAGTCTCCAGATTGATTGCTTTCAGGCTTGAAATTGTGTCCTCCCCACAGACTTTCTTGCAAGAAAATCTACCCGTGAAAAAGCACTAAGAATGTGAAACTCTCAAATAGCTTCTCCAGTTATTTTATTTCCCTTTTTTATCTTTGCAAGGATATTGTACAACCTGCAAGCAGTTTGCATAAGATGAGAAACTATTTGTCCCAGAGCAAGAGCTCATGAATTACTGGGATGTTTTCTTTCTTTCAGTTGAGAGAGTTGAAGTCTAAAGTCTAAATCACAGAGAAAACGATTTGCTTGTTAGAGTTCATCATTAGCTTGGCTAGACGTGATGCAGGCAACTTTTAACACATTTTTATGGCTTATTCTGAGCTGAGAAATGGTGAATATCACCTCCAGATACTCTTCAGAAGACAGCCTGATGACAGACACTGGGACTGGTCATATCCACTGCCACTAAGAATTCCAGTCTTCTTACTTCAAACAGCAGGTTAAAATGATGGAAAGAGGCTGGTAGGACACAAAAGCTGCTCTTCCATCATGTCCATGATGCCAAATTATTACAGTTGCTCAGATGATTAATAAAGCCTGAGATCTGTGACAAACTCGTAATTCTGTTACATCTTATTGCATCATAGATTAAAACAGGAATAAAATTGGACAATTACTTTATGCCAGCATCAGTCACAAACTTTCACAGCAACTCTGTTAACCTCAGATGCCAAACGACCTCTTCTTGGAGAATTGAGCTCTTTGGGGCAAAAAGTTCTGTTCAACCATGTGCATGGTGAATTATTCCCCACCTTGTATCTCTTTGGCATCTTTTATGTTAAATTCCTTGCAGAGCACACTTTGTCCATTGCTGGGATGATTTTTTTTTTGTAGCGATGCCCTGTTTCTGTCACTGTTACACAGGTGCTTTGGGGCAGCTGAGGGAAGCTTAGAGCACTCTTAGCAGGTTCAGCACAGTTCAGCAACAAGACAGATGCACTTCTATCTCATAGACATCTCAAATTTGGCTCTCCTCATTTGGAACACTCTACAGTGTTTGCCCTTTTTGCACAGAAAGAACCCTGGTGTCACCCAGCTGTCCAGCAAAAGAAAACAACTCCTCTTCCAAACAGCAAATGCTTGCCCAGTGCTCTGTGCCAGTGGTCACAAGAGGCCAGACTCCTTTCCCAGGGCATTCGTGTGCCAGGTGATCCATGAGTGGGCAGTGTAGGATCACAACCATTGGAATGCTGCAAGGTCATGTGTGCCATGGTTTGTCCTTACAAGCCCCAAAGTGATCAATTTATGGAATAGCTTTCATGTCTGTTTTGGTCTGAACACTTCCCAGAAATATCTGAAATCCCTTTGAAAGGTTTCTATGGGATTGTTCAGAGAAACCAACAACTTTACTACCTTTTAGTTTCACTTACTGCAATAAGGGAAGCTCCAAGTTATTCTAACAATAGTCACGCTTTCCATAGTAAATGAATTGATTGTTTCTGAGGGAAATTTTTCTGGGAAGTGACTCTTCACTTCCCTGCATCTTTTGCAATGCTCTAATGCTGTTTTGGGTATGGAGTTACTTCACTTACTCAGTCCTTCCCAGTTGTTTCCCCATTTTCACTTAGAGGCTCACTTCCTCTTGGCATTGTTTTCACAAAATTTAAGATGCAGAGTTACCACATGATGCTTTCTGCTTCAGAAGAACCTGAAAAAGAACAGGCTGCCATGAGAACTGTAACATTCAAGAAACCCTAGCCACAATCCTAAAGAAAAGACTGGATCCTTCCCTCTGCTTGGAACAGCCAGATTACTCCCAGAATGCAGAACCTACTGAGGCCATGCAGTCTCCCAAAGGTGGGGTCTGGGGCCATGAAATCAATGTTTTCCATCCATGTGAGTTATTCAGAATGGCATCAGATAACCACATTTACAGGCAGGACTGGACAGGTACATCCTTGGAGTACGTGCTTAACTGAACTTACAAGTTTATTTGGATGTGAGAGTCATGAAGGAAAGCTCTTGATATGGGCAATTTAGCTTGGCATTGACAGCCAGCACCCCGAAGCCCTTTTGCTTCAGATGTCACCTCTGTTAATCCCAACTGACCGTGGCCTGCACCCAATAGGGTTTATACCATTCCTAGAAACCAGTAATATTTATATCCTCTAGAGTATGATACTTCTAACAAAAGTATTAGCTTCCAATTAAACCTGTTTCCCTTAAAGAACAAAGCATAAAGATGAGATTAGCTTTTGAGACTTCTGCCAAGTATTTCATGTTAGATAACTATTCACCATCCAGATTTCATGTTCTGCAAGGCAACAGCAGTTCCAGGTCTGTTTGGCATGCATAGCTCCAGCAGATGTGCACATGTGTTTGTCAGCTGTACGAGGAATGATATTTCTATCCTGTTTTCCAGGCTGAGACACAGAACCACTGCTGCAATAGTTTATCTCAGCTTTCAGAGTACTCTACCCCAGGTTCCATATATCTTAACACTACAAGGCACCCAAAATTCTCCATGGAATATTTAAAAGTCTGCTACACCTTTTTAAAATCAAGTAGTGAAGAGATAAAACACAAATAAGCATTTATAGTTCTCAAGACAGTACACCTGCAGTGCTGCTACTGGAGACCACAGCAGAATTTTTTCCAGCAGCTTTATTAAATTTTACGATGGTTGATTTGACTTTAAACATTTCTGGTGCAACCAAGACTCTGCAGCCTTGTCTGGAACAGTGAGGAGTCTGCAGTGGTAGCTTTAAACACTTCCAACACAGGTCATCAAAATTCAGCTGAGGGCCCAAGGTAATGAGGCAGTCGAACTTGTGACAGCTTGGGTGATTGAACAGCAGTGAGTAAGAATCCATGCCATACTTTCATCTTACTCCATCCAGCCTACTCTTGGGAAAACTAGTGCCAAACTCCCCTGGTGTTTGACCCTTCAGACTTGGGTCAATAGCAGGCTCTTGCATTCTGTATGGAACAGAGGCCAAAGGGCAGGGACGTGCCTCCATCCCAGCTCCCTGCCTGCAAAACGCAGCTCCATCATGCCTGTACTTTCCTCAAGTCGCTTGAGTTCAAGGAGCTCCAAGTCTACATTTTATCTTGCTTTTCAAAGTAGTGACACAAGCTGAAACTGTAGAAAAAGCTGAGGCCAAGCTTTGAGGCGTTTCAGCTTCGTAGGCTTTGAAAGCAAAGCATTCTGCACTGCAGATCCAAGGTGCTTCCGCTGCCTCAGGAACATTTTCAGGGACACTGGAGCTGTCCTAAAAGTAAGAACTTCGCTTTCTTTGAAGTGTTGCAACTCAGTCTTTTGACTTTAAATGAAGTGTTGTGCTTGAAATACCCAAGGCCTCTTTTGAAAGCTACTGAACCACAATTGACCTTTCTTTTCAACACTGTCCACCTTCAGATGGGGGCCAAGGGACCGGCTTGTCCCGCTCCAGGTGTCAGGAAAGATGTAACAAATAACTGAAGGGCAGCAGAAGGGATGTAAGCAGCCTCTACAAAGCAGAGGAAATGTTTTTTCATCAGACAAGGTACATCTGAGTCCTGGCACCAGTCTGCAGCTGATTATTTTGGGAAAAAAAATAAAAATCTGTATTAATCTTTGGTAACAGAAGGCTTTAAAATCTCATCCTCCAGCTTGCTTCAATGGTGGCACATGAGCTAATGAGCCTCAAGAATGCTGCTGAGGGGCTAGAACTGGATGTAAAAAGAAATTATATGGTGAGTATTGAAGAGGGGAATATAAATTATGCAGAGGAGGATTCACTGTAACTTCCAGCCACTTGCATCCATGTGAAGAAAAGCTCTTTGTACAAAGATTTACACAAAGGATTTCTGGCCTTTGCTGGATGTTATGTGGATTGAATTGGTCTGCAGGGATATCAAATGTATACCTCAGTTTGAGCACCTTGAGTAGCAGCAGCCTACCCTCCCCAAACTGCAGCTGGTCAGAAAACACTTCCCCACTAGCCAGGGCAGGTACCCAGCAGCTCCCAGGCTGAGCTCTGTGCCAGCTCCTGGCCTTGGCTCCACATTTCTCAGTGAGTTGGAAGCAAGTGCAGCTGACACAGTTCAGGGCCAGGAAATCCCAAAGGAACCATCACAGGAACTGCAATGCCAAAACGAGGTTCCTCTACAATTCACACTGTCAGTAGCTAAGCACATGAATATTTGCTCAAGCCTCTTTTTTTTTTTTTTTT
>VYXF01011638.1:76219-131109 GCA_013397295.1 Polioptila caerulea
GACCCGAAGCCGTGAGGGGCTGAGGAGGCGGCGGGAGCGGGACCGGGAGCAGGACCGCAACCGGGAGCGGGTCCTTCCTCCCTCCCTCCATGGGGCCGGGGGCGGCCCTGCCCCGCCCCGCCGCCGCCGTCGTGAAGTGACAGCGCGCTGCGAGGCCGAGGCGCTGCTGCCGGCCCGGCACGGAGCGGGGGGGTGTCCGGTGAGTGAGGCGGCGGGGGGGGCCCGGGCTCGCCCCCGCCGCCGCCCGGGGGTCTCAGCGTGAGGGGGCCNNGTGAGGGGGCCGGAGCGGAGCGGCCGCGCCATGAACTACCAGCAGCAGCTGGCGAACTCGGCAGCCATCCGGGCCGAGATCCAGCGCTTCGAGTCGGTGCACCCCAACATCTACTCCATCTACGAGCTGCTGGAGCGGGTGGAGGAGCCCGTGCTGCAGAACCAGATCCGCGAGCATGTCATCGCCATCGAAGGTGAGACGGCGGCCCCGGCACGGCGGGGACAGGGAGCGAACGGCAGAGGGTGCCCCAAAACCTCCCCCAGCCCCTGGCCCTGTGCTCCCCCAAAGCTTCCCTAGCCCATGGCCCTGCACCCCGAAGACCTCCCCAGCCCTGGCTCTGCTCTCCCGCGCCAAACGTCCGCCAGTCCTGTTCTCCTTCTCAAGCCTCCCCCAGCGCATGGCTCTGTTTATTTCCCCCCCGGCCAGCCCATGGCTCTTTTTATCTCTCCCTAAGCCTCCCTTAGCCTATGGCTCTGTTTATCCAACTCCCCCAGCCCATGGCTCTGTCTATCCATCCCCCCAGACCTCTNTCTCCCCCCAGCCCACGGTCCTTCTTCCCCCTGCCCACTTCCCTCCTTCTTTCCCCAGCCCCTTGCGCTGCACCCTCCGTGCCCCCCGGCCCATGCCTCTCCGCTCCGGGCTGCCTGCCCTTCCTCCACCCCTCGTGGCTGGCGTTTTCAGGGAGCTGGGGGTGTTCCGGCTTGGTCCCCTTCGTTTCTTCGGCGCTGAATGCCCCAGGTGGCCCCTCTGTTGGGATTTGTGGCGTTTAGAAGTTGTTTTGCTACTCGTTCCGCCGCTGCCGTGCGGTAGTGGGCTGCTTCGGGCTGGGGTATGGTGGGAAGGATGATGCTCGTTTTGCCTGCAGAAGGGTTCGGGAAAATGAAATTTTCTTCTGCGCTCCCTGCAGCATGTGATGGAGACAGTGTGGGCTGTGGTTTGGTGGTGTGAAGCGGATAAACAAGACGTGCAGCTGGGTTATGGAGCGGTATCGGTCTGTGCAGTAGTGTGAAAACAGGTCGGGAGGCAAGATGGAGATAACAGCCCTCTAAGCTTAGATTTATGTGCATCTATCCCCACAGGAACACTACAGAGGCTTGCACTGCTTAGGATGCACAAAATAAGGAAAGAAATCAGTAGGGAAGTCTACAGATATTTTTTCTTAACTGTTGGTGGAGTTAAAAAGAGCAAACAGTATTGGCTAGGAATATGTATTTTGCATGATAACTTGCTGAGCTTCACGTCGTGTGCTTTTTCAGCTGGAGTATCCTCTCGCTGTTTTGGAAGGGATTCAAGGTAGCAGAGTGTGATGTACTGAAATGGAGCTGCCTCAAACCATCTTGTGCTGGTGGCCTGGCTGGTCTTTAAATGATACGTAATGACAAAGTCCCGATGGAAAAGCTGCTATTGAGATTGTTGCCTGAAAGATTTACTTGTGTGCCTCTTGAGCAGCGGAGCTTGAATAGACAGACATCATGGTTCTTGCAGCTAACATTTTGGGGTTAGTGGCGAGGCAGGGAGGCTGGCAGTGCCTGTCACTTATTACAGAGCAGTCCCCAACTCAGTATCTACATCTGACCAAGTGTGTGGTAGAGATTTGTGCATATTCCCTGTTTTATTAGTCACTACTGAGATTGTGGAGTGGGGCTGTCCCCTCCTGAGGGTTCTTTTCCTCTTCTTTCCTCGTCTGAGGAGTTTAAAGCTTATTAATATATATCTGGTGGGAAGACTGGCACAAGCACCATCCCTTTCTCCATGCTGTTGGTGTTTGGATTTCTGCAGGATAGACCATGCCTTGAGCAGAGCATGTTTTCAAGTGGTAATTAATACATGTTTATGTGGTGTAAATACAGGTTTCTGAATAAGATGCTTGGGCTCTAGAGATGTGCCAAGCTTGTGTGGAAGTGGGAGGAGGATGTGAAGCCCTGGATGTAGTTATCTCCTTAGCATGTGACTTGTGTTAGTCTTTTCATGTATTACTGATTTCTGTTACCTAACTGTGGCTCAGCTCATTTGTCAATCACAAAGACTTGAAAACCAAAATAGCAGTCTAAAAACATGTTTCAGGAGCTGAGAGGATGAGTAAAACCTTCTCAGATAATTTGCTGTCTAACTTTTATTGGACTCTGAGTCATGAAAGCAGTAGCTCTGATTGATAGGAATTATTTCTCTAGAAAAGGAGTGTATTGTATGTCATTTGAGGGCTCTTCAGCTAGCTCTTAAATATTTAAAAATTGAATAGTTAAAGAGTTAGAGGTAAAACTACTCCTCACTCCTTTAGATTAGAACTCCACCAGGCTGTGTTTTTGGTAAACCTCCTTTAGCTAACTCCTCACTGGTAGCAGCTTTTAAATCCGTGTGGTAGTGCCATGTGTTGCATGTAGGAAAACCAGACATTTGGGTTGTAGTGGTTGCCTTCCAATTTTGCTGTGAGGAATTTGGTGTTGTACTGATACTCCCCAAATCACAAAATCTTTTAACCTCAGGGTACTTGAGGTTCACTGACAGGAATTGTGTGGTTGGCATGTGGCTGCTGTGAGAAAATCTGAAGTAACTTCCTGGAAGAGCTCCTTCCACTGCAAGGAGAGCTGTACCCCATAAAGAGAGGAGTACAGACTTGTTAAAACTCCAACCAACTTGCCCTCCTTGAACAGCTTATTTAAAACTCTCCTGCTCAAGAGAGGTTTGACAGCTCTGGAGAAGAATGTGCTTGGAATTTTAAGCAGTTTGGGACTTTGAGTGAAGTAGAGTTGCTATTACTGATTCCTACCATTTTCTCTTCTTTTTCTATGTAGAGTGGCACTGTCTTTCCAGCACTTTGGATTTTATTGGCAGTGTAAACCCTTCCTTTTTACATTTGGAGTTCACAGGAGAGTCTAGGCATACTTGCTGGACCAAAGACTGTTGAAATAATCTGAAATTCAAGCTCCCCTTTCAGCAGCAGTTGTTTATATTCAAGTACAAGAATGCTATCTAATATGAAGAGAGCAAGTGCTAAACTGGGTCCTAAATTGATTGGTCCATCTTTTTTGCACAGTGATTTCTTGCCTTGTGTTATTCTAAGTTTCACATGATAACTGGATAAAACAGTTCTGGGTTCATTAATCAGTGCTTCATTAGTTTTTCCTCAGTGGATAAATGTGCTAAAATAAAAGTGGGCTGCTTCCAGGTTCTTGCATGTCTCAGAGCTGCAGAGTCAATGGTTCAGAAGCATTCACTTCTGTTCTGTGTTTTTGGTAGGAAATGCATGCTAAGTCGCCAGTCAGTGTTACATTTACTTAGACTGTTCTATTTGTTTAATAACAGTGTAATTAATGTTATTAGACTGTTATTAGTCCGTTACACAGACTTTGCCATAGCAGAATCTGCCTTCCCATGTTCTGTAGCATCACTGCTTGATCAACATGAAACATTCCTTGTATCGAGTATGTCGAGTGCTTAGAAACGTGGAGAGAAAGTATGAATTGCTTTCAGTGGAAATGATGTTACTGGAAACATCTCAAGGTTCCACAGTGCGATGATCAAGGGTAGGTAAAGCTGAATGTGTCAGTTCCAGTCTCTCATCAGCCAGACTGAGACTAGCACTATGTGGTTATAAACTTTAGCATGATGAAAAACCAAGGAAAGAGGGTTAAAAACCTCATTTCTAATCCTGCATGGAAAAGACTTTAAAACACTTTAGCCAAGATGATACCAATTAACAGGATTGACTACAGACTGTTGTTAATAGTCTGTGAAAATACTAATATGCTTAGTACTAACATGCTGATGCAGCAGGTGTTGAGCATCTCAAGTAGTTTTTATTTATTTATTTAAGGGAAATGATTGCTTTATTGGTAAGAATGCCATACCAGACGTTATGTAGTGATGAATTGCTGTGTTGCAGAGTACTTTGTGATTTTTATTCTAGTTTTTCTGTTAAAAATAAATTTTAAAAAAGGATGTTGTAAATGCTGGTTTTAATTTCGAAATGATGATTGTGATTATCAAGAAATAATCTAAATCTTAGGGAAAATATGAGATTGTACATTTGGAAATAACTTGATCAAGGCAGGGCAAAGATGCACTGGGAAGTGTGTGGGTGGGAGAAAATGGGAGAAGGTACAAAACCTTGCTTTATTTTTTTCCTTCTGGTCACTTTTCAAAGTATTGTTTCCTGAAAATAAAGTGGTTTAGGGTGGAGCTAAAACTTGTAGTGCACGAGCCTTGGAAGCCTCTAATTGTTGTAGCTCTCCAGCTTTGCAGCCCCTTGAATGCTGGTATTGAGTATGTCGAGGACAATGTTACAGGAGGAGTTAGCTCAGTCTTGGAGTTGAGGCAGCAGTAGCATCTTAACACTTCTGTTGCTATTTGAAGGCTGAGACAAATTACTTGAAAAATGCATGTGCTGCAAAAGAGTTGTTTTCTCTAGGGAGATACAAGACTACAGCTGTTCCAGGCCAGCTTAGGCAGGGCTTGGAGCAACCTGGGATAGTGGAAGGTGTCCCTGTCTATGGCACAGGGGGGAACTGGGTGGGCTTTAAGGTCCCTTCCAACCCAGACCATTCTGGGATTCTCTGGGTGCTTGCACCAAAGGAATGATGGCATTGTTCAGATATTTAGGCATCACTGACCAAAGCTGAAGAAACCCCCCAGATATCACATAAGTCAGTTGCATCTTGAAAGCACAATAGCAATTGGCCTCTTTGAGCTTTTGTTACGTTTGCATTTTGGAACTGTGGCACAGAGTCTCTAATTTGTCAGGATCAGTCTGATTCTCCAAACAGCCATTTTACTGCAGAGCACAACAGAGCAGGGGAATGTGCTGCTTTTGTTGGCTTGCTGGGGGGATTAAATTGGGGTGATTCAGGCGTAGGGAATCTGCCCACAGAGCTGGTGAGTAAGTGTATCCAGGTAAATTCTGAGCTTGCATAAACACGGTAAGCATTGTCTCGGGTGAGGATCGTTTCCTGTAACAGCCAGGCCGAGCGTTGGGAACAAGTCTCTTACTGCCCTTTTTTGTGCTTGTGCCCCTTTGTGCCCTGAGCAGTTACCCTGGCTCATGCAGAGGGTGCTTTGCACTCAGGGTGCTGAGGCCCTGGCACAGGGTGCCCAGAGCAGCTGTGGCTGCTGCATCCCTGGAAGTATCCAGGACCAGGCTTGGCAGGACATGGCTCGGAGCAACTTGCGCTAGTGGGAGGTGTTCCTGCCCATGGCAGGGGGTGGAATGGGATGATCTTGAAGGTCCCTTCCAAACCAAACCATACCATTCTGTGATCCATTCCTATTGTTTGTAGACTTCCAGTGTGAAGAAATGGCTGGAATGCAGCACATGTTTTGCTGTTTGTGTGGCTCATGTGCAAATGGAAAGGTATTTCTTTTTAATGTGGAAGATGGCAGACTCCAGCATGTGGGTAAACAAGAAGATTCAAATGCTTGCTATTAACTGTACTTGCACAGTAAACTAAAAATGGGGTTTGATAGTTGTGTCTGAAGTTCCTGGAATGTCTTATTCTGGCTTTAAATGATATGCTTCACTGCTGTTCTCTGCAAAAGCTGCATGATTAAATATCAGACGCTTTTGAGCAAGCGCAGAGGAGTTAGAGATCAAGAGGAAAGCCTTAAACTGTTAACTTGTGAGGATAACTTCTTACCCCAGGGCAAAACAGGAGACCTGCTGTGGATCAGCTGATGTTGATGGAGCAAATGTGTTGTGAGGCTTTAGAGTTTTCAGGGAGTGTGCCGGCCTTCTCCCACCGTTTGCTTTGGGGGATTAGTTGAAAGCAGCAGGCAATAATGCTGATACAAGAGTTCATGCTGCTGTGTATACATATCACTGTTTTTATTTCTGTTGAAATTGGCAAATGAGCCCTACTCCCTAAGAGGGGACGCTCAGCAGTGCAGCAGATTGGACATTGGATTCGCTTTTGCTCAACCCAGGCACTTGGGAAGAGGAAACACTTTGGAAGCTGGGTGGCTGTGTTTGTGCTCTGCGTTGTACTGAGCAGTAACAAAATGGCAATTGTGGTTTCCGGAAGGTGACATTGGTGCTCAAGCTAAGTGTCTTCACAAGACTTATTTTCCAGTTAGGATAAGTGCTTCTTTGCCAGCACTTGAAGGAGCCACGGTCTTAGCCTTGACTTTGCCACCTGAAGGAATAGGTTTGTACCTTTGAGCATGCTGTGAAAACTGAGGTGGGAGTATGAGGTATGTCATTACTTGCTAATGTTTAAGGGATGCACTTACAACTGTCAGGCTGCAATATGTTTGTAAGTGAAATTAAAAAATCCCAATTTTGGAATTTAAAAAAAAAGCCCAAATTTGTTTTTGGCTAATGAGAGAGGCTTGGATTAGTGCCAGGCAGTTGAACAACTCCCCAGACTTGAGGAATACTCTGTTCCTTACTGCGTCACCACTGGGATTGGTTTTGTCCTTACCAATAAGCAAGGTGAATGGTCGTGTGGATATTTTTGGCAAATCTTTGAAGAAAAGGTGATGTAAGCTCCAAAAAAATCTCAGAACTCAGTTGCATCTCAACTGTGTGACCTTTTGCTGACAGTGCATTTCAAACATCCCTTTCTGCAATTGTTAGTTTTATGTGAAGGGTTTTCTGTGTGACCTTCGTGCACGCGGCTTTACATCAGTCGTGGAACAAATCCAAAATGATTGCTTAGTAATCTGCAGTGGACAAAGTTTTCTGTTCTGAGACAGCAAGTGGTATATTCAGGAGTTTTGATAATCCTGATGTCTGCGGGAGCAAGAGATTTCTCTTCTGTTATGTTACTTTTTGTCCTTGACTGCCTTGAAGCCATTTGTACTTCGTGTCACCTGTACTGAGGGAGAACTGTGGCTCAGCTTCTCTTTTGTGTTCTTGCCTGTCCTCACACCATGAAATAGAGCAGAGACAGGGCCAGATGTGGACAAGTTGGGATGCTGCTGATTTTTGATGTAGAGACTTTTGTGATGTATATACCCATGGAGACTGAAAAGGAGGGTGATTTTAGCTCAGTATTTCCCTGTGTCTGTAAGGAGAGACTTTTCAACTGCTTCCTAGTAGTTTTTAATCTGAAGTTAATTGCAGTTAGTTTGTGCTTCTCTTGTAATTGTGCTAAGGTTATAAACACAGCATAAATCTCATGATCCATGTTAGAAATAAGATAAGATCTCATTTAGGTGTATTTTGGCTTCCAGGAATCTATGATTTGTTAGAAAGTGTGTTTTAAATTTTAATTCCAAGGTGGAAACAGTGAGGATGTCAGGTTTCCTTGGTGGTGGTGAGTCCAAAGCCCTCTGGAAGTATTTAATAATTTTTTTCTTAAGTGGGTGGAAGCAGATGTGTTACTTAATCAGTATGTGCACATTCAGGCTCATTAATGCAATTTCAGGATCCTGAGTAATCTGTTTGGAGCCTCCATAGTGGTGCAGATGACAGGGTGTTAAGGTAGTGGTGAATTTCTAAACCAGAGAATGACTTTTCTTTCACTTTTCTCTCTTACTGCTTAAATAAGCTTCGGTTAACCACTTCAGGAAGTCAGAACTAAAACCACAGGGTTGATCTGTGTGGAAGATGTAATTTCAGTGTTTCCTTTGTAGCTTTACTGGTTTACATAGTTGGGTAATGAATGTAAAACCAAGGATGAGATGGTTAACTTTGTTTGGCAATTTTCCCTTTTATCCCAAAGAAAGATACAGGCAAGCAAAGGGACTCTGAGGAATGCTGGAATTGAATCTATAGCTTTGGCCAACCAAAACCACTACAGTGTATTGCTTTGTGTTTGTCTGTGAGAAGCTTACATTTTTCAATTTTTTTTCCATTATTTTTAAAGGGATTGAGGAACTGTTTATAGCTTAGGTCAAATCAGTGCTCAACATGACTAAACTCAAAATCTCAACTTGAACTTGGTAGTAGTGAACTAAAACGGCAGATGTTGTTTATTTTAGTAAATTTTTAGCGAATTTCCTGCTAATTCTAGCACTGCTAGAATTCATCTAGCAGTAATTCATTCACTGCTAGAATCATTAATTCTGTAATTTACAGCTGTCTTTTTCAGTAGCATAACCAGAAGGAGGAATGGCACAGCCAGTCAGTCACTGTTGCAGGGTTTTGTAGCATCAATACTCGGTTACACAGATACAGGAGGTTCGAATGTGAGAGATCCTTATCTTTGTTTGAGCTTCTCATGCTCAGGAGAGCAGCCAGGATGCCTGTCTTTTAGGTATCACAGCAACTGTGCTCTCCAGAGGAAATATGCTAAGAGCATGGCACTGGGATGCCCAGACAGCAATCATTTAAGTGGATCCTATTTAACCTGGCAAGCGCTGGTGTGTGGGAGTTAACGCCTTGTGTGCCAGGAGCTGTGTGCATCACTTGGGCAACATCCCAGCCCAGGTGCCTGGCACATGAATTTGGAGATGGCCAGTGCATGGACAAATGGGGAATTTTGTGCCTGGACTTGAAATCTTGGACTTGAAAGTTTTAGTGTACATGTTGAAGACATTTTACTTCTGTTTTTCTTCTTTTCCCTAAATTCTCCCCCAGTATCTGTGGGACCCTTTGTTACGGCATCTCTAACAGCATGAAGCTGTGTTGGAGATGTTTAGGTTGGATTTTAGGGAAAGGTTCTCCCCCCAGAGGGTGCTGGGCACTGCCCAGGCGCCCCAGGGAATGGGCACAGCCCCAGGCTGCCAGAGCCCAAGCAGTGTTTGGACCGGGATGCACAGGGTGGGATTGCTGGGGTGTCTGTGCAGGGCCAGGGGTTGGATTCCATGATCCTTGTGGATCAGGATTATTCTAGCTCAGGAGATTCTGTGGTTTGGGAGGGTGACCTTGCTGTGCAAGATCAGACAGTGTTTTGATAGCTGCTGGTTTTTGTCCAGCAGTGAATTTCCTCGAAGATACACCAGACAAACTCAGGAAAACTCTCCATAGCTAGGGAGGTGAGGAAGGAGATTGTCTAAGGCTGTGAATGCACTGATGTATGTGAAGTTGAAATACATGTCCAATCTTAAGTGGGCTTGCCCAGAAACTTAGGCATGGTAGTTTTAGACCTATGTAAATGCATTAGAGAAAGGATCTAGCAGTGTTCCCAAAGCATAAAAATGCTTGTGGCTTTGCAGTTTAAATCTGCTGCTTTGAACTAGATTAGCGGGTGCAAATTGATGGAATGGTCCTTTTCCCACCTGCTTTCAACACTGTTACAGCCAGAATTACTCATTCCGTGAAATTCCTTGAGGTGGCTTGAACGTTTGTAGTAATTTTCATGTCTCGAAGGCAAAAATCAGGTCATCCCTCAGCCTTCCTGTGGCAGCTGCAGCACCTGAATGCAGCCAAGAAATCCATAAAGCCAACTTAGAGCAGTAAGAACTGATGGCACTTCTTGTCATAGACTTGGCCTAGGAAATGACCTGTGTTGATTTCAAAAAGTTGATCTGACTGCAGGCTGCAGTCACTTAAAAACACACTTTCTAAGAAATCATAGATTCCTGGAAGCCAAAATACACCTAAATGAGATCTTATCTTATTTCTAACATGGATCATGAGATTTATGCTGTGTTTATAACCTTAGCACAATTACAAGAGAAGCACAAAGGATCTCTTGGAAACTTATTTCATCCATTCAGTAATGCTGGAATAGTAAGAAGGAGGGATTGAGCTGCCATTGGATTCTTAGGTTTGAGTATTGATGGATTTTCTTTTGTAAATTTTAGGTCATGATCTGAGTTAAGCTTCAGTGACTGAGTTCTTCCTGAAATGGAAAGATAAAACACTAACTAATACTAGGTTGTAGTAAACTGTTAGAGCCTTTGCACAGCTCATGGATAGGCCTGGTGGGTGTTTAGATTTAGGTTAGGTGGCATGACAAATTTGGCCTGATAAGAAATAATCAAAAGTCAGAGATAGGAGCTTACTATCTCTGAAGTGACACACAGCTTAATATCTGCTGCTGTAGCTGCTGTGGGAGACAGGTTATGAAGGAGGTATGGAGAGAGAGGAAGATGGGCTGGGTACCTCTGATTTGGATCACTGTTCTAAAACTAGAATGATAGCTTGGAAAGTCTTAGCAGATGGGGGGATGTGATTGTGAGGATTCTGATAATAAAAATCACTTTGTTATGAATTGCACCATCCCTGTTTCTGGCCAGAAGGTTTTATTGGTTGTGCTGCCAAGGGTACAATTGTCAACCATCAAAGCTAATAAATAATGACAATGAAGGAAAATAATGTACCATTGCTGTCATGAACATAAAATCAATGATGTAGCAGAGTTTAAAATGGCTTTTGTTGTAAAGCTGTGTTCATATTTCCAATACATACTAAAGAATTAATAGGATTATTTTCTTTCTTCTGTGAATAAAGCTGAGTAATAATTTTCCTTCATAAAATTAGTTTTGGATTGCTGTTCAGGCTTGGGGTTTGAAAGATCTCTGTGGGTCCCCGGGCCGGCCCCTGAGCCCCTGCACAGGGTGGTGATGTGAGTGATGGATGATGAAACTGTAAGAGGGGGCAGTGCTGGTGTGTTCTGAGTACAGCAGAATCTGTCGCTGCAGCCTGGTGCGGCTGGGACCGTGCTGGAGTGGTTCATCACTTTCCTACGGCACTTCTGCTACTTGAGTGGCAATCTCTAGTTCCACCCTTGGAGCTGAGTAAATGAAATCAGGGAGGAGCAAAAACAAGCAGAGGAAAACGATTCCCCTACCCTGAGGCAACTCATCCATTTAGTCCAGTTTCATTATTTTTCTCATGCTAAATAAGAGTCTAATTTTAACCTGCCTTAATTAAACTTCAAAAAGGCCTCACCGCTCTGAGGTTGTGGCATTTAATGGCATCTGGATGTAGAGCAGTACGTGAGTTTATGGATGGAAGGATCTGGCTATTGACTTAGTGAAAATGGAATGGAAGTACGGTGGGGCACAGCTCGCTGCAGGCAAGGCTGGGCTGAATACCCAGGTGTGTGACCTGAGCTGAGGGGAGGGATGTGTGTCCCTATCTGGGTGCCAGGTGATCAATATTCCAGCAGACACCTGCCTCGATAGCTGCCTCATATCTGATAAAAGTAGGATTTTAGCAGAGGTCAGGAGCCCTCCGTGGCTTCCAGAAAGTTATTACTTCTCTGGGAATATTTTGCTTCCTGGAACATCTTGCTTCCCACATAATAGGATTCAGTCAGAGGGTTGCTGGTTTGATTTATGATGCTAATTGGCGTGCTAGTTGATGTGAGCTGCATGTACTAATTGCTCAGTTGCTAATCCTCTCCAAATTATCTGACAAAAGCTTTTAGGATGGAGCATTACATGTGTTTCAAAACTGGGCTGCAGACAAACATAAACAATTGGAGGCCCCTGTTTTGCTTTAAATGCCGAATTCAAATGCTGGTCCATTTTAGTCACTGTGATGTTAAGGAGGAAATTCAGTGGCTTTCTCATATAGTCTCATTGTTGTTCTTTGTGGGATTTAAACAACAGCTGAAAAAATATTCCAGAGCATGCCTTTCCCCCCCACCCCTCCTTAAGCTGGAAAATTACCATCATCTATATGGTAATAATTTGTATGTGGTTGTTATCTATATGGTGAAGGCAGAATATGTATGATACTCTCTGTGCAGCTTTAGGTAATGGAAAATACTGTGTGCTACTTGAATTGGTGGTGATGTCAGTGCAGCAGAAACTGCAGTGGGAAAACATAAGGAAAAGAAAATAGAGATCTTCATGCAGTGTTGGGATAATACAGGTATTTTGGCTGTGATTCTGGTAGGGGTTATGTGCTTTGACTATTTTACTGTGCAAACCAATTGAGTTTATAATAAGCCAGAGAGATTTTGAATTTCCAGGCTGATAGGGAAAATCCTGTTGTTAAATTATGGAATGCAGTAGTCTAAAGAGATGGCTTTTACCTTTTCTTAAATAAGACAAGAGCTGTTCCAGGAGGGAGCTGATTCTTCAGATGGAGAATTGCACAGGCTGCTCTCTGTGTGAATGGGGAGGATTGCTTTGCTTCTGTAACATATTGGATTAAAGTGGGTGTTTGACAAAATGGGCATTAATCTATCTCGAACTTAATATTTCAAGGTGATTTAGGCACTTTAATCATATCAGGTTTTCTAATTTGAGCCAGACTGGCTTGCTCTCACAGTAAGCACTGAAATGAGATTACAGACAACTGAAAGAAATTAGTCAATTTGGAAGCAAAAAGCATTTAAATACAGGTGTTTGGCTGTGATTTGAATATAGCCTGTCAACAGCAAGAGGCAAAATACCTCAGTGACCTAAAAAGTGCAAATACGTCCCTTTAGGGATTACTTGTTGTTAGGTAATGACATGTTATTAAAATTAAAGCTCACATTTATGTCCCTTGATTTCCAAACTAGGCCAATAGCTTTTTAAAAACTCAGTTGATAAATAGGGAAAATTAATTTTGTCAGAATTTGTAGGGATGCAGGTGGTGTTTCAGATGATTATTTTTTGAAATTAATATGTAAATAAGGTGGAGTACTCAGGCTGAACCAGCTTCTTGCTAGAACATTGAATCCAAATTCCATCATCTTGGAAGAGAGCAGAGCTGGAGTGTTTCAGAAGTTGTCTGGTTTCCTGAATTCCAGTGGAAGGTGCTGTCAGAGGAACCTGTGTTACCATGCAACATGGAGACATTTCCCCTCCTTGTCTGACACTCTGCAGCTGGTTTTGTGTAGTTCTTGTACTGTTTCTTTACTCAGCAGATGGGAACATTGCCTACTAGGTAAGTGGTGATATTTAATAAAAGCTGGTGAGTGATGCCACATTAGGGAAATGAAATATGGGTAAATAGATCCAATTACAAATGGGATTAGATCTTTTTCAAACAAGATCATTGAGGCTGTAAGTAAAAAAAAAACCAACAAAAAACCCAAAACAACCATGTCCTTCAAACAGGGGTGAACACAGTTGTATAAATCTATGTTCTTCCTGAGTATGAACTGTGTCTGTTCCCTCAGCATCTGTCTCTGGTTTGCCTCTGTGAACTTGATGACATCAATAAAAAGGCTGTTCCTAGCTAGGTATGTGAGCAGAGACAGGACATTTATTGTCCTCAGGGTAATATATTCCCTGGATAGGGATTAAGGTACAGGTTTCACTGGGAATCGTGTGTGTCGAACACTACGGGGTGCCAGAAAAACCCTCTACTACCCTGTGCTTCTTTGTTTGGGTTGGTTTCTGCAAGTGTTAAAAACTGAAACCAAGAACAAGTGCAGTGGGCTTGAACTTGAAGAATCTGATTGAAATTCACATAAAAGTCAAGAAAAGCTGCAGTGATGGCAACGGGATGATATTGATTATGAACTGTCCTCCAGATTTTTTATTGCCAAATTATTGTTGTGTTACCATCCCATAGAGACTCAAATAAAAAAGCCAAAAATTAGGCAAGTCTCATAATCAGACAAGTCTATTATTTAAAGCAGAACATGAGACCTGAGCCTTAGGAGACAGTACAGTAAGCATCTTGGAAATGTTGTGTCTGTAATAGCGACGGTGGCTCATCCCTCGGCATCCACGGTGGGNCATTTTTTAAAGCAGAACATAAAGAGTCTCCTAAAGTCTCCTAAGACCTGAGCCTTAGGAGACAGTACAGTAAGTATCTTGAAAATGTTGTGTCTGTAATAGCGACGGTGGCTCATCCCTCGGCATCCACGGTGGGGTTTTGTGTTTTGGATGCTGTGGCCAAGCTACTGCAGGAGCCATTCCACGTTGGGCAGAGGGAGCTGAAAGCCCAGTGAGGTTGCTGCTGGTCCTGGAGCTGGAATCAGTTGCTAAAAATTTGCATCCAGATGTGTCTGTCTGCAACCCAAAACAGCTGAGTGAAAACAAATGGACTTGGAAAAGCTGGGAGCTGTGTATGAGAGAAGTCTGTTAAGTTTGATCTCCTTGGGAATGTGGACAAGGAGAAGCTCTGATGCTAATGAGGGATGTGACATGGAAAATCATCACGAGCAGAGAGGGTAGGATTTGTTTTCTAGCCATAATAGCTTGTAAGTAATTCCTGTGGAGCTGTAAAAATGGATTTGAATGGTCAAGATAGCTGTGTATGCTTGAGGTGTGGGTTAGTGAGTGGTTTCCTCACTTGCAAGAGGCATTTTTTCCTTGGGGTTTGCCTCCAAGCAGGACAGACAGGCCATTGAAACATGGGTGATGGCTGGAATGCAGCAGCTTCAGTGTACATTGCTTTTACTCTCCCAAACTTCTTGAGTGCTTGCAGGCTCTTGGCTTTTGGAAGTAAAAAGAAGCCAAATTCTTGTAATGCTCAAGGACAAGCAGCTGTTCTGGGGGACTTCGAGATAGGAACTAAAATGCCATAACTTGAGAGAATTTTGAAGGCTTCTAGATTATCACTTTCATATGCTTGAATGTTGTGAAGGAATTTGCTGGATCTGTTTCTGCTTCTGGTCCCTGGGATGGCCAACTTTCAGACTAATTTCTATATTTAGACGTTTACATGTGCTATGTAATAATGAGCAGCTGATGTAAAAGCAAATATTTTTAACTGCTTGGCACTTTGCATCTTCCATCCACTTGTCAGCAAATATATGAATTTGCAGTTAACTTTTACCTGTTTAAAATAAAACCCAGTGTATTAATTCCCTGAAAAGAACAGTAAATAAAATTACTTGTATTTATGTTTCATTCGAGTGAGAGGTGATGAGGAGTATTCCTAAGAAGGAATAGGTAAGGGCCCTTGCTAATGACAAATTGTGATACAAGATTGCAATAACTGAGATTGAAAATCAGATCTGTTGTCTGTAACATGTT
Source organism: Polioptila caerulea (assembly GCA_013397295.1). NCBI lineage: Eukaryota > Metazoa > Chordata > Aves > Passeriformes > Certhiidae > Polioptila > Polioptila caerulea. The sequence continues at coordinate 91,245 of VYXF01011638.1, forward strand.
TTTCATCCAGGGGCTGACTCACATAAAGGCAACAAACTGTTTTAGCTTCTGCTCTTTGTTTACTCTTGAGGAGGTGGAAGCTTTATGTTGAGAGAAGGACCCAGGGTTTGTTGTCTTCTTGAAACATGTGGCTGATTGCTAATCTTATGGAAATGATGTATTGAGCAGATGAGACCTGATTAATAATAAATAAAGATGCTGAGAGTGATTTTGGGGGGGGGAAATTAAGGCTTTATTTTAATTCTTTTTAAACCCCCACAGAGTAAAGCCTCTTTAAGCTAGTAAGGTAAGCAAAGTCTGTAACCTGAGGATTATATTACTCTGCTCCTTTGTGCCTTAGAATTACTACAACCTCCATTCACTGTGAATTCAAAATGAGGTGCTGTGCTGCTTGATTCCCAGGTTGGATTTAGCTGCAAATAATACTAGTAATGTGCAAGACTTGTGGTAAAGTTGAGCAGCAGAATATAAACTTGCTAAAAACAGATGCAGATCTTCACAGACTTGTGAGAGCATAGCTTAAGAGTGGGTGAGCCTGTGATATTTAATTTACTGTTGCAGAGCTGGTAGGGTGTTGGAGGGCTCTTGGCTCTGCACAGTGCATTGCTGTCTTACACCTAAACTTCCTTCTCAAGGGGAAGCAGGGTAGGATGCTGCACAGAAACTCTTGCTGCTGAACACCTCACTGGGCTGTCAAATAACTGCCAGGCCCTAACAAACTTGAACCTGTTTCTCTGGGAGAGAAGGTCCTTCCAACACAAACTGCATGAAGGAAAGGAAATCTATTCATTCTAAACTTTTTTGTGCAGAGCTGTCCTTTTTTGGAGGATGGTCAGGATGTCTGTTATAGACTTTTGAGTGAAGGAGACAGTTTGTTACCCCCACTATAGTGGAGAACAAAGGATTTCTCTAACTTGGAAAATCTGCACTGTGCCCTAGGCTTGAGTGAAATCAGGAGCATGTTCTTGAAAGTCAAGTTATTGTCTTATGCTAATGATGCTCAGTGTTGGCTACCTTGTGTGGTGTAATCTAAGTAATTTTGTAATTAATGGATGACTGTGGTAATTCCTTAATGTTGGGATAATTGCAGCACTTAGAGGAGCAACCACTGGCCAAAATAGGCAATTAAGTTTTGCATTGGTCAACCTGCATTTTGTGGAAAATGATTATTTATCCCCAAGTTCATGAGTGCTTGAGTCTCAAGTACATTTGACTCACTCAATCTCTCTTCCCTGTCTGTCTGCACTACAAAATCAGAGGGCTCTTCAGCTGATTCCTCTGCCACGGAGTCTGAGAAACCACGGAGTGCTGTGGAGATGAGAATTCTGCCAATATCAACTTTGCATGGAAACATTTATCATCGAATGAGAAAATAAACCAACAGGCCAGCATAGATCAGCCTTCTCATGCTGTCCTAATACTTCCTTTTCCCTGGCTGACCTGATACTGAGGTGTTTGAGCAGCCTGATAAGGGAGGAGTGCAGATACAGCCCAGTCAGAGCAGTAACCCTGCTCAAAACATACATCCTCAGCTTTTCACAAATGTCATCTTGTATTTCAGTGAAAAACATAGGGTTTATGTCTTCAGCTTTTTAGAACAAGTTACGTTGGCATCACAAGTTACAAAGCTTTAGTGAAAGATTCTCAGTGCTGCTGAACAATCACCTGTGTAATTTTCAGCTTTTATTTTTAAGGTGTATACCAGGGGTTAGGAACTTGAAGCATTAAGTGCTTGTGAGCAGAATGCACAGTTCATAGGATTCCAGGGCAAATCAATGAGTTTTCTTTGCTGTTGTACTTGCAGTAAAGCTAGGAATGCTGGAAGTTTCATTTACCTTATTTTCTAAATATTTCAGATTGTGTGTTGAGATTACTTTTTTTTGAAGTTCTCAGTGGAGATAAATGGTCTAACTAACTGTAATATGTCTGCTACAAGTACTGGGCTGCATTTCTGTGAAGTTTCTTTCCATCTGCTTGTTCTGGCTGTAGCCTTCCTAAAACCTGGGGTTCTCATGTTGATACTTTCAAATTCTAAAATCTAAACTTGTAGAAAAATGTTGCAGTGATGGAAGAGTTGTGAATTTTGAACAGTCTTGCCAAATCCAAGGCAGTCTGATTTCTAATGTGATACTCTTGGATATTCAGAGTATGCAAACAGGAGGAAGTTTTGTCTTATAAAGTTTGTGTCCTTTGGGGAGTGAGTGGGAGACATCTGAGACAAATCTGTTGATATAATGTTACTGAATTTCTTCTAGGTAGCTATTAAACTGTATAACTTTTTTTGCGCGAGCCACTGTGGTTTAAAAACAAGATTTCAAGTTGTTCATCCATATTTTCTACTTTATATTGGTATTTTTTGCCTGTAGATGAAAAATGGCTTGGAGATGTGAGTAAAACAGCACATCTGCTGCTTTGACAGTGGCAAGGAGATCTCACTGGGGAGGTAACTTAGTCAGTGTGAGTCTTTACTGATGAGTATTGTTAGACACCTCAGCAGTTCAGTAAAAAAACTCATCCCCATTAAACTCAAGCATCTTCCAGATGACTTGGATCTTGATTTCTAGGTGAGGTTTAATGAAAACACATTCTGACTTACTGCTAGGAGCGTTGGCCTTTTTAAAAGCCGTGCTGCTGGCAAGCTTCTGCTAATTTTAGATCTTGTGTTCTTGAAATGCCAGTAGTGGCTACATACTTGATAACACTTAAAATAAAGGGACTTTTCTCTCCCTGGAAGATGTGTGAGGAACCATGGTGGTATGCAGCAGTTTTGTGTTGAATTCCATCGTGGTTGAGGCTTAGGAGTTCTCAGCTGACTTGTCCTCGGGTTTCTGTTCAGTTTCAAGTAATTGCCCAGGCTGTACAAACTTGAGGCAGCGTGGCTCTGCCAGGATGTGTATTAAATGCAGGTCCTAATCCTGTGGGACAAGGGTCAGCATGGTGGAAGTGACCTCTGTGTTGGCATCCAGATGGAAATGTAGCAGAAATTAATCTAACAGGTGCATTTGTCCTGGAAGTTGAACCACTTCACTGAAAGCTTATTTCAGCTCGCAATAATTCACTGTTTGCCTTCGAGAATTAGGACTTTCATTTGTCATGAACCACAGTGAAGAATTAAATAGCAGGTTGCTACTGGTATAAATCTGAAAATAATTTTGAATAATTCCTGCTTGGGTTCTGGCACTGTTAGTGTGAAAAGTGGCTGAATCAACCACTGCTGGTGTTACTGCAGTTGCAGAACTCCAGAGCTTTGTGGGGGGAGTGTTTATGAACACCTGGTGATAATCCCCCGTTGTCCTAGACTGAGAGGAGTAAAAGCTTTGGAAATGATACCATTTTCCTAATGGCAGGAGCTGAAGTGGCAGTGGTTCTCCTGGTTTAAATGGCATCTGGGTGAGCAGAGGGCTGGGTGCTGTTCCTCAGGGCCATTGCCTTTGGTAATTTTCATTATTTGTCATATAATTCAAGGTAACTTTTTCCTCAAGTCACCTAGAAAGAAACACTATTCAGTACTGGGTTTTATTCCTTTCTGTCTAGGACAACACGGGATTATCACCAGATGTTTGTAAATAGACAGTGTGTATTGAACACTTAAATCTGATCAAGTGCTTGATCCTGTAATCGCTGGCATTGATTATCTGCACAAACAAATCTGCAAAATACTGTTTTATTTCCTAGAAATACCTGGCAAGCGAGCGGGGTCGATGCTTTGTTTGTCAACAGGAAGTGCTTTCTGGTGGAAATATTTCATTTGGCACTGGGAGTGTGGCTTGGTTGGGTTTGTTTATGAGCTTAGCCAGATGGACAGGGCTGAGCACTGAACAGTAAGAGTTGTTTATTTTGTGGCTGAGCCCTACGACTGCAGAAGTGCCCAGGCTTTGTCATTTCAGGCCATAACCGAGCTGGACACCTTCAGTTTGTTGGGAAGGCAGAGCTGTGATCTGTGTGCTGATCAGGGACAGCAATTGATTTTCCTCGGCTGCTGGCTGCTGCTCGGAGCTCATTTTGATTTCACCAGGTTTTGTGGATCTGCAGAATTCCTTCACTCTTGAGTCATGTCTCAGATCAATTGTGACTGAGGCGCTTGGAGAAGGTTTTAAGCTAAACCATGGTACTTTTTAGGACTTGGTCAGACGCTTACTTGGCTGTAACTGTTGCAAGATGCTAACTGCAATAATAAATATTGCAAAGAAATCCGATCTTATTGCATTCTCTGAGCAGTTATGAGAAGGACTTAATTAGATTTCTGGGAAAGAGATGAAGATGAGTCTATTGTGGCTGAACTGGGAGAAAAGCATTTTGACTTTGGCCTAGTAACTGTGCAGTGAAAAGAATTTATATTGACTTTGAGCAACCGAAGTGAAATACAACAAGTCACAATACCAGGGGAGTCCTGTACTACTGTAATGAATTGGAGCTTGGCTGGGTTTATTTGTTTGGTTGAGTTTTTTTCAGAAATGACAGAATCAGGCTAATAATTATTAAACCTTTGCCTAGGAGCAGTGGCAATTGCTGTGGAAGGATCTCAGGTGCTTCTTTTTAAACAGTGGTAAATAAAGTAAAAGAACCAAGCCAAGGGGCTGATACTTAACTCTGAGCTAGTGTTTTCAGCTTATGCTTGTGACTGAAAAGGAGCACACCAGCATGTTAAAAGGTCAGTAAGAATTTGATTTCTTTGCTTGCTTCAAGACTCAGCTATAAGAGCTTTTTCCCTTTTGCTTTGTTAGAAATAGTGAGTTGGTGATGTTCAAGACAGTTGCTTGAAAAATAACTTTGCTTATTGGTTTACAGATCAGCTGTTTGATTTTTGAAATTCAGGCAGTGGCTGAAATGGAAGCAAGTGAAAGGACCCTGGCTTGCTGCCCATGTGATGGAACAGGGAGAATCCCAGGCAGGACAGGAAAAGGAGTGTAAGTGTTAAGTGACTGAGTGCCACTACCTTAGTGATTTCCCTCTTATTCTTGGAAGAGCCTTCTAATGAGTATCCCTGTAAGACAGTGCCTCCTCTGCACTACCAGCTAATGATGGGGATGGGCTGTGGTTCTGCACCAGGTCCTCAGGAGCTTTCAGGCTTTTGTGGGTGTTCATTTGCATGGGAGGGCAGGTGATAAGCAGAGAGCTGAAAAAGGAGGTGGGGTGGCTGTCCAAGCTAATAAACACACTCAGAAAAGTAGGGTTTGTGTGGAAGGGGAAAAGTGAGGTGCATCTGCAGCCACTGGCTCAGGAGGTTATTAGTGTGAGAGATGAATTATTGAAGGCAGATGTTCCCAGAGCATTCTCTAGCTCTGTACTAATGGAAAAGGTGATGATTAGCATGAGATGGTTGATGGCTGAGGAGGAAATGCAAAAACCATCTTAAACTACCAGGAATTGCTGCTCTTTAGAGCAGATGCCAGTTCAACCTCAGCTTACCTTAAACTGAGCTACCTGGTTGAATTCAGGCTTTCCTTGAATTCTTGTCCCTTTGATGTTTGTTTGTTTTTTTAATTGGCGAATTTGTCATTCCAAAATAAGAATGCCATGAAACTAATCCCATGCCTTCTCCATAAGTGAACTCTGTTACAGGGGAATTCCCCATGTTAGGATAAGGTAAGGGTTATGGAGTGTGGGCTGTGCCAAATGTAATATGGATCAATTATATAAACAAAAGAATGCATTTAAAAATCATTTTTCTGACCAGTTCCTGAATTCTGAATTTCAGTAGGCTTTGGAAATAGCATAATTTGCTATGTTTCATAATAATCTAGATCTGTCTCACTGACTTGTTCTTATATTAAAAAAATAAAATGACATCAACTACTTTTCCAATATCTCTTTGTTCATGTTGGGGGTGAATTTCTTTGACAGGCTGCTTTGAGTGAGACATGCTCTGGCAGACAACTTCAAAAATAGAGCTCTGCCAACACCTAGGTTTTAGCATAACAATGGCTGACGGATGAAAACTGTTGAAATATTGATGTGAAGTGTAAGCCAGAATGGTGAGAGAAGGTTCTATAGTACGTATAGATACAAAACAAAAATGTATGTAAAATGTAAAGCAAAATCATCCCATTGTGGAATAACACACAAGGAGGTATGTCTGCCACTTCTGTTAAGCAGAATATCAGAAGCTTTGAAAAGGTCAGATTGAAGGTTTGTAATGAAGGGATAAATACACAGAATGGATTGTGCTGACCATTTGCCCAAGCCTTGCTGCTCCTAGGGGCTCCTTTTGCCCACGTGGTTGATGCAGGTCACTCTGAAAGCCTGCAGCATTCTGAGTTCATGACTCCACGTTCTGTGGTTTGCCTCACATCCAAGGCATCCGTGGGGAGTGAGGGTTGGATATGGTGGCCACAAATGCACTTGGAAGGCAGATCTCCAAACAAACCCATGGTTTAATTCTGCCTGGCCTCTGGGGCCAAAGCAGCCACATGGAGCTGCCTGCTCTCTGGAAGTCTGTGGTGAGTAGCAGGAGTGCAGCTGATGTGTAGAAGCAAGATAATTTAAAACTTGAAATAACTGGTCCAGAATTCTTCCCTGGGAGGGTGGGCAGGCCCTGGCACAGGGTGCCCAGAGCAGCTGTGGCTGCCCCTGGATCCCTGGCAGTGTCCAAGGCCAGGCTGGACAGGGCTGGGAGCAGCCTGGGACCATGGGAGGTGTCCCTGCCCATGGCAGGGGGTGGAACAAGGTGGACTTCAGTGTCTCTTCCAGCCCAAACCATTCCATGATAAATTGTTTGTCGTGTCTTGTGTATGGAAAACAGAAAAGAAGGCTTTGCTGTGAGGATGGGGGTGTGTGCAGGAGCTGAAGTTGTTGCTCCAGGATTAGCCCTGCAGGTGTTTTCCTGCAGCTTAAACCCAACCCTCTGCTGCATCAACAAACGCCAGCAAACAGCCAGAGCAGTGAATAAACAATGCTGAGTAATAGCTGAATTACATTTATCAGGTTATAATAACAGGAAGGCCTTTTAAAGAATGATGAGGACTTAATTCCTTTGGGTTGGCTGATGCCATAATGTTCTGATGATCGGCTATAAAATAATTTCAGCAAGGAGGAATCAGCTTCCTTAACTGATAACTCATAAATAATGCTAGAGGAAATCACTCCCTCCTACTTGGGAAGATTTACAAATGGTTAACTGAAGTAACAGATATAACTGAAAAAATGTGTAGAGTGTTTAGACCTAGATAATTATAGATAATCATGAAACTGAATAAAATCTTCTGTGGTTAAAGACATTAAGTAACATGATGGAACACTTGCTAAAGGGTTCAAAATTTACCAAATGGTGATAATTCAAGAGTAAAGGGAAAAGACAACATTTTGAACACATTTTCAGCTAGAAATAAGTAGCTCTGAGTCAATAAATCTCCTGACATGACTCTTACACTACAGAAACTAAAAAGCCAGACTTGAACCAATAGCACCTGGATAAGTAGAAACTGAATAGAGGAACAAGACTGAAGAACTGATTGAACTCACTTTCCTCTGTAAGTTGCTGTATTAAGTTTCATCTAATATAATTTAGCAAATGTAAAGCTATTATGGGTGTTTGGTACAAAGGACGGAGGGTAATGAGAGTATTTGTTGGCTTGTATATTTTTAAAAAATACTGTAAATGGAGATTGCAATCAGACATGGAGTTCTATTGAATGATGTTGGTTACATTGAAAAGAATCTGTGGGGCATTTGTAACCTGAGGAGTGAATAGACAGAAGGCAAAGGTCTGTGGGATCCTTTCAGTCATTTTTCTCACTTGAACAGGTAGGTATCTTATAGCCTATGTGCTGTTATAAATAACTGAGGTGTAATTTGACTTTCTTGCTGCGTGTTATGAAGCTAGTTGAGGTACAGTGCATATGCTTTATTTGAGCTGCAGTGTTTATGAGCACCATTCTGAGAATAGAGGGAGAAAGGAATAAAAGAGGGACCGACACAAGGGATTTTTGTAAGAAATAAGAGAATATGGTTTCTGCTTTAGGCTGTACCTCTCCAATGTGTTGCAGGTCATGTTTCTGATCCCCTCTGTTCCACTTTAAACCGTCTGAGGTGTGCTGTGATTAAAACAGGAAAGATGGAAGGAGCAGTGATCAAGTTCTCTTTGTCAAGGAAAGTACAAGTGGAGAAACTTGTGAATCATGGCAAGATTTGGTTTGATCTGCATTTTACAGCCAGACCAGTTAGTGGGAAATGTTAAGGAAATAGCCCTGCTGCAGTTAGTATAGACTGGCTGATCCATAGCCAGCCTCAGTAATCCTGACTTCATGTCCCTGCTTCAATTTGCTGTTCCTAAAACTGGAAGTCCCAGGCTTGGCTTACCCTTCAGTGCTTTGTAAATTTGAGGCTTTGCAAATATCAGTAGCTGTTTCCAATAAGAAAGAAGGTGTAATTACTTGAAGGAAACTTGACTGACATATGAACAAGATGTATCTGTCAAGGGCTTATTGCCAAGCGTGGATTTGTACTTCAGTGGATTTAATTGCATGGACTTTGTACTGGATTGTTTGACAGATTAAATTTCGATGCTAGTGTGAGATAACAGGAGGTCACAGTCCAAGAATAAGGTTCTGAAGAGTATGTATTCACAGCTGAGGTGCTAATCTGATTAATTGAAAGCCGATTCAATTCACAATAAATTCATGTTGTTGGATCCAAGAGTGTCAGTGCCAGTTGTAAATGCCAGTTATGTCAGAGGTCTGTGCATCGAGAATGGTCTTTTGCACTGGTGCTGGGAACATCTGGGCAGAGTCTGCTCTCCAAGCCTGAAGCAGCATCTAAAACCAGAAGTAACCACAGCTGGCACTCAAGGATATGCTAAAAAAAAGTTTGTTTGGGTTTTTTTACCCTGGTTATCAAGCTAAGAACTACATTGATATCGGGCAGCCTTTCACTGTCAGATGCAGAGTGCCATATAAATCTGTCTGGCTGTGGCATTAAGGAAATAGGATGTCTTAGATGTGGCACTTGGTCAGTGGTGCTGGGTATCAGCACAAGGGCTCTGATAGCAGCTGCAGTTCTATTTTTAGAGCCCCTGAGGAGCAGTGATCCCAAAGTGTTGATCTGCTGCCTCTTGGGTCGGTGCCTGGGAGAGCCCGGCCTGGGCGCGGGGCACCCGCAGCCTCTTCCTGCAGTGTCAGCACCGTGCTGGAAACAGGGGCACCTGGGAGCTCTGCCTCTTATGTAAGAGGAGGAAATATTGCCTGGCATGATGTAAAAGGAGCTGTGTAGCTCGGGGTGGCTGGACTTGGCTCTCTCCTTCTCTGACTGAAGCCCTGATGATGGGTTTGAGCCAGCACAGGTGCATCTGAGCAGTGCACAAGCTGATTTCTGCACCTTGCCTTTTTGGAAAGGATGTTATTTGCTGCAAAGGAACTGGAAGAAGATGGCATTTCGAATATAGGTATGATGTTTTTCAGCTTTCAGTCCAGTTTCTGTTCTGGAATAATGTCTGTGAGCAGGTTTCCTGTTTAGAAACAGGCGTCTTATGACTGACTTTTAAGTAATGCACTAATGAAGGATTGCTTGGAACACGAGTTGATCTTGCCAGAATTATTCAGGCAGATACCTTGCAGCTGGATCTGATGAAAATTCAGTCCTTTCTGTAGGTATTCAGCTTGTGTCATGTGACAGGGAGATGTGTTTGGTGGAGAGAAATTTAATTTAAGAAACCCCATTAAGTGGATTGTGGGGTAGATGCAGTAATTCAATAAGCTGAAGTGATTCATACGCATTCCTGGTAATTTTCAAGAGGCTCTTTTTGCAGTGCAGGTAATTTCATATTTGTACTTAAGGCTTTTGCTTGTGCAAGTGGTAACCTGGAGACGTGGCTGATAGCAGAGGCTTTCTGAAAACCTGTGAGATGTTAACTATTGCTTTAGGTTGTGCAGAAAGCAGTAAGGTTCTGTGAAGTCTCCTGAAAGCCTGGATAAACAAACACTGTTACAGTTAGAGAGAAGCTCTGGAATGAAAACTCTGGAGGAACAGACTAATTTTCTCTTAAAAACATCTGAAGGAAGGTAATGATCTGTACAAGTGGAATGTTTGGAATCAGTTAATTTAATTAATTAATGTGTCTTCTTTGCTCATTTGGAAAAAGCTTTTAGAAAGGACTGCAGACATCTGCAGTGCTTTTTAATATTTGATGGGCTTCTACAATTCTCCTTACAGAAAATTCATGACCTGCTCTATTTCTGTGAGGCATGATGGAGATAAGTCAGATGGATTCCTTACCTTCCTGTTGAGACACCAAATCTGCTGCAGTGTTTTCTTCTCGTGTTTGTGAGCTCTCCACCAATAGGTAATTTTTAGGCAGCTGGAACTGAATGACTTGCCCAGGAGGCTGCTTCAGCTGGTGTCTGCAGTGAGTGCTTTGGTCAGGCACAGCTTCACTGCCTGCTGCTGTTGGGATTCTTATTGCAAAGGAGATATTGTGAGGGTTTAGCAAAAACCTGAGGAGCAGCTCAGCATGGCTTGTGCATAGAGGAAATGCAGTGCAAGTAGATGACAACAACAACAAGAAAATGAGTGCTGAATGTATCAGGCTTCCAGAGGTGATGCTTTCAATTCCAGACAGTCATGGAGACCTGTAGGCTGTGGGGCTTGTAATCCTCCTTGGTGATGTGCTTTCCTTGGTTTTCCTTACCCTCTGGCAGAGGAAACCTCACTGACATTTAATTTCTCCTCCTCACACTGAAAGCTTCTATAGAAGCCCTCTGGATGCATTTTTTGTGGTAATGTTTGGTAAAAGGGAAAGATACACTATTTCTGAAATGTCTGAAAAGAACTGCTTTTTCATAGGGTTGGGGATTTTTGTGAATGAGGAGAATAGAAAGTTTGCATAGTAAAACCCCCTTTTCTCAAAGTTGTTGACTTTTTTATTGAACCCTGCTTAAGGTTCAATGTGTACACTGTAGCCACAAGATGCAATCAAGTTTTAGTTGTGGGGAGTATGAATTTTTGGCATTTCACATGACCATGATATTTACAATTTTAGACTACCCAAAATCTTGCTAGCCTTACTTCTGTAGCTGATGAAGTCAATTTTCCTGTGTTTAACCCTGGTCTGTTATGGAGAAGATTGAAAATTGGTTGTTTTTCATCAGGCCAAGGTTTGGAAATGTCAGTTGAATGTTACTGGAATGCTTCAGTTAAAGGCATTTATGGAATCATTGCAGAATCCTTGACTGGTTTGGGATGGAAGGGGCCTTTGAACATCATTTAGTTCCACCCCCTGCCATGGAAGGGACACCTCCCACTGTCCCAGGGTTACTCCAAGCCCCAGTGTCCAGTTTGGCCTGGGACACTTCCAGGGATCCAGGGGCAGCCACAGCTGCTCTGGGCACCCTGTGCCAGGGCCTGCCCACCCTCCCAGGGAACAATTCCTGCCCAATATCCCACCTGTCCCTGCCCTCTGGCAGTGGGAGCCATTCCCTGTGTCCTGTCTCTCCATCCCTTGTCCCCAGTCCCTCTCCAGCTCTCCTGGAGCCCCTTCAGGCCCTGGAAGGGGCTCTGAGCTCTCCCTGGAGCCTTCTCTTCTCCAGGCTTAAGGCATCATTCTATAAGAAATCCTTGGAATCTAAGTGTATGGGTTCATGGCACAGCTGCAATGGTACCAGCTTCATCCTCTGGTAGATCCAAAGTGAACACATGGAGTGTGTCACAATCTGGGAAATGTATTTTTTTTTTTAGGGGCATGGGGGTTTAGGAGGGTTTAGCACGTTAAATAAAAATCTTTAAATAATTTTTTATAGCAGAGTCTCAGTACTTGCACTGAAGAGTTCAAGTGCCTGATGTTACTTGGGTGCTGTAAGCAGCTCTTAGTTACTTTAATATCCTTATATTTTGTCTCCAGGTAGTTAAAAAACAGCAAAATTAAACTTTTTGCTGAAAGAACTGTGGTTTCACTGCTCCTGGACATGGAATCACTAAGGTTGGAAAAGGCCTCCAAGATCATCAAGTTCAGCCTTTGGCCAGTGGCCACCTTGTCAAGCAGATGAGAGCACTGAGTGCCCCATCCAGAGACAGCCCTGCAGTGATGTTAATTTGAGCTTCTTTTCAGAAATATTATCTGTGGAGAGCATCTGAAAATGTAGTGGCAACAGTTAAGACTCAGTGAATGCGTGCAGATGTGTCTGGATGTTAAATTAGGGGATAATAATGAAGATGTGATGTGACAGAAAGTCATTAATGATGAATAGGCTTCATATGTATAACACAAAAATTGATGCCTGTGCTTTTAAGGATCTTAACTTCAGTTTTTTCCTGTAGGAAGTATCCACATTAAGAGGTGCCTTTTTTTGGGAGTTCAGATGTGTAGTAAGCCTCAGGCATATTGTTGTTATCCCAGGAGCAACAGGTACAAGTAAATGCAAAGGTGGTGATAATGAGCAGTGCTCCTTGTCTGGTGAGGGAGCTGATAATACACAAAATTCATGAGGTTGCTTCAAGCAGTCTCTTTGGGAAGACAAAAATATGGAAACCTTTTTAAAAACCCCAGTATAGTAGCAGCAACAGCAGCAAAAAAAACCACCATACATAAATCCCACCCCCAAACTGTTCCATTTTCTGCTTTTGGAATTAAGCAGTAATTAACTTCTGCACAATATGAACTCATCTGAGCTTGGCAGCAGTCAAAACAACATGTTAATTGTGTAATGTTAATAACACAAGAAAAAAACTTGGCTCTTGGTAAATATAAATACATGCTGATGGTATTTACTGTATTTGGAAATGCAACTACTACAATCCAGTGTTAGATTTTAGAAAAAGATGATATATGGGGCTCTGAAGGATTTTCCTGATGCTCATCAGCTTCCTGTCAACTCTTGGCAGCATCAGTGCCTGCTTGGATCTTGCATCCTGGAGATCCTGATGGTGACCAAGTTCAACCACGTGCTTTGAAAAATGGATACCAAGGAATGTTCTTAACTTACAGAATTTTAGGTGCTAGGACCTGAAATAACAATTTTTTTTTTTTTTTTATTTGCTATATAGGTGATAAGTCCTTTTCAAGCCAGGATCTGACAGAGGCAGCCTTAACTTGAGATCTTAAATTGTGGCTGCCTGATCCCTGGAAGTGTTCCAGGCTAGGTTGGACAGGTCTTGGAGCAACCTGGGATAGTGGAAGGAGGTGGAACTGGATGAGCTTTAAGGTCCCTTCCAACCCAAACCACTCTGAGATTCTGTAAGTAGCAGTTGCAAAAGAATTGAGGATCTTATGAAGTCTTCTGTACCAAAGTAATATTGTCAAGCTGCTAAAAGCATCCTGACTCTGGAAATGGAAAAGAGAAATTTGGATATGTTTCTGAAGAGCCAGGCTATTCAGAGTAAATGGGGCATTTCAGCTTTGCAGGGACTTGAGGGGTTAATTGAAAGTCCTCAGGTGCTGGGAACTATGCAATGAACTAAAGAAAGAAAAGGGGCTCTGTGATCAGAGAAGGGCACACTTATAAAAAATACCTTGATGAACTGGAAGGTTCCAAGCTGTGAAAAAAAAATCTAAAATTCTCATTGTTTGTGTGAATAGAGATGAAACATTGCACTAAGGACACAGAGCAAGATTGTTTCTACTGTGGTTAGCAAGATTAATAATATTCTTAAAAGATTGGAAGGTAATTGTTGGATTGATGGATACTTTTCTTTAACCAGACAATATTTATGTCAGCAGTGTCTGTGTGCAGAGCAGAGTGGCAAGATGAATACTGTGCTGCAGGCAGATCATCAGTGGGTTGTACCAGTGCAGAGGAGAAGATGTAGATGTTGCTCATGATCTCTGAAGGGGAAATATTGATTCCCATCATGGATCATCTCCTACATGAGCAAGTGTTCTGTTAGTTTGAGTTGCTTTGCCTAAACAGTATTTACCACTGCCTTTTTAATTAAAAAAAACCAAGACCTCTTCTAATAACCTGTTAAAAAAGGGAATGCTTGGGCTTCTTCTGTGTTTATTTTCAGTTGATTTTGTGGAGTTTTACCATTCCAGTATCCTCAGCTAAGACCATCTATAAATTGGTGTTGGGATATGGCAAACATTCATAATTGGTATTTTAATAAAAGCAGAATTGGTTGGTACACGAGGAACTCCAAATCCCAGTAATTCAGGTGACTTTTGGAAGTAGAAGGATATTGAGGTGAGAGTTTGCTGTGCTGTCAGTGCAGTGAAATTCCCAAGATTACTGGCAAGTGAGGCTAAAATCATCTTCCAGGAAGCTAGTATTGAAGACTCATTTGTTAATGAGTGTCCAGGGGTTTGGAATCCCATAAACCTTTAACACCAGCTCTAGGCCTTGTAGGCCTTGGTTTGATGGGAAATACAATATTCTATTTTAAATGTAGTCACTTTTCTCTAGTTGGAGTAGAAGGTATAATATACAGAGGGGAAAAACTATAAATAAGGTGTATGCTGTATATTTGGGAAGAAACAATCTGAATTATGGTCATGAGCTTACAACATAGTAAAAGAATGCTTTTTTTAGAAAATGGCAGTGTTGGTACTTCAGTAGATGGATAAATGAAAAACAGCATACAATCCTGGCAGAGGAGTAAGAATACAAAACGATTTTCAACTTAATAAAAAGCCTCTATCAACACTGATGTCTGACTAAGTGTTTCTAGAACTGGTTATTTGGTTAATGACAGGGATGAGTGCAGGAGAAGCCTGAAGGAGGATGAGGATGGTGTATGCTCTGTTTTCATTAAATGTGGCTGTTGAACTAATCACATATTTAATTTTTGTCAGAATAAGATAAATTAAAAGCTTTTTTTATTAAAAAACACTCGGCCCACCTTCTAAATTTTAAATCTGTGTGAATATTTTGCTTAAAGCAGCTTCTGCACAGGAAGTGCAGTTCTGGGAAAACATCTGAGGGGGATTGTACACAAAACTGAGCTGTTTGATCTTGGCTCGTGAGCTTTTTGGTTCATGATCTTCCATTCCCTTAAACAGCTGCCTAATTAAGTCAGTCTTAAGGGCCAGTTTATCTGGACATACTGGAAAAAATGTGACACTTCTTGTCCCAGACTCTTGGTATTCAGGAGTTGGTACAAAAGGGCAGTTTGGGATTCCATTTCCTGCTAGATTACTGGGAAGGATCAGCCTGGGACTGAACATTTAAACCAGTATTAGTAAATCAGTGTGGCCTTTCCACTTCTGTGACTAATTTTTACTACTTTTTTTTTTTTTGCTTACTTTCCTGTTAAGAAATTTCAGCTTTTTTTTTTTTTTTTCCATGAGTGAAACTTAGTTATGAAGTGAAATTTGATTGTTTAAACATTTTTTTTATAGCTTGAAAATATTTTATTGTATTTTAAAACTCAACACATCAGTAAAACTGTGGGGAATTCAAACACATCAGCCTGACTTACACAGTAAGTACTTAGTTCTCATGGAAACGGGGCTAAAATCTTGAAGGATTCTGATACAGAATGCCAAGCATCTTCATCCTTACACCCAAATCAATCCAAGTTGGGAATATTCTGTTGTCAGGCAGGGAATAGTCCTGGATGCCTTCAGGTGCTGGTTCCTCATGGGGTTCCTCACAGCCAGCACCAACCTGGACCAGGTAAAGTTAGAGCAGGTTTGATTGAGCCCACTATGAACAAACTCACAGGCACAGGCTCATTCTCAGGTGTAAACTATGCCAGGCATTGAGGACCAGCTGAAGATCAGATTTAGCAACAGTACACTTTGTAAAGATGAAATTAATGCAGCCTGTTGGCATCCATGGAAGGAAAACCAAACCTCTCGGGTGAATCCCAGGTTTAACTTTCATGGAGGGGCATTCACATTCCTCTGTGAAACTGTTTTTCAATGGTAACATTTCTCTCTCACTCCCCAGATTGAAATTTGCTATTTAAAACCCAAAGGAGTTTTTTTGTCATGCTTCTGCATGGTGTTTTTGTGGATGTTGCTCACTCTTGAAGAGGCATCACCATAGCAGCAGTCTCTTAGAGAATTTTGTGGCTCTGCTTGTGGATCAGTGAGCAGCACTGTCTTGGATGGATCAGAGCATGTTTTGCTCACTGAATTTCAAAGAACAACTGAATCTGTGGTATTTTTCATGAGATGAAAAGGTTTTGCATTTCCCTTGACTTAAGTGGATCGTCGTTGTGACTTTATTGTGAAAGTTAAGTATGTTGTGTGAGAAAATGAGCTGTGCAAACTGGGTATGTTTAAGGAACACAGTGTGGTAAATAGTCTGAAATGCTTCAGAAAAGGTCTCATTTTTAAATTCACTGCATGAAATAATGCAACTGAACAGTAGTGTGGCTACAGAACAATTGTGCTTGAGGTGAAGTATCATGATACTGCAGTGCTGATGGGAAAATGCTTCATTCACTGCTTCCAAAAATGTTGTGATCAAACCACGCAGTGCAATCATCTTGGATCTGCAGAAAGAGGAGATAGAAATTTTCCTTGTTACATGGTAAGTGAGGAGCTTTGAGACAGCCTGGTGGTTTTTGGTAAGACTGAGTGTGTCCCAGTGCTCTGCAGCTGATTGAATTGGTGGTTTTACATACTGTTTAAAATGTTGCCCTCTTCTGGTTGCTGGCAACTGTGTGAGTTGGGGATGGGAAGCAGCACCAAAAATAACGTAAAAAGGTCTGGGAAAAAGGAAAGCATGCATTTTATTACACACTAGAACAAATAGTTTTGATGTCTTAAAATAATCTAATACCTGGCAAAGAACAGCTGAATATAAGGAAAATTTCCAGGCACATTTAAGGATCCCACTGAACAAGAATTAATGAAGGGGAAGCAAGATTGTAGAGGCCTCATTAGTTTTAAAAACATGTTTTGATGTGCCTGAATTGTAGTGTGTTATTTGTTCTGTTGTTAACTTGTTTTGAAGAGCTGGTTTGCAGAACTATAGCTTTGTGTAGGCATAGAGGCTGGGAGTGTGATTGCCTTGGGATGTTTGTGCTGGTCCAGGAATTCTTTTAAATAGGAGCTGTTAACTGCTCCTGTTACTCCCCTGCCCCACTCCTGGAAGTGTCCACGGCCAGGCTGGATGGGGCTTGGAGCAGCCTGGGACAGTGGGAGGTGTCCCTGCCCATGGCAGGGTTTGGAATGAGTTGGGCTTTGAGGTCCCTTCCAACCCAAACCACTCCAGGATCTTCTGATTTTATGTCTAACATGTTACCAGAAAAGGCTGTGAAGTTTAGTGGGAAATCACATTAATATTTTAAATGGACTCTTAGGCTGGGGCTCCTGCTGTTGATTTTCGACCCAAAGATAAATTTTATGCACTGGAAAAATATAGGAAATATCAGGAAAAAAGCAGTCTGAGATCTGTAAGTTGGCTGGTACCTTCAGGTGTTTTGGAATGGAATTGTTTGTATTCTTCTTTCTCTTTTATTTAATTATCAATATTTCTGAAATTGTTTGGTTTTGGTTTTTCTTTCTTTTTTTTTTTTTTGAAAATTAAGTATGAACTGGGTTTGGAGGGGGTTTACAAACCCGGAGCAGCTCTTGCCAGTAGATGGAGGTAATGAGATACAGAAGTCAAACTCGATGCTCCAGTCCTTTGAAGTGGATAAAAGCCAAGTGATGTGCAGGAAAAAGGAGAACTTGTTTGTTTTTGCGTTTCATAGGACTTGCAGAAGAAATTAAGAAAGCCAGTTGAAAACAGGGCTTGGATTCCAAACCCTGCTGTACAAGTATCCCTGCATCAGGGGGATTTTCCTGGCTTTTCTCCATGTTCTGCACGCTTTATGCAAGTCATTAGTATTCTTTCTGTAAGAGTGTTTTGGGGCTCTTCTAACAGGATGAGTCACAGTGGGAATTGATTCTCTCACAGCAGTTCTCTAGTTTGCCTTTTGGTTTATAACTTTTCATCCTGTTTTTTAAAATTAGGTAAGGGGAGGAAGCCCCCAGGGCTGGATCCAGGCTCTGAGGGTGCGTGTCTGAGTTCTGTAAGGGTTTACCTTGTGGGACAGGACCCAGACACTTGAGTACAGTATAAAATCCTCCTGGTAACCTCAGAACCTACCAGTTAAGCCCCCCTTTTGATTATTGATATATTGATTATTGATATATTTTTAACCTCACAGATGGTAGTAGTTGCAGCACCATAGTGCTGCCTTTGCCTAAAGAGTAGGGCAGTTTTTAAAGTCAGTTTTGAGGGTGCTCCTGTAAATTGCTTGTTTGTTGCCATTCCAGCCTGTTTTATAGCTAAAGAAATACTTTCAGTCTGTCCTCAAAGTGAAGAATTTTATGCTGCATCATTTGGAGAGGGCCTTCAGAGGACAGTACAACAACTTGATGCACAGTAACTCCCACATGCTGCACTGCTGCCTTTGCGTTGGAAACCCTGACATTATTCCACTCTCACCTTATCTTGCTACTGCACAGGATGGAACTGAAGCCTTTGGACCTCTTGGCTACTCACTTTAATTAGGAAATTGCCCAGAGGTGTCAGAAGTAATGGCATTAAATAAGTACCTGTTGTGGGACTTGTGCTCAGCTCCTGCTTTGGAGAGAGAGCTCAGATACCTGTGCTTCAACTTGTAAATCTCTTTCCGTGGAAAGGGTTATGGGAGGTGTGGCTGACACTGAGAGTTTACAGGCCAAGGTTAAACAAAACCAGAGCAGAAACTCAGAGCTGAGAGATTTCAGACAGCATGAGAGCAGTTTGAACATTCCCAGCATGTTTTTGCTTAGTGAGATATATATGACTGAGTTCAGAGATTTTTTTCTTTAAAGGAAAAGTGCCTAAGGAGATGTCATTTTTCTTAGCACTGTCACAAATTTTATAGATGTTGGCACTACTTTTTCCTCATATGCAAAACTAGAACTTGCCATAAATTGACTGTCATTGCTTTGTGAAAAGTTACCACTCTTGGTGAACTGTTTTATGACAATTATGCACTGTCCATAGAATAAATAAACTTAATATAAGCAATTTATGGGGCTATATTTTTCCTCTCCTCCTATTTTACAGCAGTGAGAATAACTGTGAGCTTTCTAGAAGCTTGTTTGTGCAGGACCATATGGAAAACAATGCCCTGGAAGGAGTGCTTGCTGATTTGGAAATAGCATCTGGAGTCATTGGTTTGTGTGAGTAACCTTCCCAAAAGAGAGAATTCTGGCTTTAGGATGCTGCACTTTGGTGTGTGTCAGGGTGTTGGTAATGCATGTGTGCTCTGAGTGTCTGGGGATACTGTACCAAAGATTTATAGAGCAAACAAATGTACTGAGAGTTGAGAATGAGAATTTCTCCTAGGCTGGCTTAGGGGTGAAAATATTAAAATGTCTGGGGTTCACACCTAGGGAGAGAAAAGAAAGAATGTCTTAAAGAAAGGACTAAGGATTGAGTATGTGGAATTTTGATTGTGGATTCCTCAAGAATCTTCCCTGCTTAAAGGTTTGTGAGCTGAGGAGGCTGGATAATACAAGGCTGAAGTGTGCTGGGGCACTGCCCAGGCTCCCCAGGGAATGATCACAGTCCCAAGGCTGCCAGAGCTCCAGGGGGCTTTGGACAACTCTGTCAGGCCCTGAGAGGGATTGTTGGGGTGAAGGGCCAGGACTGATGATCCCCAGGGGTCCCTTCCCACTTAGCATCTGTGAAATAACAGAAATAAAACAATTCACACAACACAGTGCCAAGGCTTTCCTCTTCTCCTGTAGTTGTGGCCTGTGTATGCAGGAGTGGAGCTCAATCCATGGAAATTTCCTCAATCTCCTAATTCAGTGTTAGTGTGTAAGGTGTGGCATAGAAACTCTGATTGCAAATTAGCATTGCTTTATTTGATTAGAGCAGCTTTTCCTGTTTTGTTTTCCTGTTTAGGGTGGTGGGTTTACTGCTGCTAGGAAAAAGCTAGCTCCTGACTGTGACAAAGGGAGACCTGGAATTTCAGGTAACTCTGGGCTGTTGCTCTAAAAACTGACATTTTGAGGCACCTTTGGTTGACTGTACCTGTTTCTGAGCTCCTGCTGCCAGTTCAGTTCAAGGGGTGAATTAGTGCCCAACTTGCCTCTTTACATCAAAACCCACAGCTGAAATCTAGAATCATAATAACTTCAGCTTTTATATTTTGTACTTGGTCCAGGTTAAAATATTCTAGGACCAGTAATTTATCTATTGCACTTCTGTGTTTGTACTGCTTCTGGAATCTACTTGTAAATTTGCAGTTAAATTAGAGATGTGTGGTGTGCTGGCCATTAATCTGAGGCTAAGCTTGGTAGCAAACTGTATTTCTCAGTGCTGCTAAATAATGCCAGGAGCTCATTGAAACGGTCGCTTGAATTTTAAATCCCCACTCTTTGACTGAGACAAGGCCAGCAGTGAGCTGGGAAGATGCAGCTCTGGACAGATGCAGGAGCTGAGCTCAATGGTTCCCTTCTCCTGCCTGGGGAGCCGGCAGAGGGACAGGCAGTGTGTGACACGGGAACAGTTGTGGCACTGAGCCTTCCACATCCAGGGATCTCAAAGCCTGCTGTGTGCCAGGATTGTTCCCTGCATGTGCGGGGTCCTTTCTCCCTTGGGCTGGGGGAGGAAGCCTGGGGAACACAACTGGGGACTGTTGCAAGAGAGGATGTAACGTGAAAATCTCAAGGGAAAGGTCTTTGGCACTGTGCTATTAGAGGGGCTGGAGGATGTCAGTAGTGGGAATGGCAAGATTTGGAAGACAGGAGGCAAAAGGAGGAAGGATTTGGTCACTAGCATTGGTCTCAAGTGCACTACCAGTTTTTGGTGTATTTGGTAGTGGAGCAAGGATCTCGGTTTATTTTGTCTTTCCACCTACAGATAGAATATGTTATTTTGCTTATGTTTGCAAATTCATGTTCTTTGTATGTATTTGGCATGTGAAAATAGATCTGTGTGATTTAGGAGAAAATAAATCTTAACCCTGTAAAGTGATCTGGCAGGGGTCAGTGCTGGTTTGCTTTGGGGTGCAAACACTGTTCTCCTGCCCCCACCACAGGCAGGAGGTAACTCGAGGTGTTGTTCCCAGGCTGTATCCTGTTTCTCCCTGGCTGATGCTCTCAGCGTGTGAGTTGCTTTCCAGAAGGGCTTGTGGACTGCTTTTAAAAGTTCCCCTCTGAGATGTCTGGTGTGGTGGTTCAAATTATCAGTGTAAGATGCTTACAGATCCCTTGAGGACAAGTTTCTGTGCCTTGTTGGCTTGGTAACTGCTCCATGCTTTGTTCTGGTTGTCAATATCTCCAGGTTGATAAGGGAGGGGTGCTGTAAACACGTGTTCCTCCTTAACCAGGGTTAAACTGCAGCAAGACCCATCCCCTCTACTTTTCTCTTAAAGAGAAAGTCCAGGTAGTTGCTGTAAAAAACAGTGGGAACAAATTGAAATGCATGCACTGAATGTGTCTAAGTCTTCATGGGGTGGAGTTGTTGTTTCAAATAGGTGTTGGGAGCTGAGCTGCTCTTTGTGCACGTTACACCTGTCTGTGATTTCTGCCTTGTCTGGTTGATTAAACAGGGGGAATAAAGACTTGGAGCCCAGGGAAGAGTTCCCTGTATAGGAGCAAGGGGTTTATGTTCCCTATATGAAAGGTGTCTTAAATCAGCCTAATGGAGTGCTGGGAATGAGCACCCCAATATTGACATGATAATTGCTGTCTGTTTACCATCAGGAATGCCTGTTGTATTCATACAGACTTGGGCTGTTTTTCAGACTAGTGTTACAAATATTATAAACTCTGTTACGTGAAAATAATGATTCTACATAAAGGTAAGGCTGGATTTAATACTGAAATGGAAGATACCATCTACCTGCTCTGCAGGCACCGTCACGGCTGTCAGAGGCATCTGTGTGAAAGCACCTGTTGAGTCAGATGTTAATGAAATTTCAGTGTGCAATGAATGTGTTATGGTGTGCTCCTAAATAAGAGGCAAGTGAGGCTTCACTCAGTTTTGGTGAAACTGTGGTCAGGCAACCCACTTAGGGCTTTCTGAGGGGCAGAGAAGGAGAAGAAATGGGGGAAACCCCATGGTTAGAGTTTGGATGCTGCAATCCACAAGCTCTTGATTTCTGGGATGAGTAATAGATTTCCTTCTGAAATTGCTCTGTAGAGAATAGAAACAGGTCTGGAACAGATGAGGGAAATGGGAAGGAGTGTGTTCTGATGTGTCTGTGTCTCCCTGTGTGCTGTCACTCAGTTAACTGAAATGGATCACCTTGTGCTTTGGGTACAGGTGATTAAGACCAGGAATTTTCTTTTCTGTCAGGGTGTCAAAAAGAAAAGGAAGAATAATGCCTGTATTCTCCAGGCTGTTATCATTTACCTTTGGGTTGTATTGCAAACATCTGTGTTCTATCACATGTGATGGGTAAACTTACCAGCCAAGAGCATCATCTTGTTCTGTGGAATGAATGTTAGATTTTAGCTGTTTCTAGCTTTGTCTCCATGTGGTGGTTTAAAACTGGGGCACAGATGTACCTTCAGCATATAATGCATATGCATAATCAAAAGCACTGGTTTGCAGTAAATAATTCATGTCAGCTGGGGCACTTGGTTCTGATAATGAGATCTCAGGGGCTTGGCTCTTTCCACATGATATATGAAATATTTGCTGTTACTCATTCACACTGACAACTACTTAGTTGCTAATAGGATTTGTGTGTTGAGGGGAAGGAAATTCCTGAAGTTTTTTGGTTGTTTCTTTCCTTTCTTGATATCTCTTTTCCCTGTCTGCCTGGCTTTGAGAAGCTCTGACTGATAAAACTTGGAAGGACAAATGACTACCACCCCTGAGTGAAAACCTCTAGGAATTGACATAGGTAGGGGTATAAATCTCTATTATGCTGTTATTGACAACCTGCTCTGTACAAAATCCATACGGAAATTGTGTTTGAAAGGGTGGGAAGTTGATGGGCAGAGAAGTGTTGGGATTTCTGTACTTCGAGGGTCATGAACATGTTGTTGGAAATAAATAACATCTATTTACATACCCATTAAACTTTTGGGGAATATGGAGATTTGAGTAGCTTTATCCCTCCCTTTAGGCAGACTTCAGCAGGACAAAGTCATTTGTGTTCTGTCCCACAACTGATGGGATGCTGAGGTAAGAAATTGTGAAGTAAGCTTTTATTTTCACAAGCTGGTGTTTTTCTTACCAACTTATGTGTGAGAGAAGTGAGGAGTGACAGCATTTGCTCAAAATCTGGTGATGCTCTTGAACTTTCAAGTCAGCAGTTCAAAACTTGGGTAAAGGTGACTGATAGAAGGAGCAATTATTTGGGAGCAGGATTCAGTAAATGTTCCCCCCATGGCAGTGGGGGATGGAATGAGATGATCTTGAAGGTCTCTTCCAAGCCAAACCAGTCTGGGATTCCACCCTAAACCAGTTAGGATTGGGTTTAGCACTGGTGCTGATGCCTAGCATATGGAATATCAAGTTCAGTAACAAACACAATGACTGTATGTTCTTCCACCTTTGGTCACTAAAAATGCTACCTTTTCATCCAAAACTTTACTAGTCAAGAGCCTTCCTTAACGGCTGTGTTTCCTGGCGCCCTTCCTTAGGGCACAGTACTGCAGTAATCATGACAGCTTCTGTAATTAATAGCAAATTAGCATATGACAGTGGTTCCTGCTAAACCTTGAACCATCTGCTCATGGCACTTGGCTTGTCAGTCTTCTGTGCAGGGACCTGGTGAGGATATTGATGATGATTTCTGTGGTGCTTCCCTTCCAGAAGGTTTTAAATCCACACCTCATAATTGGGCAAGGAAGAGGCGTTTTTTTGTAACTTTTAAATAATTATCACCTGCTTTGTGCACGTGGGTGTGCTTCCCCCATAACAGAAAGGGAAAAGGGATCTGCTTGGAAGCCTTGTGCTTCTCCTCTGCTGTTGGTCCTGCTGATGTCTGCCAGCCTTTTGTTTAATGCCATCATCCCCATCCCTGTTTGGAACAGAGGACGGGAGCGTGTGGAAGTGCAGTTCACCACAGTCCGTCCCTACAGGTTATTGACTTTTGGTGGTGGTGTTGTCCTTTCCCGTGCTCTAGGCTGTCTAACTTTTGGCAGTGCCCTTCCAGGACAGTGGTGTTTGTACAGATGTGGTGCAGTCGCACATTCATTGACTGCTTTGGACCTTCAAGACCATCTTGTTTCGCAGCAGAAGAGCTGGACCCAAGGAGGGTAATTTGGGCGTTGTTGTAGATCAGGTGTCTGAGACTGCTGAGGCTTCAAGGCAGCTGAGGGCAGCCTGGGGAAACCAGCTCTGGTGTTTGACCTCAGAGAAGGGGTGAGGCTCTTAAGGCTTCTGAGACAGAGAGCAGAAGAACAGATTTGTTACAGATGCCCAGAGAAGCTGGGGCTGATCCTGAATCCCTGGAATTGTCCCAGGCCAGGTTGGACAGGGCTTGGAGTGAGCTGGGGTAGTGGAAGGTGTCCCTGCCCATGGCAGGGGGTGACACTGGATGAGCTTTAAGGTCCCTTCCAATCCAACCCATTCTATTTGAGGGCACTCTTCTCAGTGTCTGTAACTTGAAGGAGAAAAAATTAAAATATGCTTAATATGGCCAGTTCACCTGTGCTATAAAAAGATATTGCTTTTTCTGGATGTGGAAATAGTTTATGGGCTGCTCTGCTTGCATGTTGGTATCTGTTTGGTGTTGCCCTTACAATGCTAAAAAATCAGCTGGAAGATGGGTTGCTTTAAGAATAAAAACAAAGCTGGATGTGAAGGGATAGCTCAATATATGTAAATAACTCGCCTTTATTCTCAGAGTTCTGTTATCCTGATGAGCTTCCGTATTCTCCAAAGCCTTTATCAGTATTCCATATGTATGCTGATGATTATTCACTGTAAGTGTTGCTTTTGCAGCAGAGTAAGCCTGGTGGGAATGATACAGGCACTGCTGTTACGGTGAGGATTTTATTTAAGCTTCTTGCTTGAAAAATTCCTATTTTCCATTTTTTTTTTTAAATCCCACTTCCTCCCAGTAAGATTGTGCCGTGGTACTTGTCTGAAAAGAATAATATTTTAAAATAAATGTCATTTTTTTACCGAGGTGGGCTCTGGTGAGCGTGTATGGCAAGTGAAGCGAGTTAAGAATCCCTTTGGTTCAGCTGTTTTCTGTGGAGAATAAATTACCAGAATAGGAGCACGTTCTGCATTCATGTGAGCTTATCACGGACTGGTCAGGCAGATTCCTGCAGAAGTGGGTCAAAGCTATTTTTGCTCTTTGCCTCCAGCCATTAAGAGGAAAAATTGGGCACCTGGCTCTCCACTCTGCCAGGCGTTTTATGTCTATTTTAGCATGCCTTCACCACAAGAAAATAAAAGCCCTTTCAGCTACTGTTCTCTCCCTTGGAAGAGCTGTAGCTTTAAAAATAGATGGACACGTGCTCGGTTAATGATGAAAATAAATGTTACTCCTAAGAGATAAGTGATAATTGAATACATGAGTATTTTAGCTAAGGCTAGAAAAGCGTTCTAGGGATTTGGAAGTGGTATTTAAATTTCACATACAGCTGTGCTTACAGAGCAGGCACCCTATGGAATATGCACACAACCTGAAAGCAGAGCCAGGAGAACCTAAGCAAAATCATGTCAAGACTGCGAGAAGAGCTGCCTTGAATTTTGCTAGGGTACCTTAAAATACAGCACAAGACGCTTGACTTTTGGCCATTCAGATTGATTGGAACCAAAGTCATGGCCACTGTGGTCAGCTGGGGTTCGGAAAGGCAATGAGGGATAACAGCACTTCAGAAGAAAATTGAAAATATATGGAAGATACCAGGCATGTATGATGAGTTTCCTAGAAGAATCTACTGGATTCCTGTTTTGTTGTGTTTCCCTCTGCTTTTGGAATGATCTCACAGCTTTGCATGGTTACCTGGTTCATGTTCTGCAACAATGTAGAGTCATGGAATCCTTAAGGCTGGAAAAGCCCTCTAAGATGGAGTCCAAGCCCTCCCCCAGCACTGACCTTGGGCTCTGTCAGCCTGGGGCTGTGACCATTCCCTGGGGAGCCTGGGTGCCCAGCCACCCTCTGGGAGAAGAAGCTTTTCCTGACAGCCTCCCTCAACCTTCCCTGACAGAGCTCCAGCTGTTCCCTGGGTCCTGTCCCTGGCTGCAGAGATGGGAGCTGTCCCTCGTGAGGAAGCTGCAGCCCCCAGTGAGGTCTGACCTCACTCAGTCTTCTTTAGAGCAAACCAATTTACCTCAGCAGTTCCTCATTCAGCTTCCCCTCTGAGCCCTTCAACATCTTTGTGTCCCTCCTTTGGATGCTCTCCAAAAGCTTTAGATCCTTCTAAAGGATCTAACCCCAAAACTGTCCCCAGTGCAGAGCAGAGAGGGACAGTGCCCTCCCTGGCCTGCCTGCAGCCTGTCAATGTGCTACTGAGCCTCCATCGTAAAAGGACTTGGGCTTTCCAGGTCTGGTTTATCAGTTGATGTTTATCTCCCTTGAAAGTCTTTTTCCTTTTGATAAGGTCATACTCAGTGGTAATTTACCAGGAAAAATAGGTCTGTGGTGGCTCAGGTCTCCTGCTCTGTTTGTGAGGTACCTGTAGTTGGCCTCACTGACCTTCCAGACCACAAGGTACTTTTGACTTTTTTTGTGTCTAGTGGTAAGATGTGTAGCAAACAGACTGGGAGTTCTTGTCTCTGAGAGAAAGCTTTTGACCTTTGCAAGGTTATGGTGATTTTTATTCAACCAAACAGGTAGGACTGGAGTTCTGTAAGGTCCCTGAAGTCTCCCTAGTTTGCAGCTGATGATAGCCAACTGCTTGGACCAAGCCAGAGAAAGTTCCTCTGTGTTCAGACCCCTTGCATGCCTGTGGGGAGAAGCACATTTTAAATAAAAAGTGTGTTGGTGCTACCTGTGCAGTTTTAATTCCACAGTTTTTATCACTGTTTGAATTAAGAAGGGATTTTGGTTTTCACTGTTCTTCATGGGGCGACTCTATCATCTGTTGTTTTCTGCATGACCATTTCAAATCATTTTAGGGAGGAATTGGTGTGAACCACAATTCCTTTGTTCTGTAGCAGGTACTAATTCCTGCATTTTCCACTGTGGGAAATGCTTTAGTAGTATTAGGATGGGGGGAAATGTATATTTAAATCCCATCTGGTGCTGAGCTGAGCATGGTGAGGAAGGTCATCCTAGGTAACCCCACACATGCACCCTGTGTAGGATAAATGGTGCTGGTGACATGTTTTTTCCCTGTTGATGGTCCTGTATCCTGGAAAGATGAGGGTCATTTTTATCTGGAAAGTGAAACCACGTAAATGGCTGAGCTCCAAGGACAATTACAGCTGCAGAGGCATCTTGTTTTGCCAGCAGAATTAAATATTAGGAAGTCACATTTCTTTTGTGAGTTGACCTCAGTTTGCTGGTTTTTAAGGAGACTCTGCACTAAGTGTGCTGTGATGTGAGGGCTGGGAGGGGGAGTGGGGCTCCAAGTGGAGCTGTGTCGCACTGCGGAATTATTGCAGGTGTAAAGATAAGGTTTGACGGGCTGGCTTTTATAATTTATGGGGCTTTAGCTCTTCAGTGTGGGATGGCTGTCTGTAAACAGTGATTTGCCACAGTGCTGGCAGAAAATTAAGAGCAATGTGTGAAGGCTGGGTCCTTCAAATGCTGTTAGTATCCCAGAAGACTTAGTGGGTATCAGCTGAAGCAAGTGAGGGGCTGGCAAAATGTCTTGGGCCTCTGCAAAGCAGAGGTTTGGAAGTTATTGGCTTTTGCTTGCCTAGAAAGCAGTGAAAAGTATCAAATACAACCTTTTTGTGAGGTCAGATGTCCACTTTCCAAAACAGGAGGCCAAACTCTCATGGGGCACACGTAGATGTTTTGTGTCGCATGCTTTGGACAGCCGTACCTCGCTGAACTAAGGCTGTGCCTCAATTTTACATGAACTGCTGTTGCTTCAGTGCAAGACAAGTGGCTTTTTGGAGCCAGTGTCTATTATTTGAGAGTTATCTGTTATTTGGCAGTGACTGCTGAAATGCAGAGTTGTATTTCCCCTCTCTGAGTGCACGTGCTTGGTTTGCCCATAATGCCTCCGACGTTAATGCCGTCTGTGTTTACAGCGGGTTGTTTGGGGATTGTAAATAATTTTGAAGCAGCAGGAGTGACCTACTTCTTAGAAGCATTTGCCTTCTGGCTGTTTTGTGGCTTCTGTGGATTCCCAGATCCCTTCCATGGAAAGGCAATCTTCTTTCAGGTTTAATGCTACACAAATGTAAAGAGAAGTATAATTTGGAATATTATGCAACTAGAATATAGCTTGTTTGTACAGTTATTGTTGTATTTCCTAAAAGGTGTTCAGCATTCAGCACAGAAGCAAGTGTGGCATAGGTTACAACTGTGTGAATACTTTCTGGAGTACAGGGAATAATTACAAGCAAAATCTTTGTTTATTAAGATTTTTTTTTTTAACTGTGTTTTAGGTCACTCTCAGTTCTGTTTAAGAATATTGAGTTTCTGTTCTGTGCTTATTTGATTTCAACTTTGCCAACACTAGATTTCATGAAGCAGATTTATGACTTACCTAGGCTGGATTGTCATCAAATACAGTTTTGGGTAATGAGTGATTCCCTTTTGTGTCTTAGCCCTTCTCCCCCTCCATTAGTTCTTCTTTGCTTATCACTTCTTCCTGAGTTCATGCCATTATTTCTGGGGACACTTTGCTCTATGTCATGTTTTAATTTGAATTTAGATGCATTGTTCCTAGTGGATTGAAGGGCATAACAAAATCCTGGCAGGGTCACCCTTCTCTTCCACAAGGTTTTTGTCTGACAATGTGGATATTTGTTGAGTTGGAGAAGCTTGTATTTTAAGAAGAACAACATTTTTTGCAAAGAATGTGATTTACTAGGTTAAACTAATGTAAGGAATGGAATGAGGACACAGTGCAGTGTGTTGACAAATGTAAAGCAGAGGGCTTGAGGTAGGAATTCATGGCATACTAAAGGTTTAATTATACAGTAAGGAAATGGAAAATGTTCAGTAGCCCTCAGGGGACTGAGGTACATGACTGAAATGGTGAAGTTGTCCTAAACAAGCCTCAAAGGGATAATTGTTTTTACTTGAGGATTGCTGCAAAATGTCGGCTTAAACCTCAGACTGTCACCTGAAAGCAGAAGATGAGGGAAGAGACGTGGTTTTGTTATCAAAACAGCTAAAGCAGGAGCAAGTCTGTGGCTTGGTTGTGGTTAGAATGGTTTCCCAAACTGTTGGGCATTAGAAAACATCTATTTCCAGAGTGCCACGGGAATGATGCCTTTGTTTGAATGTCTTGGGAGAGCTGTGGGTGCTTCAGCAGAGGCACGGCCCTTCTGTTGGGTTGGGAGCCATCACTGCCATCCATCTCTTTGGTTTTCTCAGGTCATTTTTCTGTGGCACTCCCACTGCTCCAGAGAGGGACAGGCTCCTTTCCAAGCTCATTAGAGGAGCAGTAGCAGCTCTCCTCATGGAGGAGTCACATCCTTTTACCAGGTCTCCAAGGAGGATGAAATCCTTCGAGACAGGGAAGCTCCCTGCATTACAGTGATGGTTTTGATTTTTGAAATTGTGTGCTCCTGTGCTTTTCAATAACTTAAATGGATTTGAAGTGGGTCTGTTTACTCAGATTGCTTCCAAAAAATGAATCCCAATTGCACCTTGTGCCCCTGGGCAGGGGAATAAGAACGGGAATTTTCACTCCTTTCAGGAGCGGGGTTGGAGGCTGGTTTTGTAGCGTGGCCTCTGGGCTGAACCTCTCTTCCTGTCCTTGGGCTCTCTCCGTAGATGTTCAGTCCTGGTTTTAAAGATGTTCTTTATTAGGCTGAAAACTGGAGTCGCTTCAGATTCTTGGGGCAGGAGCTGATGTTATCAGGCCTGTTGTGCTTCCTTCCCTGCCAGCCCTCCCTCCCACCCCGCCTCCGGCTGACCCAAGGCCTCCCAGAGCAGCTCCTCCTTGTTTTCGCAGACTGGTGTGTTTGTAATTAAATGTCTGAGGCACAATTTGTGTTGCTGTGCTTTGCAATCACTGCAGTATCTGCCTCCTCTCGTTCCTCACTGGGGTGGCATTTTCTCCTTGCAGGATGGAAATCTATTTTTCCAGTTTTTGGTGCTCGCTGTCGCCTGGTGGCTCAAAACTGCACTTGGAATTTATCTGGTTTGTGTTTTGTCACGTAATTTTAACACTTTGGTCTTTGCTATGCAGAACATCTCACATCCTGGAATGTAACCTGACCTAAGAAATGGTTCCCTCTCTGGTGCAGGAATATCTGGGGCTCTTTTCCATTGTTCAGCACCTGATCTTGGTGTCTGTGTGTGGCCATGGGCACGTGTTAATCTTTATTTTGACAGACAGATCCTCAGATTTGCCTTCCAGCAAGTGCATGGCTTCTGCAAGCTTTTTATTCCTCTTCAGTGTTTATCAACAGACATCAAATTCAATTGTCTTGCCTGTAGACAATGGAAATGTCACTTTTGTCCCTTGTGACTGGAAAAAGAGCTTTTCATGGGGTACTGGAGTTAATAAAAAAACCCCACACGATTTTGTTTTGTTTTTTTTCATTTGAACATTTTGATATTTTTATATCTCTAAGAATGAATGATAAAAAAAGGTATTTTTCCTGCAGTTTTTCTTCCTCTGAAATTACTTTGGAAAAGTTGGGAAACCAGGCATTGTAGGCCTCTGAAAAAACCTAATTGTTGTGTTAGGTGACCATTTCTCTTCTGTCAGGGTATTGTGAACAAAATGGGAAGCCATTCCATTAAACTTGACTCAGATAGTTGAATTAATTTATTTATGGGGAAGGGAAACTACAAATGTTCCCTGCAGAAATTCACTATAGCAGAAGAGGCTTCTGAAGAGCTGGCAGGAAAAAACAAATAGTGAATTTAGCAGAACATTCTTAAAATACCTGAAAATGAAATGAATGCTCCTGGACTGAGGAGCAGATGAGGAAGTGAGGAATTTGTTTCTGTTTGAACGATGGGCAAGGAACCAAGAAAGTAATTTTGGGTAGCTGATACATTCACCTGAACTGTGGAAAAATCACCAAATAGACATGTGAAGTAGCTTTAGATGGGAAGGTCACACTACTCTTTGGTATTCCAGCAGGCACGTCAGTGCCATCTTTCCTGTCCCTCATGTTGGCTGTAGCAGTGTTGGGACTGAAGGAGAATCACAATTACCTGCAGTGTTCTCGTGTTGCTGAGACCTGCCTTGAAGGGCTGATGGTAAAAAAAATAAAATATAAATTGCTTTTCTTGCCTGATTTAAAAAAAAAAACCTCATGTAAGGCTGGAAATATTCCACTGTACACGGAATTAAGTGTATGTACTTGAACACAGTCTTCTGGATGCTGGGTAAAATAATGTAATTCTGCAAAAGAAATGAGGGTCAGATGGCAGCATGTGGCTGAAATGAAAATTGTCATAGTGAACAGAGGGAAATACAGGTGTGGGAGTTGATGGGGCAGTTTGTGAGTCAGCTGGGAAATGGACTTTTACAGCTTTAGCCCAAGGGTCAGATTTTGTCACAGAGATTGTCTGGGAAAGCAGGCAAGCAGTGGTTGTGCCTCTCCCATCAATTGCTCCCAGTGATAGCAATCCTTGCTCTCCGAAATTCCCAGTGCCTGTGTTGCCTGTGTTTCATATTCATAAAATATGAAATAGAGGCATTTTTGCCTTGGCAGGTGTACTTCCAGTTTGAAGGAAATTGGTGTCTAGGCTGAAGCAGATCCTTACTAAAGGCTTTTCTGTCAGTGTCAAATACTGGAAACAGATCTCCTGCAGTGGATTTGCTGGCAGATGAGCACAGCTTGATGTTGCTGTGCTCGTAGAACCTGCAATATTTGTAGGTACACAAATCTGCAGTGGTGTTGGGTTAATGGTTGGACTCAGGCTTGGAGGTCTTTTCCAACCTTAGTGACTCAGTAGGTGTCTCAGGTAAAGCTTGGAAAGGGCTCTGGATTTTCAAGTGACACCTTTTCTGGTTCTTGTGCTTTCTAAATGAAATATTTGTTAGTTGTATTTCACTATGATTGGAGCATTTCAGAAAGATCAAGGCATGAGATTTACCCTCCAAATTGTGGCTTGATGTGTTTTCCTGTCTTAATAATTGTACTATTAGCAACCTTAAGCTACTCAGGAGGCTGTTGAAAAATACTTGTCAGGTGAATAAAATCATAATAGAATCATAATCAGCTTGCATATATCTTATTTATTAAGTGTTTGCTGAAATGTTTGAGCCAAGACTTATCCTGCTCTCATGGATTTATACAGCCTGAAGCTGCCATGCTCTGCCCAAAAACAGTCCAGAAAAGACCCAAAATGCAGCTTTTGGGTAGATTTCTCTGATGATCATCATGCCATTGGCAGTGTTAATAATTTGTGTTCAAAGCCTGTGCGAAGCTTGTGGTTGTCCCCAAAATGCAGTGTGTGAGCAGAAAAGTTATGAAGATTTGGTCGAATAAAGCTGTCATGAAAGTAGTGTAGGACCCAGGGTTGGATTTTTTAGCCAATAAAAAATGATATTTTTCAGACTTTTGAACACCTTTCCTTTCTGTTTTAAATTATTCTGCAAATAATTTCTGTTTTTAAGGAACTTAGCAATGGGATCCTGGCTAGTGGAAGGGCAGGAGGTGAGCACAGATCGTGTAATTAGCCATAAACTTTCCTTTGTGCTGGTTGTGTTGTGCCCTCTTCTCTCAGAGTGACTTGGGGAAGGGCTTTTCTGTCCTGCTGAGTTGCAGAATATTTAAAGATATCTTAGGACATGTTGGGGCCACAGGGGGATTTAGGATTGCTTTAGAGGGCATCCCATCGTTAGCAGGATCTGGATTTAATATGAAAACTCCTAAATGAATATCTAATCCTCTTCTTTCTGGGGATAGATGTTTTATCCTCATTTTGAAACACGGCCTTCCACTGTTGCAAGTCACTGAAAATCTCTTAGCATCTGCAGCTGGCTGCTTGCCAGGTGGGATACATGGATATCCATTTCATTTTGGCAATTGGGAAACGCTGAGCTGCAGCCAGGGGGAACTTGCTGGGGTTTGTGAGTTTAGCAGTGTGTGCTGTGATAATGTGGGTTTACCTAAGTGAGGTTTTTATTTTATTTCTCCTGCTGAGGGAAACAAGATCTGCCAAGTACAAGAGGTTAAATTCAGCGTGAACTAAAACTCTCCTGGATACAAGAAATGTATGTGGTAGCCCTTGCTAAGCCTGTCCTTAGCCTCACCTCAGCCTTAGGTTGCTTGTTCCTAGTGATTCCCATGGCTTTAGGAAGTGAAAGGCACAGTTTTGTTGCTGCCAGAGGGGCGGGGTTAGATGGATATTGGGGAGGAACTCTTCCCTGTGAGGGTGGGCAGGCCCTGGCACAGGGTGCCCAGAGCAGCTGTGGCTGCCCCTGGATCTCTGGAAGTGTCCCAGGCCGGGCTGGATGGGGCTGGGAGCAGCCTGGGACAGTCGAAAGGGGTGGAATGGGATGAGCTTTAATATCCCTTCCCACCCAAACCAGACTGTGATAGGATTCCTTTTCTGAAGGACACAGAGGGAGCTGGTCCTTTCTCTGGACTCCTACTATGAATTGTGGGCTGCTTTGTAAAAATAAGATATGGATTTACTGGAGCAAATCTGGTGAGGGACCAAAAGATGATGGGAGGGCCTGGAGCGTGTTTCAGGTGAGGAGAGGCTGAGAGAGCTGGGACTGCTCATCCTGGAGGAGAGAAGATGTAGCAAGCTTATCCACTGGTGTTAAACTTACCAGTGAAACGTTCTGCTGGTTAGAATCCAGAGCAAGTGCTCTGTTTGTCATTTAGGCTGAAACAATTCAATGGCTCAGATTTTAGAGAATCCAAAGTGCCTTCTGAAGCTTGTAACAAGGATCCTGTCGTTGACAGGAGCTGTGAGTGTTTGCTGTGATGCTCACCTAAATGCTTTAGAATGTTATGAATGCTCCATGTGCTTGACAGGTTCTGTGCTGAAGCCCTCAAAGTTGGTATTTCTGCTCCATACATGGTTAAATTGGAGGCTGATTCACAGTTTTTCCCAGTTGGATATGTGTGGTGGGAAATTCCGTGGGCTGGAGCAGATTGGAAAGACAGACTTCCTGGGTATCTCCTCTTGAGAAAAATTTCCTTCTGACTGAACATCTGGTCCCTGTCTCAAGATTAACCTTTAGCATTAGATTTGCTGAGCAGTTAAATCATGAATGCATGCAAAACTGCATGAGTTTTTTTTTTCTTTCTATTGTGAATATAAATACTTGAAGCAGTAAAAGATCAAGGTTATAATTTGCTGTAAAGTAGGAATATACATATTCAATAACATTTGGAGCCCAAACTCTATGTATTGGAAAAGACAGGAGCTCTTGGAGTGACTAATGAACACTTCATTAGATGTTTTTCAGCACCTGTGTAAAACCCTTCATGAATTAAGTTCCTCAAGTGCATGAATCAGCATTTCCAATATGTGAAATTCCAATTGTGAGCAGCACCTTTTACTGTGTCAGTGGCTCACTAAGGCCTGTGTGAAGAACAAATTCTGTGTTACACAGAAAGTTCTGTTTTTAGGAGTAGCTCTGAGTTTCTCCCAGAAGTTGTCTTTGAATCTTGTTCTGACTGGACTAAGTGCTAGAAAATCCTGACCTTGTCTGTTTTTTTAAATGAGAAGAAGTTGTGGCATCCTTACCACAATGGTACAGTGGTGTACAGGGAGAATGACCTGGAAGTGCTGGTGGTGGTATGAAGATGATTTTTATTGTATGCTTATGATTGAACTGTGATTCACAGTTTGTGTTTTACTTGGAAAGTACTTGACATTTCAGCTATTTAAAGAAAGCTGTCGTGGAACTTGTTGAGGAGATAAAAACTTGGCAGTGCCTGAAGCAGGATTTTTGGTGATCCATAATTGGGTTTACTAATTTTGTTAATGGATGAATTATGCCTTGGATTTGCATCTCGTGAGATACAACTGAAACTGCTTTTTATGGAATGGTGAACCTTTCACATGCTCCTATTACCTGGTGTTTAAACAAGCCTGCACATCTTGTGGGAGCATTCAAATGTTTTTGCAGAAAATGGTGCGGATGGAAAATTAGGCTTTTTTATAGGTGAATAAAAAGGGGGGGATTGGAAGAGGGAGGCTGCTTTAAAACATAAAGGGCTGGATACCTGTGTTCCATGTTAACTCAAAGCCAGGCTTTGGTGCCCCTGCTCCAGAGCTGCTGGTTTAACACTTGTGCTTTCTGGGTAGAAATGGAGAGAGCAGTGCCTGGGGTAATAGGGAGGGTACTGGGAACTGGAAGGATTGTGGGGTGAAGTGTTTCCTACAGCCAAAGCACTGAGCACTTTGTCCAAAGGTAAGGACACCCAAGTTCTCCCTTCCTCAGCACTTCTCTCACTGGGAGGTACTGGGAACTCAACCCGGGAGCCTTTCACATGGGGAGCACATGATGGAGTGACCTCTGCTTCCACACTGTAATATCTGGTGTTTGATGTAAAGCCCCTTTAGTTCTGCTACCCAGCAGTTGTTTGTTTTTGCTTTTAAAATATTTAAAGACGACGGTTCAGTGTCTTTAAAGAATGTTATTTTGGACATGGTTCTCCTCTTCTGTAAGTGATATCCCAGTATAAAATATGATTTAGGCTTATTAATATATGATTACTTGTATCAGGAGGCATTGCTGAAATATCACTGTGGCTTTAATGAGCTTTTTTTCATGTAACATTAATATGTTATGATTAGGGGTTTTTTTTGTTTTCTTAAGTTTGAACCTTCATCATTTGTGTGTGCTTGATATGAGGGGGAAAATCCCTCCAATTGCTTTATTCTCTCGCTTTGTTATACCACACAAAAAGTTATGAAAGGGGTAGATATGAGTTTGCTTTCTTTAGAGAAATACTCAAATTTTTGAAGTGTTTTCACTATGAAACTTAATATAGCAAAATCATATTTGAGCAGTTTTAAAACCTTTACCTGTACAGGAGGTCATCTAGCCCCGCCTCCTGCACAAGGCAAGGTCAGGCCAAAACCTGTGTAAAACCTGTCTGGTGTGTGACCTGCAGCTGGGAAAAACCCCAAACCCATTCCTCATGTTTGACAAAGCTTGCTGGAAGTATTTCCCATTCTCTAGCTCTCCTCTGCTCTCTCCCAGCTCTGGTGTTTTGCGAGTCTGTCTCAGGTAGGTTTCTGTCCTGTTGCTTTCTCTCCTGTGTGTAGACAAAGATATCCATGAAAACTGAGGTTGGAGGAGGAAGGAAACCCACACTGGGGCCAGCTGGCCCAGGAAGGAATTCACTGGGAGCTGAGCTGTAGGCTTGACACTAAAGAATTGCCCAGGTACCTGTCTCTGTCTGTTTCCCTGACTCCTTTGAATGTGATCCTGATCTCTAGTGAGAGTAGCTGGAGGCAGGCAAACAAAGATTGCTGGTGCTTGCCCAGCCTTTTCTGCTACAGTGACCAGGTGCTGCTTCCCAAGCTGCTCCAGGTTCCCACTTGCTCCAGGAAAAGCCACATCTGCCTGCTGATGGTGATGATGGCAGCTGCAGGGTGACAGCAGAGCCCCAGTGCCTCTGACCCAGCACACCTGATGCTGTGGCTTCCAAATCTCTTGAGGTTGTTTGCAGCCATGACCTGCCAAGTTGAGTAAAATGTTGGGCAGAAGCTGCAGCCCATTTGTCCAAAATTCCCTAATACTGGCTGACTGAAGGGCCAGAGATTTGTCAGTCTGATTTCTGAGGGCCAGACTTTGCACTGTGTGGTTTGGCCAATCTCAGCAGTAGATTATTGAATCCTGATTAATCAGTCACAGGTTTTGTGTCCTTTGGGACCCCTTAGAGACTCAGGTGGTCTCCAGTCAGAGGAACTGCAGTCACCAACCTGAGGGTAAAATCCAAATTTTACATAAGCCAGTTCCTCTTGGCGTTCTCACCCTCTCATGACCACACAATGATTTTCTTTGAGATTAATTGCAAAGACAGGTTTACTTCACTTTCTTGACATTAAGCACATTGTGCCTGATGAAGAAAGACCAGAGGAGATGTAAGGTGGGTAAAGAATTTTGCACTGAAGTGCAATTGGTAGCCATCTGTGACTTTGTATCTTGTAGTTGGACAGAAGGACATCATTCAGTTGGGTTTCTTATTACTGCATGAGACCTGGATTGTTTTAACTTGTCAAAGAATCCCAGCTACAGCTGGAACTCCTCACCTGGCAGTTTTCTCCTTGAGGTGCTTGTATGGTGGGACAACAAAGCACAGTCTCTCTCTCCTGAGAAAATTCCTTGTGCTATGGGCATCCCAATTTCAGTGACTAAGGAAAAGAGACAGGTCAGAATTATTTATGCTAATTGCTCAGCAAGCTGTATGTTCTGGAATTCAGTGTTTCTTCAGGAGAACTGTGCCTTCTACTTTAATAATAATTCCCCCAGTTGGCAGAATTTCAAATCACTTCACAGCTTGAATCAAGATGAGCTTTTCCCAGGTGAAACATGCTTTTTAAATACACCTCTGATAACCTTTGTTATGACATTTGGGTCTTCATTAAATAATATTCAAGAGTGTTCTGATTGTACAATTCATAACGTTACGAGTTAATTGAACTACTAAACACCTTAGAAGTGCCTAAATATAAGAAACTGATAAATCTTCATATGAATTTACACAATTTATCTATTTTTTTTCAATGAAGTAATGTATAATTCTGGGAACTTGAGCTGTATAATGAAAAATGGGAATCATGGTGCAAGCAATTGTGTGTGATTTAACATTTATTCAACATCAAGAGGGTGTAATTCATCCAATTAAGAATTTCCTTTTACAGTCAGCAACTGTCAGTATTTGGTTTCACAAATGCCAAGAGCCAACTATTTGACTTGGACATAAAAGCCATAATAAACGTTGAAGGAGCATACTTGAAATCTGCTCCTGATAAGAAGGGAAGGGCAAATAAAGACATTCATTGTTTTTTAAGGTGGACAAGACTTGAATTTTTGAATGAATTTTTGACATAGCACATTCTCTGTGCTCAGGAAGGCAAATACATCATCTGCTCAGCTTTCATCTGTTTAAAATAATCTTAATTTTAAAGCAGCCTTTTAATCTTCAGCTTCAAAACCTGTGTTCTCTTTATTTTCTTGTGTCTGCCAGGATCCTCAGGACTCTTGTTCACAAAGCTTGTTCCACACCGAGTTCATTAAAGTCTCTGGAATTAAGACAAAACTTAATTTCTGCTAAGTAATCCAGGCCATTAATAAATGCTGTGGCTTCGAGCTGAAAGAACAGTTCAAATTAGGAGCAGCAGGGGGCTTAAGTTTTCTGTAATTATTTGCTTTTCTAAGAAATTTACTCAACCCCCCTGTCTAGGGTATCAATGAAGGGATGCACAGCATCATCATCCTCCTGCAACAATTTATTTGAGCCAGTACATTGGGGGCAGTGTTTTGAGGTGTATAAATGGATAATAGTGGTTATTAATATATTTTTCTATTCATGGTGGAGTCACAGAATTATGAAGGTTGTATCTTCT
This sequence comes from Polioptila caerulea, assembly GCA_013397295.1. Lineage (NCBI taxonomy): Eukaryota > Metazoa > Chordata > Aves > Passeriformes > Certhiidae > Polioptila > Polioptila caerulea. The sequence goes on from VYXF01011638.1 coordinate 129,666, forward strand.
TTGTATCTTGTAGATGTTGGGGTGAGGAGGGCAAAGAGGAGGTGCTTGGGGGCGTTTTTCTGTTTTATATACACTGTACCCTGAGGGTTGGTTGTTGATTTTTTTCATGATTTTTCATTTTGTATTTCCTGTGGAGGTAGAGAGTTTTTGAATGAATTGACTTGTTCCCTTTTCTGGGAACATTTCAGTAACTCGAGGCACGTGATAGCAGGTGTTAAAGAAACAAAAAACTTCAGGTACTGTCAAATGGAATATCCCAGAGCTAAATTCCATGAGGTGAGAATGCATTATGGCCAACACAGTTAAGAGAAAAAATGAGAAAAACCCAGCAAAAATTGGTTATTTCAGCTTAGTAATGGAGGAATATAGAATTTGCATGGACAGATCAGTTCACAGTGTCCTCCTGTGTGCTGCAAGATCTGAACTGTCAGATGATGAAGGCCACCAAAAGGTTTAGGGGAAATAAGTAACAATCCAAATGATTTGCTTGGAAAAGGAGCTGAACAGGCAGCTACATTCTATCTGTTGATGAAAGGAAGAACAGACTTGCTAGAGATATTTACTTCAGAGTGTCACAGCATTATGAAAATGCAATAAAACCATAAACAAACCAACCCCTTGCATCAGGATGTGGGAAACCTGGTATAAAATCCCAGAGTGATTTGGGTTGGAAGGGACCTTAAAGCTCATCCAGTTCCCCCCTCTGCCATGGGCAGGGGCACCTTCCACTATCCCAGGCTGCTCCAAGCCCTGAAATTTCCTCCTGGTGGCTGGGGGAGAGCCCTGAGCAACTCTGGCATGGTCAAATTGTTCATCACTGTCAGCTGACAAAGAGAAACCTCCGTGGGGTTCGAGTACTTAGAGCAAAATAGGCTGAAGCTGCCCTTTAGGAGAGTCAATGTTCTTCGTGTGTTGTCAGCAAATGTGTCAGTAAAAGGAATCCAGGATGAAATCAGTCACAAAATGAGCAGACTTTGCTATTTGGAAAGGAGTGATCCTTAGCTACAACTTCTTTCTCCTCCCCTTCTTCATTTAATCTGGAATAAATGCAACACCTAGAGAACAGTCATGTTATGTCTGGGGTTGATAACAAAAAATAGCTCCTGGTTTCCTGGTGAAATTCCTCTAATTTAGTTATTTTTTCTGTGATTTAAGCTTTTTTTTTTTCCTTTTTTTTTTTTTTTAAGTAATTTTGATCATGTGCCTGACTTTTGAAAGATGAAGTTGTTCAACATGGCTGAGAAGTATTTCGTAAGAGCCCTTTGATTGCTGGCCTGCTTGCAGCATGTGAAATTTGTGACAGCAATCTCGATTGATTCTTCTATGTTCAATAATGTGTTCATTCCAATGGTATTTCCTGAGCAGCTGGGCTTGCTTAGCTTTGGAGCTAAAACAGCAAAAGCAAGGAAGTGAATTTTCCAGCCCCCCCCCCCCCCCCCCCCTT
>VYXF01011638.1:146072-199108 GCA_013397295.1 Polioptila caerulea
GGGCTCAGCCTGGAGCAAAGGAGGCTCAGGGGGGCCCTTCTGGCTCTGCACAGCTCCTGACAGGAGGGGACAGCCGGGGGTGTCGGGCTCTGCTCCCAGGGAACAGGGACAGAAGGAGAGGGAACGGCCTCAGGTGGGGCCAGGGGAGGCTCAGGGTGGACATCAGCAGGAATTTCCTCATGGAAAGGGTGCTCAGGTATTGGAGGGGCTGCTCAGGGAGGTTTGGAGTCCCCATCCCTGGAGGTGTCCAAGGAGTGCCTGGAGGTGGCACTGGGTGCTCTGGGCTGGGGACAAGGATCAGTCACAGGTTGGACTCGATGGCCTTGGAGGGCTTTTCCAACCTCAATGATTCTGCGATTCTAAGGAGCATAGGGTTCCTCTGGAACTCTTTGCTCATACTGGCGAGTCTGCAGTTACTGTTGTTTCAGAGGTGGAGTCTGCATGTGAGGTGGCAGATGAGCTTTTTCCTGAGACCAGAGGAAGGTTTTAAGTTGCTCATAGTTGCTGCATGACTTGACTGCAGTTCTTTGCTGGCTGTAATGGTCATTTTGCCCTGCAAAATGAAATCACTGGTAACAGATGCTGAGCCCTTACTCTCTCTAGTGAAGCAGCCAGAACCTGCCATCACTCCCATTTCACAAAACACAATTTCAAAGCAGTGTAAGTTCATTATCAGGGCTGCATCCAGGTCTTGGATTCCTGGATCACCACTGAAGAACCACTTGGGTGTATTTGAGCGAGCAGTTTGGCTGTCTACTGCAGAGCAGAGCTAATTTTGATCCTACAGAGCTGATGACCAGCAGTAGTTGGACACTGATTGCCCAAGTACAACTCTCCAGTTATCAAATAATGAGTGTAAAACGATGGCGTGTACTGGGGTTTTCTTTGGCATGGCCATAACCTCAGGAATCGTTTTTTGGAAAGCAGAGAGCAAATGTTTTAAGTGCCTGAATATTCCTTTTCACTTTGGGCTGCATAGGGTTTAACAAGAAATCATTAATGCAGACTGTTAATGTGCTGATGTTACTTTTGATAAGTGGTGTTGGGATTTCCCCATGGCAACTGCAGTAAACACAGCGAGAGGCGATTCTGCCAAAAACCACAGAATGGCTTTTTTCATGTGCGAGGAAAAAGAAATGTCAGAAATATTGAACCCGTGAAACTATCATCTATTTTGTTCATGAAAAGCATCCAGCATAAAGCTATTATCTTGATGGGAGTTGAAAACGGGGCATTTGATGATTTTTGATGGTTCAGGCTGGTGCATAATGACAGTGTGTGACAAATACTCGTGCTTTATTGACAAAATAGTACCAAATGTTTCCCTAACGCAAAGCAGGCGGCAAATGCCAGCGAGAGAATAAGCAAACAGTGCGCTGTAGCTTTCTGCAATCTTTTTTTGATCATCACAGACGACATTAATGGGCGGCCTTGTTATTTATTGAGGTTTCCTTTGGGAATAAGAAGGGAAGCAAGGCAGAGAGATCTGCAGTGCAGCTGTTGGGCTGCAGGAGCAGCTGTGAGGAGTTTGGAACAGGCAGGGACTCCGGGCAGCGTGTTTGTCCTGAGGGTCACTTGGTCAATAGGTCTCATTTGGAGGGATATTTGTGGAGTGGGTTCACTTAAGTCATCATTTAACCTCATGCTCGGTGCTCGTTCTCATGTTCTGGGTTGCGTGGAGGCTGCCCCGATGAAGATGCAAAGGTCACTTGTCTGAAGTGATAACCCAGAGTAAATCTCTCCATGTACTGAGATGTTACAGCAAGGGCTTTGTGAGGAGCCCTGTAGGATGTGGCTGTAATGTCAGTGCAGTCCCTGGGATTTACGAGGTGGGCACCTCTGTATATCCTGGCTGTAAATGATCCACGTGGGTGGTGCTCAAAGTCTGTCTCCTTGCTTTGAGAAATGTTCCCTCTGTATTCCCTGACACCCGTTATTTGTACCTTTATTTTCACTAGCTTATAGACAGAGAGAGCTATTGAATTAAAGATTCAGCAGTGTCAGTTCTGGTTATATCAAACAACTTTGATTTTTAAATGAATTGATGATGTGTCTCAACTGCTGAGCTTGGGCAAGTTCATTTCAGCCTTGAGGGTACTTAGTAAGAAATGAATTCAAAGTTTCTTGGGAAAATCCCAGTGTTAGTAAAGGGTTCTTGTTCTTCCCAGCTCCCATTTTGTGAATGAAGCCTCCCAGCAGATCTTTCCTACTTGGAAGGATTAGATGCTGATGTTTTGCTACTTAGATATGAAGGGGAGCTCAAATACTCTGCTGAGTGCTGCCAGCTCCTGGTGCTTCCAAGTGATTTATAATCCTCTTTGTTTGCATGTGTTTGTCAGTCAGCTTGTCTGGCTCCTTTGACAGAGAATCTGGATTCCTAAAAATGCTGGTTTAGGACTTGGTGTGTATATACATATACATGTGTGGGGTTTGAGAAGAGGGTTCTGCATCAGTGCTGCAAGTTTTTTTTTCCCCTCTTATTCCCATGCAAACAGTTGCTTAACAGCAGTGCCAATGTATAAAACATAAGGGAAAACTCTTGAAAAAGTGGGTGCTGAACCACTCAGTGCAGCTCTATTTGCTTTGATTCGTGGGGATGTATAAGGCATTTGTGGAGCTGCCTCCCTCCTTAGTTTCCCTGCTGCTTCTGTGGGTGCAGATGCTATGTGGGTGCTGAAAGCACAATATTTCACCTTACTGAGTTACTGTTTGCTCTCACTACTGAGTGGTGCTTCTTTTCCTCTGCTGAACCCTGAGAAATCAGCAGTGGCCCTTAACCCTGCTAGCATTGCTTCCTGCAGAGGTGATGCTCTTCCTCCTCCCCAAACCCCAAAGCCTTCTTTGGGATGAGTGTCAGAATGACTGAGTGCCTGAGACATCTCCTGCTCTTCCAGGGCTCGAGTTGCCTTTGTCTCCAGGGTTAAATGCCTGGGAAACTGGGATGTTGACCCAACTGTTCCTTATGCAACATCCTACTTCAGAAGCTCCTCTGTTCAGAGATACAGAAATATTTGTGTTGGCAAGGCAACAGCTTTTATGCCTCGACCTCTGTGTCCTGCAGGGAAAAATGCGATTTTGTGCTTATGGAGGATACAAGGTTTAAGGTTTTTCCAGTTTTAATTACTAAAGCTATTAAAATTGACCGTGCATTGCTCTTCACAGCTTTCAGGGGATTGTGCTCAGGCCTTGGGGAGAAATTAAACTTTTGTCTTCTCTAACCTGACTTGAATTGCAAAATCACCTGGTTTGCCTCATTGCCGATTGTTGGTTTCCTGGCTCAGGTTGCTTTTGCTCACAGTCCAGGATGGCAGATCCTCACTGGCTGTCACTGGTGCCCTTCTCACTGTGTGTGTCCTCCTGTCCCCTCCCCATGAGGGGTCCATCCAGTGCCACCCCCTGCCATGGGCAGGGACACCTTCTGCTGTCCCAGGCTGCTCCAAGCCCCATCCAACCTGGCCTCGGACACATCCCAGGGGCAGCCACAGCTGCTCTGGGCACCCTGTGCCAGGGCCTGCCCACTCTCTGAATAAAGAATTCCTTCCTAATACCCAATCTAAGTCTTTCTTCTTTTGCTTTAATACAGTTCCCCCTTGTCCTGTCAGTATCTGCTCTGCCCATGTTAAAATCCCTTTAGGTACTGAAAGTCCACAGTGAGGTCTCCCCAGAGCCTCCTCACATCCTTACTTGTTAAATTTGTCAATGAAGAGTTTGTTTTTATAAAAAGAGGCTAATTTCTGCCCTCAGGAATCTTTCTTTGATTTATCTTTGATTTAGTGCTGTTGGCCAGGAATTTCCTCAGATTTCTAGCATGGTGTTGGGCAGCCTTGTGCTATTCAGGAGTTAATTCCATGTAGATTTGTGCATGGCAGGGTTGTTTACCAAGGGTCAGAGGAAGAAGAAGGCAACACTAAAGGGCTCTTTCAGGAAAAAAAAAAAAAAGAGTTTTAAAAGCCATGTTCAAAGTCCCTGGGAGTGAAGGGCCTCTTCCAGCTCCCGTTTGCCATGCACTGTCTCTGTAGGATCACCTGGGTGTTAGGGAAATGCCTTTGAATGCCAAAATACATCATTTTTGTGTATGATTCTAATCTCTCAAAAATATCTCAGCATGTCTCAAGTCTTCAAAATTCCTGGCTGTTCCTGAGTTAGCTGGAAAGTCACTGCTCAGGGCAGATCGTGGTATTTGAGATTAGAACATTGCTGTGAATGAAGAGCTGGACTTCAGCTGCTGGGTGAGGTGGGGATGGGGCCTTCAAGGAGGGGAGCTGAAGTTCTTCAGAAAAACATTCTTTCTTTTCAGTTTCGATATCTGCAGAGCTTCCCAGGTGACTCAGGGTGAGGTTATTTGAGAATGACAGGCTCTGAAAAGAGCAGGTTGGGATCAGATAAGAGATGTGTGTTTGACTGTGCATCAGGATGTGTAAACAGCTTGATTATTTCTGTGTGTATGCACCAGAGGCATGGAAATGCTGGGAGTCTGTTGGGCTGCCTTGAAAACTTGTGGGAATCCTTCCCTTTTGCCCCTTTCTTATCTCTTGGTGTTGTGAACATAAAGGGTAGGGGGTGAAAAGCGAAATCGTGCGGTTGGTTTGCTTTATGTTGGGACTCGAACATTCCTGAGATTATAGCCACGTTTTACTACTGCCACCTGCCTTCCCTCCTCACTGCAGGCTTGTGGGGGCCCTGCAGAGCCTCAGGTGTGTGCTCTGCCTGTCTGCCAGGAATCACCTGCTAATGCCATTGGCCTGCAGCCCTTTGAACTGCCTCTATTTATAACTGAGAGCAGGGAGGAGAATTCATGCTAAGTAGAGGCTGATCAGACAGCACTGCAGTCATCTACAGACTTGTTGCTCTAACTGCCCTCTTCCTTCGGGAAACAGAGCTGAGAGTGTGGGAGAACTTGTTCTGAAAAGCACTTTGAGAGATGCCCAAATTAAAACAAATACATATATATATGTACGTATGTATGTTTAGTCATGGAATCTGAAAGTTTATCAGTTCAGTTGTGCCTGTAAAATAGAAACACAATGGCTGCTGTTTTACATGAAGGCTGTAAAACTTTGTTTTCTAGTTTGGCAGATTCAGTTTAACTCTGATGAAGATACTGCAGTCCTGGGCAGCTGTGCTGTTTCTGTCCTGAGGTGGTTGTGCAGCGCTGCCTTGGCCCTGCTTCTGTGTATTTCTGCCACAATGGCCAAGTTACACTTCAGTGCTGAAGCTAAAAATCAAGAGGAGACCTTTCCATGAGCTCTCTCAGTCCGTGTAAGAGCAGTTCATAACCCCAGATGCCCTTCCCAGTCTGGCAGCTTACTGGCAGCAACAAATAATCTTCCTTTGAAGGACGGTGGGGATTAAAGCACAGGTCAGTGTGTGTCCTTTGCACATCTCTCAGCACTGGTCATGCTCGTGCTTCTTGATGCTCTTAGAGGCTCCTTGCACCTGGAGCATTCCTGATCCAGGCCCTCCTGCAGATGAGCAGGATGTCAGTGCTGCTCATTACTTTTTCCCAGATTCTCCCACCTAAATCTCAGCCAGAGCAGCACCAGGACTTGTGTTATGGTTTGTTTTAAGGAGGGAACCTTTCTGTTGGGTGGCTTTTACTGGCAGTTTTCATCTGATCCGTTTTTGGGGTGGTGAGATAGCACTGCTTGATTTTGAGGGACCTTTGTGCCTGTCCCTTCTGAATGAAGTCTGAGGGTCTGCAAGGAAGCATCTCAGAAGCAGGACTTTCCTGGGATTGCTTTGATAAGGGGAACAGAAAGCTGCATTTAAAATAAAGGACTCCAGAACAAGGTGGGATTTATTTTCTGTGTTAAATGGTGCTATATTAACCCCTTCCTATGATTTGATGCCTTTTCCCATCGCAATGGAAGCTCTAATTTCCTTGTGGATTATGGATTGCAGTCCCAGATGTTCACACTGTACCATTGAAACTTCAGTGTGAAATCCCTGTGTGTGTGGGCACCTTGTGGGCTTTCCCCTGAGGATCCTTTTGTTCAGGTGGCTTGGAAAAGCAATGAGCACACTCAGTGAGCACGCTGAAAGGAATTGTTCTTGGAGTCCCTCCTGGAAGTTCCCTGGCAGGAGCACAGGCCGTGCCTGTCGAGGTTGGCTGCAGTAACCACGCAGAGGTGTTAAGGTGAAGCTCCTCTTCTTTCTACTTACAGAGTTGTGTTCCTGTCACAGCTTGCCTTAACCTCTACCCTTGCAAAGTATGTCAGGAATTGACTGATAACAAATCCCTTCCCATCCCCAAATAAAGAAGAAATGGAGTGTGATCCGAGTGTGCCTGGTCTGGTTTGTATTTTTAGGGCCCCCACGTTGAGAACTGGCTGTATCAGTGTGATGTTGCCCATAAATAGTGTGGATAAAGTATGGAGGCAGGTTGTTTTGGGTGGAGGAACTGATGGAAAACCAGTTTGGTGTAGGGGCCTTGGCAGTGCTGGGTGGGTGATGGAGCTGGTTGTGATGCAGTGATGATTTGTACAGTGTGTGTGCCCCTGTTCCCACAAGCACAGGACTTCCTGCAGCTTTCCCTCAGCTGGCTGCCAGGCCAGTGCCCTGGCCCCAAACACCCCACAAGCACAGGACTTCCTACAGCTTTCCCTCAGCTGGCTGCCAGGCCAGTGCCCTGGCCCCAAACACCCCAGCTGGTGGCTCTGAGTGTCTCTTGGACCATGCTGGCTTTTGCAGCCCTGTCTGAGTCCAGCCTCCTTCCCCAGCCCACTCCCAGCTGCCACTGCTGCCCTTGGGGAATAAAACCAGAGGAATGGAGCTGTTCCTTCCCTCCTGCAGGAGGGAGCTGAGCTACCCAGCCAAGCTCTGCAAATTCGGGACACGCAATTCCCGCTCCCACTCTCTCTGTGCATTTCACTCTCACAGCACAGTTACATGGTCCACGCTCCAAGTAAAAAGCTAATTTCTTTCTGGACCTGATCTGAGTTCCTTTCCTGCAGAATAATCCTAGGAATGTGTCACTGCAGTCATCACAAGCACTGCTGGCCTTTACTGTTTACATGTGCTGTCCCCTGTCCCCCAGTGCTGGCAGCACCAGTGGTCCTCAGGGGAGGAGGAAGGAAGGTTTTTGTGCAGTAAAAACTGAACAAAAACCACAGCAAAAACATAAAACATGTTTTTTTCCCCCACTAAGAATTAATAAAAATGGATTTCTGTGCATTTTTTCCAGTCATTCAGATGATGAGCTTTGATAAATACTTGACCAACAAGCAGTGGCTGCTGGATGAGAGCTCAGGGAGCCTCATGTAACCTCCACAAAGGGCTGCCCAGATAAACCAAGGCTAAATTTGGGCTCACACCACCATAGTTTAGCTTATCTTGCCAGCTCTTGTACCCTTTTCAGCCAGTCTCAGAGGAATTTTTCTTAATTCCCTTTTTTCAACTAATTCTCTCTTTTCAATGGCATGGCATTTTTTGGGATTACTTATGATTTATTTACATACATAAATACATATATGTAATTTTTATATAACGTAGAAATCCATGTCAAATGAAGTCTGCTTGCCATGCCTTTATTTCAGGCACATTCCTGTGCATATTTAATAATTTTATGGCTGTGGCTAAGCTGGTGAGCTGTGTGATAGGAGTTTGGAGTCAGCCTGTGCGCTTGCTCTCTGGGCTGGGAATTTTTGACTAATAAAGGCAGTTGTGTTCAACTCCAACTCATGAAATCACCATAAAGTGAATTTTACCACCTTTATTTCTTCATGTTTGTTTAGTGGAATATGCACCCAGCAGGTCAAACCTAGGAAAAAGTGATTGCAGAACCAATAAAATCAGCTGGGTGTTGAAATAAGCAGTTTTGCAACATTCTCACTTGTATTTTTTTCCTTCATTTCAGCGTCATGCTTTTTTCCAGTGGATGACTTGTGCTTAAAACCTTGGGCCTCAGAGTGGTTATGAGGCTTTTTGTTGTTTTGTTGGGGGTTTTAAGGGCATTTTTAATTATTTTGTCCCAGATTTTGGCAGCATTTTTGAAAAGCATTTCCAGGACACTGTCATTGGTACATGAAGTGGGAGCCAGTTTGTGTAAATGCAGCTTGAATTACAGCACAGCTTTGGAATTCTTTGAGTCTTTGAGGTTCTGGTCACAAGGATTTTCAGGGAGGAGTGTGGCATTTAATTCCTATAGCAGATTTTTGAGCTGGAAACTCGACGGCCCTTTATATTAAAGTGAGATTTAAGTGTAGGATTTTCTTGGAAAATACCAATAAAGGCTGGGGTAGGGGATCAGTGTAAAACCCCAAAGGTCAAGTTTTCTGTAGGCTCTTGTGCTGTTCGTAGCTTTTGTCCCTGGACATGTTATAAATCACTTCTGGAAATAATTTGGGAATTACTGAGAAGAACTTCAACAGCCTTGAAATTGCTGTCAGGAGGAAACATCCTGTGCTGCAGCAGCTTCAAAAAAGTGGCAACACATTTCTGCTTTATTGTTGGTGCTGTGTTTGGGGGCAGGCAGGGAGCTTGTGTGGTTTGGGGTTCTTCAGCTCTCCTGAGAAAGGATCTGCTGTTAGCTCCAGGGGCTCTCCCTCCCCACTGTTTTTTGGTTTAGGTACTGAGATCTATTTACTGGAGTGTTGGGGCATGTTTAACGTGGATGTTTGTCCAGAATGCCAGTGGATGTGGTGTTTTGCAATAAATGACTGACTTTCTGAGGAGCTAATTGACAAATGCTCATTACAGCTTGGTGCTCACTGTGTGTCTGTGCTGGGGAGACACTGAGGTACAGGCTCTCAACTACAGTGTCTGTGTCAAAATATTGGAAATTTCAGTGCTTATTCTTTGGTTTATGCAGAAAATCTCGTAATTCCTCATCTGGTTCATCATGGACAGTTTATTCCCCAGATATCAGCTGGGTAATGTCAGCTTTCCATTTCTTGTGCTGTGATTTCCAATAGTTCCTTTTTGAAATTCAACATATTTCCCCTTTTTTTTTTTCAACACTAAGGATTGTGGTGACATCTCTGTTTAATTTAAAAGATAAATGCCTGACTCTGGGGAGTTCAGCTCTCTGAAAACACTTTTAAAGTTACATGAGGTTTTTTTCCTGCAGGTGAAAATGCTCCCTTTGTTGAAAGTGGGAATGGAAGTGGGAATGGTAGTTCTTGAATTCTTGGGAAGGATGGAAGGACAGCCTTTGTGATCCAGGGTATCTGCAGGAGTGGTCACACCTGGGTCACTGCAGGGGCAGAGCAAAACCTTGACAACAGGCAGGGCCTGGATATTTAAGGTGCAGCCCTTGAGCCCAGAGTTTTTCAGGTCTCAGTGTCAGATGCAATCCTGAGCAAGGGTTTTAGTCAGAGGCACAATCTGCAGCCTGAAATCCATAGTGGGTTTTGTACTGCATTTATCTCAGGCTTTTCCTTCGTTTGGAGACTGGTCTGTACTGAAATTTCTTCATCCAGTGATTCTTTGGGACCTCTCTGTGACTGCCAGCCTGCTTTTTTAATGGGGAAAAACTCAGGTAATGCTTCCCTAGATGATTTTGTTCGTTCTTCTCATGTATTACAGTGCCTAAAGCAATTTCATAGGTAACATAGTGTGAGATTTTTTTTTTTCTCTGCTTGTAGCCTTGGTATAATTCGCCTTGATAATTGCTTTGGAGGTTTGCAGATGACAAATATGTCTGGTTGTTAGTGCACACCTGGCTCAGCTACTTCGAATAAGGCTGGACTTGGTCTTGGAGGTCTTTTCCATCCTGAATTTTCTGTGATTTTAACAGGGATGTGGCGCTTTCTGATGTGTATCCGTGGTGCTCAGGGTAGAGCAGGGCATGTTGATGATGCTCAGCTGTAATGCTGGGCAGGGTTAAAGAAAATCACCTCACAAGAAGCACCTGGGCAGCATTTCCTCCAATGGAGGCAGCCTGCTCTGCTGGGCTCCTGCAAGGGGTTCATGGAAGAGGGCAGTTTGATCCCATGCAAGGCAATATTTTCAGTTTGCATTGTCTGCCTTTTTCATCAAAACAGTTGTTTTCTCCCATAAAAACAGTAGGCTTGTGTGCAGCCTGGTAAGGTGATCCTGCTGAAAGCTGCTGGGAGCCTTTTTTGGACTCCTGTGCATCTCACCAGAGGGAAGGGCAGCAGGATGTGCTCCTCCTGCTCTGCTGGGCTCCCTGAGAAACTGTGCTCCCAGTGAGAGGGACAGTCCTAAAATGATATGTAAATATTCCAGGATCGCTGTGGAGGCTGGCACTGAGGCAGGTAAGGGGAGCAGATTGTCCTGAGATGTTAATCCTGTGGTCTGAACAAGAGGAGTGTGAGTTGGACAGGAGGGATTGTCTGAAATCCATATTCTCTTCCTTTTGCTTTGAATGCACAGAGTGAGTGGAGCTCAGAGCAAGCTGCTCTGGTGGAAGATGTCCCTGACTCTGGCATCTTTTAAGGTCCTTTCCATCCCAAACTATTCGATTATTTTTAGTAACTGGAAGTATGTTTTTACATAAACAAGCAGCAGCTGCTAGAACTGTTCACCCTGCCTTTATTTAATGGTGAATGTGCTGTGACATATCCTGGTGTTCCTTGTCAGATCCCTGACTGTGGTCTCCTCATCTCCCCGAGCTGCTGTTAATTTCCATAACGTGGTGGAACCCCACCTTCTAAAGGCTGGTTAATATTTGTGAGAGTCAGCAGGGCCGTGGATGGTGGGTGGTTCTCAGCCCACGAGGAAATGCTTGCCCAGCTGATAAAGGTGAGGTGTTAATTGGAGCCATTGGTACAATGGCATTACTTTGGCCTCGTGTTAAAATGGGCTTGAATTTCAGGTGTTGGGGGTCACCCAAAGCACTGTTAGAAAATGAGTTGGGTTTTCTTGTCTGCCTCTTGGTGTCTAGGATAAAAGCTGTGCTGTGAACATGGAAAAACCTTAGGGTTTTGTGGAATAAAGAGATTTCACTGCTGGGATTGCTTTACCACCATATGTAAATGTTTATCCCCTCATTTTCTTACGTATCTGGGTAATAAACAGAGCTGATTAATCTGAAGATTTCTGTACTAAACCAGCTTTGGATTTCCCTAAACAGAACACTCAGAGCAGGACGCACCTCACTTTTCCAGCTCTGCTTCCATCATGTACAACTTGATGCCATTTTTCTAATCCTGGACTTAGATATCTTGAGCAGTCAAGAAAAAAAAATCTGGAATGTGGCTGGGAAGACCTTACAGCCATCATTTGGGACCAAGTTACAAGTGGAAACTTGTTGGCTTGTTAGAAGAGCATTGAACTTGCACTGGGAAAGTGAGATTTTCATATCCTGTGCCTTTGGGAACAGTTCCTAGAGCTAGGTGAAGACAATGCACTTGGAAATGCTTGTTTTTCTTTTGGTTTCAAACCCACACCTGTCACTGTTGAGTTCAGGCTTTTATCTTATAAATAGTATTATTTGCTGACAGTGTGACTTGCAGTATGGTAAAACCCCCATCACTGTTGTGAATTAAGTTGAAAGGTCAGCAAAGACAATTAAAAGTTCACCAGAATTATTAAAATAAGACAGGTATTGAAATTGTCACATCCCTTGAAGTATTCCAGGCCAGGCTGGACGAGGCTTGGAGCAGCCTGGTCTAGTGGAAGGTGTCCCTGCCCATGGCAAGGGGTGAAATGAGATGGTTTTGTAGGTCCCTTCCAACCCAAACCATTCTGGGATTCTGTGGTGGCTGTCAAAATTCACTGGCTCTTTGACAGGGAATGAAAATCTGGATGCTGGAGAAGAAATTCGAGTATTGTTGGGATTTAGCTTATGCAAATGTCTTGTGGCATTTCAAGTAAATTTAAGGGAAAAACCTCCCTTTCCTAGACAGAGCTTTTGGTGGTGCTACAGGGGTAGTCAGGCTCTGGTTTCCTTGCACAGCCTCCATAAAAATGCTGGAAGGACTGAGTGCTAAAAATACATCCTTAACCCCACAGCAGCGGTTTGTGTTGGCCTTCCTGGAGGAACGAGTCCCTTTAATTAGTAAGACAGTGAAGTTTATTTTGGGGTTTGGTTTGTTTTCATTCTGGGATGTGAACTCTTATGCTCTGCAGCTTGAAAAAATCCGGAATGCTGCAGCTCTGCCGGGGTCTGCTCCAGCTGCTGGCAGCAGCCTCATCCCTTTGCCTGGGAAAAAACAAATCCCTTTAAACGGGGAGGAGGAGCCAGGGATTGTTTTGATCTGCCCCAGTGTCAGCCTTGATGTGCTAACCACGTATTGTCTGTGTACATGTGAGCCCAAGGACAGTTCCCCTGCCTGGTGCTCCAGCAGCTTTTTGGAGCTCCCTGGAAAGGGCAGAGCCGGTCCCGTTGGATTGTGGAAGTGTGCATTCAGTGTCACACGTCCTGCTGCTGCTGCTTTGGGGATGCTGTTGGGAGATTTGTGGCCCTTTGCATTCTGCTCTCCCCCCTATTGCTTCCAAGTGGCTGTGTTTCATTATGGATTTAAGGCTGCACTTGATTGTGTTAAATATTTTCTTCAGACAGTGTGCTGGTGGTGTTGCTGGAGTAGAGGCTGACACCCTTCTGGTTGGCTTTGAACTACATTTTAGATCTTTATGTGGGTTTTTGGGCACTCTTTCTTTTTTTCTAAACATGAAAAGAATTTTTTATAATGAATTTTGGTGGCTGATGGGGTTGAGTTTACCTGAGGAAGTGGCACAGAGGTGACAAAGAAGATTAACTGGCCCCCAGCTTCCCTTTCTCAGCTCATATAAAGGAAATAGGAGGTTATAGGATTAGCAGGGAACAGAATTTGAAGGGAGAATAATTCATTAAGTGTTTGGGTGCAGTGGTTTAGCAAGAACTCAGTTTACAGCGTGGTTTGCTAGAGCACATTATAGGACAGGATGCAGCAAGAGGGCTTGAGCAAAAATAACTCATTTTTTGCAAATTATCCTTTAATAGGCCTCATTTGCATGTTGCAAAATAGCAAGTGTGAAAAGCATCAGAGCCAGGACTTTAGGGGCAGAGGTGTTTGGTCCCGTAGGTGAACAAAATTGCTTTCTGATTACTGAGCTCTGCATGGGCTCCTTTAAAGATATCATTCCTTGTGCAGTGCTTTGAGTTTAAAGTATGTGCCTGAGGTGATGGGAACCTGCTGAAGCTTGGAAAACACACTTGAGTTTCTTGGCTTCACCCAGGAAGCACAAATGAGAGCGTAGCCAGAGGGCAGGATTTTTGCAAAGACCCACAACAGTCTGATTCCTGGATGAGTGTTATTTTTAAAAAAAAAAAAATGTCATATTGCCAGTTCTGGCAAAGTAAAGATTCAGCTTTATAAGCCTCAAATGGAAAAGGATTAACGAAGGGATATTTGCAATGGTTCTGTGTTGATTTAGATCTCAGGCATTGAAGTAATTCTTCGGGTGCTGTGGGTGCAGGGTGGAGGGTGAAGTGGGAAGGGAGGAGGAGCCAAAGGAATGATGGGGAATGGACCTTGGCATCCTGGTGGTTTTTCTTCACTTCTGGCTTCCTCCAAACCTGCAGCTTTATCTGTGCAGGAGAGCTGAAAGAGGCTTTGTGTTACAGCCACCGAGTCTAAAGTTCACGTGAGCAATGTTTTGGGTTTCCAAAATAAATACTTTGTACTTGCACGGGTCCTGTGTTTTCCAAAATGCCTGGTGGTAGCAGGTGCTGTTAAAATCGGAAGCTGGGGGAGGAAACTCTTTCCTAATGGAGCATTTAGTCACATATTGTCTTTTTTAACTGTTACTAACTGTTTTTAAGCAATTTTCAGGCAGACCTGAGCCCTCCCCTGCTTGCTTGGCTTTCTGTTGGCTTCAGGATGCATCCCTGGCTCAGCTGTGCAGTGCTAAGTCCCAGGTTTTTAGTGCTGGTTTGATGTTTGGTGGCCTTACACGCTCTTGGGCAGCAGGGTAATGAAATGGAGTAAGGGGGTACTGATCTTGTTGCAAGGAGATAAAAATTAATTGGGCATCTGAAGCACCTGAGGTGAATGTGCTGCTCAGGTGTGCTGCCAGAGCAGAGCTCTCCAGGGAGGGAGACAGGACAGGGCATCCAGCCAGACATCCCTGAGCAGCCAGGGCACCTGCCTGTGCTGGGAAGTTTTATGGGACCATCTCCTCGCCCCATGAGGTTGGGGAGATGCTGTCATCCACACAGGCCACGTGTTCCACACCCCACTTTGCTGCTTTAGGTGTTCTCCATGTCAGCTCTTAGGAAATCAGCCTTTTTCTCGCAGTGGATCTCAGTGCACCTCAAAGAAAACGGGCCCCATTTGCACTGTTTCCTTATTGCTGTAACCAAGCTTTTGCACTGGTTCCAGCTCAGCATTAATTCCCTTTGAGACCATGCCTTGGATTGCATTAACTTTTTTTTTTCCTGACATTTGACAAAAGCTTTGTTTAAACAAGTTAGATGTGCATCAGGCTAATAAATATAAACCCCATCAGATTATTCCTGCTGGGCTGTTCTCTGGAGAACAGTGTCTCATTTGTGTATTTTCCACTAATCATCTCCAAATCTTGCATGGGTGATATCAAGTTAGGGAAAGTGGATTTAGGATTACATATGGTACAGTCAGGGAAAAAGAGGCTCTGTTTTGACAACCAGCACAGCAATCTGGGAGACATGACTCCAGTTCTAAAAAATGTTTTCAGAAATGTGTTGCATAAACAAGTCATCATTTCCCTGGTGGAGAGGGGAAATGTTTTTCTAGATGTACTTCTGTACAAACCTTCTGGAGCTGTTTTCTGTAGCCTCAGTTGAAACTGAATGACTGAAATGACTGAAAAAGGTCAGTCTGAATGGTCAGATGATGTCAGAGCACAGATTTGGGTTGACAAGCAAGGAAGCTGGGCCATGAGCTGACTTGTAAGGAATTGAACTTGTGTCCTGCAGGTTTTGGCACATGGGTGCTGTGACTGCACCAGGTGGCCCAGGGCAGCAGAGGAATAAAGAATCCTGGGAGGCACCATCACTCCTTTGCAGGTTCCTGGAGAGGGAAGGGCAGTTCTGGGCATGGGAAGAGTGCAGGTTCAGCTGAGTTACAGGATCACACCCATGAAACCACGTTGACTTCATCGTGGCTGCCTGGGCGTGACAAGGGGCAGAGTTTGCCTCTGCATTAATCACCCTGCAACCAGCGAGCTGGATTTGAGAGTGAGGTCTATAGGTGGATGGATAAATGAGGTATTGGGGAAGGGCAGGCTTGGCTTTTATGGGGAAAGTCACAGCTCACGTTTCCCTGAGTTCTGCAGGGGGGACAAAGGGAATCTGTTCATATTGATTGCTCTCACTGAAGGCTTGAGCTCAGCTGCCAGCAGATAAGGAGGGTCCTCTTGTGTAGAAAACTTTTTTTAAAAGTAGGAAATCATGTCTAGGATTAAATAATTGGTTTGGTGGTTTTCTTGTTTGGTTTTTTTGTTTGTTTGTTTTTGTTTTTGTGTTGAAAAGACCCAGCAGCAAATCTTGGAGGCATCTGCTGCAGCCTCTTCAGGTTAAGACACTGCTGAATGCCCAGGGGAAGCAAAAACCAGGAGCTGGTTATGCACAGCTACACAAGAACCTGGTGCTGGTTAGTGATGGATGTCCTGGTGGCCAGAACTTGCTGTGAGTCAGTGTGGGGAGAGTGAAAGGGTGGTGAATTTGGTCCAGGCAAGAGCAACCCCCCTGAGCAGCCACAAGGGATCAGCATGAGAGAGGAGAGGGAGGTAAAGATGGAGTCACTCTTCTTTATCCCTTCTTACTTGAGGATTAAGAAGCACGTTGTGACACTGGTAAGAGGCAGATTAAAACCCAGCCCAATGGTTTTCCCTTTTGTTATAATCCCAAAGACAATTGAGCTGCGAGTCCCTGTAGGACCTTGGCAGTGTCCTCAGCAGAGATCCACAGCTGTGAGTAAAGCACTGCAAGGGTTGTGTTGATGGGAAGAGGCTGCCTCTGTCTCAACTGCTTGTTCCCAGAATCCATGATTCCATTTTCTTCTCTACCAAGAGAAGTCACCAAGTTCCCCTGAGTAATTTTTTGTCCTTTTTTGAGAAGCAGCCATTCTCACCTATCTGAAAAGCTAAAAGTCTTTTCAGCCTGCCCAGCAAAGCCGCTTAATATTTTTTTTTTTTGCATCTCTATTGTGACTTTCTTCTTGCCAGATAAATCTGTTTCTATATTCTTTCAAAATGCTCCTTTTCCCCCCACTTCATCTTTTTTGATTTATCCTTTGACGTTGATTCTTCTTGTGCCAACTGCAGAAGCTGTCTGTCCCTTTTCATCTTTGATGCTTCTCAGGGAGGTTCCTCGTTAATATTCACATCTGAATAAGGTAATTCCTTGTTTGTGTCTGTAGTCAGGAAAGGCAGCCCAGGCTGTGGTTTTTGAAGGGTCTCATTTTGGGTACTTTGGACATCCTTGCTGAAACGTGGATTTTCCCTCCTGCCTGTCTCCAGTATGACTTGAACAGCTCGAAACTTTATCTCCAGATTTTCACTGAGTTCTCTGTGGGATCGTCTTTCCTGTGCTGGCACTGCCCTTCCCTTGAGGCAGGAGATGGGAGGAAGCAGAATTCATCTCTGACACTGCCCTGCTTTTGGGCAGACCCAACAAAATCAGGCATTCACCAAACATTCCATCTCCAGTGCCTTCTTTTCCTTCCTGAATTCCACTACTGCTGTGGTTCTGTGTTTAGCTGAATCTCTGGGGGGGTTTGGCCCTTAGGAAATATTGTTTATTGCCTGAAAAAAAAGATGTTACTCCATTGCACTGCAGAGATGATCATTTCCTTTCCCAGTTTTATTGGAGCAGGCAGCAGTTGTACTACAGGGATGCTTTCATTTTCTCTTTGCCTGCTTTTTATATTCCTTTCAGCCTCTTGGTGGGGTTGTCATTGCCTGTTGGAAAAGGGGCAGCTTTCCAGTGGCACATTTCTTTGAGGGATGTGTTAGGAAATGTGCATTTGATTGGAATTGGGTTGTATTCCTGGCAGTCCTCACTCAGAACATCCCTTGCTGACGTGCTCTGTGCTTCTCCCACGGCAGAGTTGTCTCAGGAGAGAACTGTGGTTTTGTCTGTGGGATTTTAATTTCTCTTACACTAACTGTGTGTGTCAGCTCCAGAACCCGACCCACTGGGAAAATACAGGGAATGGGAAGTTTTCCTTGTTAAGTATGTAATTTAATTTTCCTTATAAAAAGCCTACAGCCAAAATATCTGCTCTGTTTGGTGTTAGGATTTTGTTTTTGCGAGGTGGGGAGGGTTAGGATGAGTAGTCAGGGTTGAGGCTGCATTATCTTTAAGGGCAGAATAAATAATTTGGTAGTGTTAAATGTAAAACGTGCATGGGATTGGGTTTGGTTCCATTATCCATTACTCTTTTTGCAGGAGGCATGGGGTTATCCCTAAGGAGGTGACATCTCTGAAAGCTGTGTGGAGTGGCTGTAGGTGTGAGACAGAGGGGGAATATTAACAGCAGCAAATTGTTGAAGTATTTTAATTTCAGCAGTTTGAAGACTGAAGCCACAACCCAAATGCCGTGGTGAGAGCCAGTTCCCAAGGCCAGGAGCATATTTTGGGAAAGGCTGGCTCACTGGCTGGGGAGCTTGTGCAGCTCTTTGCATCCCTGGTCCCTCCTTTTGTTTCCATGGCAGCACAAAGGATAACGCTGCTGCTGCAGCTGCCAGATGCTGCTGGAAGAGAGATTACAGCTTTGACCTAAATATCTCTTTAATACAGTTCTCAGTTACAGGGAAAGGTTTTTCAGATGTGGGAGATCCGGGAGGCTCTGATGAGCGCGGACTCGGGTTCCTGATGCCTTAACTGCTCTGAGCTCAGCCTCCTTTTCCTGTTTATAATTAGGAATTGGGTACAGCCAGGGATCAATCTGTCCAATATCAAACATTTACGCTGGAGCTGGAAGAGCTCGTGGGGTTTTATCCATCCTGACAACGCTGGCAGGGGGTGGGAGGAGTCTTGAACCGACAGCTCGTGAAATCCCTCTGGTTTTAGGGCTGTAATTGAATTGCTCTGTGGCAGTTTGGTGACTTGTTCTGTGTGTGTGTATTAATACTGTTAGTGAAGTGTAAATACAGCATGGTGCAGGGGGGGGATGTGATTCCCAGAGCCTGGCTGGAGTTCCCACCCCGAGGAGGGCAGGGAGCTGCAATGCTGCTTTTTTAAAAGCCTGAGAAATATGAATTACACATCAGCAGTTCAGGAAGGCAAAAAGGGACTGTTTGGAGCTGGGTGGTTGCAGCAGTAATTCCTAACTGGCATACATTGGAAAGCCATAGAATCCATGATTCTGTCACACTGGGCAGGGAGGAAATAAAACCTTAAATCATCCTGGTACTGCTGCTGGTGGTTTTCTAAAGGTTTTATTTGTTTTTGCTTTGTAGTTATTGCTTGGTGTAATGCAACAGAGTGAATAAGCAGAAAGGACTCATATAAGAAACTGATTTTAAAAACCCTAACACAGCAGATATAAAAATTCATAGAATTCCAGGGTGATTTGTGTTGGAAGGGACCTTACAGCCTGTCCAGTTCCACCCCCTGCCATGGGCAGGGGCACCTCCCACTCGACCAGGTTGCTCAGAGCCCCATAAAATATATAAAAAGAGCCTTTTGGAAACATGACACGATCTTCCAAGTAAGATTTTATGCAAAGCTTAGAAATCAACATGTCAGGATGGTTTTCTGCTATTTTCTGTTGGAACTGACTCAGTGCTTTGACTTCAAGTGCTGGAGGCTGGGTTGGAGAGGAAGTGCTGTGAGATTACCCCTCCTGAAAAATGCATGTTTTAGGAGGATCACAAGTCTCAACCCAAAAGCTGCACATTTCCCTCTTTGCTAGGAAAATCAGCACACGAGCTTTGGGAAATACGTCCTGAAAGTGCTGCTTTGATACAGCTCCAAGAGAGAGATGTGTGGCCTTACCTGCATCCTTGTGGGCAAGTGGGAGCTTGTAGGAATATTTTCTGTACGTGTTCACTTTTAGGTTTTTATTTCAAAGCAGAAGAAACTCTAAATATTGCTTATAATGCAGAAATTATTGAAGGGGGAGAGCAGCGTGTGGCGTGGCTGTTGGTACCTTCAACTTTATTTCCGTGTTTTTGAGGGCTCCTGTTCTTAGCAAAAGGGAACTTTTAGCTGAGAGTTTCCAGAGAATTCCCTTGGCTTCTCTATATTTTATTTATTTACAGCTTTTCCTCATTTAGCAGGACAGCAAAGTAACATTGGGATTGCCTGAGGGAAGCTCTTGCTAAGAAGCTTTCCAAGAATCATGAAAGATTTAAGTCCTTTCATGTCATCCTGCAGAAATATCTGCCCTCACCACTCCTTTTGGTCAGGTTGCCATTGAGTTTCCATCTGGATCAGAGGAAGAGAAAGCTCTGAGATTCTCAGCTCTTTGCTAGTCAAGGGTGAGAGATTTGGGCTAAAAAAAGGGCAAAACGAGGTCAGTGGATCAAGGGCTGGTGATGGGCAGGCTGCTGTGCTGGCACTGCCCAGGCTCTCCTAAATTAATAAACAGACAAGGCTGGTGGGATTTTTTTCCTCAGGATGGACCCAAAGGATGGAGAGGGTGATGTAAATCTAATTGGCCCCAGAGAGAACCATTTTCTCAGAGGCCCCATTAGCTGCCTTGGCACTAAATGGAGTTAATTTAGGAGAGGGTCTCCAGTAAAAACTCAGGCATGGCATGAGCCAGACTGCTGGGCTCTGAACAGCCAGGTCCTTGCTGAGGTTATTGCTGGAATGACTGGGAAATGTTTCTGATGTTCATGACTTCCCTCCCCTTTTCTGAATCATGGATGCTGCAACTGGCCTTGAGCCTGTGTTCTCTCATTAACATTATTTTGCTAATATTCATTTAGATTTTAGTGGTCTTTCCTGGATTTGAAGTAGATTTTTTCCTTTGGAAAATTCTAAGTGAGGCTTTTAAATACGGAGTGTTGGAGCAGTCAGACCTCCTCGGGATCAGCTGCTGTGCTGTGCCATGGAGTGCAGGCATCCAACCCTGGGATTTCACCTCAGCAGGTGTTGCCCCATCCCTGGAAGCAACCAGGGCCACTTTGGGCAGGGCTTGGAGCAGTCTGGGATAGTGGAGGGTGTCCCTGCCCATGGTGGAAGGGGATGAGCTTTAAGGTTGCTTCCAGCCCAAACCATTCTGGGATTCCTGTGGTGGAACCAGTGTCTGCATGTCCTTCTTGATGCTGGAATTAAGAAGGTCCCTCTGGATGGGGCTGAGTTACTAAACTGAGGTTTTAAAGCAGCCAAGGATCCTCTTGGAGTTCGTGCTTTAGTGTAGAGAAAAAAAAAAACCTGAGGACTTCTGTTGTGGCAAAGTAAACTTAGGCTTAAATGGTCTTGGTGCACGTTTTAAAAAAGACACGAGTGACACCATGAATGTCTGAAGCTTTTGATCAGTGATGCAGAAAGGAAAGGAGCAGCACATGCAACTGTGATTAATTATTGACAAAAGTCATTCCTTGCATGTGTGGAGCCTGTAGTGGGACATGAAGGTTGAGTTCACTGGAATTCCAGAGCTGGGCAGTAATGCAAACAAGACCCCAGTTGATCAGCTTCATCCATGTGGTTCTGTTTATTATGCAAATCTCTTCCAATATGTTTAAATCCACATGTGGTGGGGGAGGTGGCAGCTTAAGCAAAGGATTTTTGTGGGCTGCACGATTTGGGCTCTGTGTGCTCCAGTTTGATGGATCCAGCATCGCATACTGTAGCTGTAAGTTTGTTTTCTCTGTTTAGGAAAATCATCCCCAAACCTGTCTGTGATGTTCCATCCGTGAATATTTGACCTTTTCACCTTCACTTCTGTGGATCTTGGAGTAAATCAGTCTTTCCTGAGGCATTCCTAGGAACTGGATTGGGTAGAGGGTGCTTCCATGTGCATCCACAAACCTCACACTGCTGAAGGGACCAGGTCCTGTTTCATGCCATGTTCTGTGTTCAGCTGGGGAAATTCCATGTAAACATGCCAGTGTAAAGGAATCTCATAGATCTCTTAATAGAAATGACTTGGGTTTATTTCCTTAAAGGGCACTGGAAGACCTTATGTAAATTAATTGCAAATTGAGGATAATAGAAAGGGGAGATTTTAGTTTAAATTAGTTGGGTTGAGGTCAAGGTGTTTGTTTTTGGGGGGGTTGTTTTGGATTTTTTTTTTTTTTAACAGGCATATTTTGGCAATCAAATGGAATTTTGAATGTTCTCAAGTATTTTGGACTCAAAACCTGTGTGGGGGCAGGAACCAAGGGCTTAGCAAAAAAGGGGAAGGTAGCTTTGTCAAGGAGTCTAGCACCTCATTAAGTGAATTTTATTTGATTTCTTCTATTGCTAATCAGCATTAAAATGCATCTCTTGCCCATATTGAGGGTCCTTGAGACTTGATACAGTTTTGGAAGTTCCTGGTGTGAGGTTTTGGTGCATTTTGATGAAGAAAGTACCAAGTAGGAGGAATAAATGCACATCCTTGGCCTGGATTGTCCTTCCTCTCTGTAGCTACCCACCTTCTGCTTTGTCTTTTGGCCTGTGTGCTTTTTATAATTTTAGCTTTCATTGCCTCCCTGACTTGTCCTTTGGAAAGCACAGGTATTCCAAAATAGGATTTCCAAGTTTTTATTATAGAGAAAAGCGACAGGATTTGTGATGTCCTTGTTACCCTGGTGCTTTCCCTTTGGCTTGTTTCTGCAGTCCTCCGAGTCAGCAGCAGTGATTTGCTCAATCATCTTTTTTTTATCTTCTCCAGTGATAAAATCCAGTGGTTGTCTTTTATGGCAGCTTGTTGACATTAACAGGGAGCTCTCCCAGTTTGTTTCGCACGCCTAAACCTCCAGGAGTCAGGGATAATGCCTGCCTGAGACTGATGGTTTTCCTTGACTCCTGAGAGTCTGGAGATGAGCTGAAACCCCCTCATCTCATCCAGCCTTGGCTGCTCCTTCCCAAATCCACAGCAGCTCAAAGCAAACCATGAGAGTTGATAGTTTCCTGTTAGGGCAGTGAAATTTTCCCTAGTACCAAATCTAAAGCTCCCCACTCCGTTGCTCCCTGTCTGGGAAAACGTTCCTTCCCACAGGAAGGTAGGAAAACATCCTAGACCGAGCTGTGGTCCCTTTGGAATGCCTTAATCAGGAGCAGGTCTTGCATGCAGTGTTTCCAAATGGAAATTGCTGCTTGTTTTGCCTCCATCTCAAGTTACTGTCACCTGGGTGTGGTACAGAAAGGGCTTCTGGGGCTTTGATCCAGTGGGACTCCAGGTCAGGGAACAGGAGCTGCACGACCCCAGTGTCTTCTCTTGCACCTGGAATGCCAAAGGTTCACCCAAGTCCTCAGAGCATTTTGCTCTGAGCCTTTGGTTTCCCTCCTCCTGCCAGTGAGTGTGTGGGAGGCAGCTCATACCTGTGCCAAAATACTGATTATTTTCCACGAGTTTTCACATGGATACACACAGGGTTTGTTCGTGGCTGAAGTACAAAGGAATGTGCTACATAAAAGTGGAGAAGGTTTCCTGATTCCCAGCTAACAGGTACTTTTGGGATATTGAGGCAAAGGCAATTTATTTAATAGAGATACACTTGAATACACAAGATTGCTTTGGGATTGTTTTTAGCTGGGTGCTGGGAAGCTTTGGATGGTTTCTGAAGTTAGTGAGGGTCGCATCTGGAGTAGGAAATTGCCTCCAATTTCTTTATTCTTCGGATCAAAAAATCAGATGAGACAGCCTTCTCCTCCTGTTCATGGGTGCATTGGAGGGGAGGCAGTGGCTTGCCTAAAAACAACGTGGTCAGGTGTAACCTTCCTCCTGTTATTTCCTGTGGCATCAGGAATTGGTTGGAGAACCAGGAAAATCTGGGTGCTGCTTCGTTTCCATGGAGTTGGAGCTGGTCTGCTCTGTGGGAGCCTCCTGTGCAGCACAGGCATTCTTTGCACGGTTCTGGAGGGGTTAAATCAGGATCCACCCTGCATTTGTAACAGAAACATTGCTGTCTGTTTGCTCACAGCTGACCAGACCTTTATGGAAGGAACAAAATTGTGGAAGTTTTTAAATACAGGAAAACACAGCCTTACTTTTGTTCTTTGGTGGGGAATTGTCAGTGAGGTGGGAGCCAGGTACAGCCCAAGGGTTTTAATTTCTGTGATAAACTTGCCTTTCTTCAAAAACTCAACTCTGCCCCAAGTAGTTTTTGATTCATTTTGTAGAAAATGGCTCTGTGGTTTATTTCTGCCTAGGTTATGCTACTGAAAAAATGGTGTGTTTGAGGAATAAAAAAGAGATTTTCCCCTGCCTGAGCAGGGATGTTCCCACTGACTCTGGCTGCTGACATTAAGTGTGATGTGCAGTAGAAAATAATGTGTTTTAGAACCAGCAAATTTTCCTTATTTACCTAGGTGGAGAAGTTACTGCAGATGGTGGCAGCTGCAGCTGGTGACATGTAATGTGACAAATCCAAGGCTTTTCCTGTAGGGAAGGAATGTGGTGTTGTGGATGGGAAATGGTTTAACCAGGTACACACTGGAAGAGCCTTTGCACAACTCCAGGCCCCTGGAGTTAGCTGGAGCTTGCTGATGATGTGGGAGCACTTGCTGCTGAGAGCAGATCCGTGCAGAATGGGAATTTCTGGGATTTGTTTATATCATTTTCCCAACCCCCTGGTTTTTGTTATGTTGGACTGTCAGCCTCCCGAGAACCAGGGGTGACCTTTGGTGTCGCGTTGGCAGAGCCGTGGCATGAAATTGTGTGCAGCAGAGCATTAAATGTCATTCTCCTGATGTTGGGAATGTTTTCCTCTTCCACAGATGCCTTTGTAAATAGCCAGGAATGGACGCTGAGCCGATCTGTCCCGGAGCTGAAAGTGGTGAGTTCATGTTTGCCCCTGTCTTGGAAATCATCCTGGAAATGTCACACACAAGTGGGGATCTTCCATGCTTCATTCGAGCTGCTCTTGGGAAAAAATGTAGAAAGCAGTTTTAATTAGTAAAGAATTTTCCCTCTACGCATCTGTTACAGACTCCCAGAAGGATTTAGATTGGGAGGAACCTCAAAGCTCATCTCATTCCACCCCCTTCCATGGGCAGGGACACCTTCCACTATGCCAGGCTGCTCCAAGCCCTGTCCAGCCTAGCCTTGGACACTGCCAGGGTTGAGGCTATCTTTATGAGGATGATGTATATTCAATATTTATAATTGTACTCCAAAGACCTCTCAGTGTTTTATTGCTGTTGGAATTTGTTCTGCTCCAAGAAGCAGCTTCCGAGGGGGATCTTCTCAGCAGGGAAGTCTTACGAGGTCAGTGGAAGTTAGCAGCTGACATATAAAGCTCATTTGCTCTCTCCATATTAAGCTTTCATGATTTCTTAAAGGACCAAATGTCTATTCTCCCTCTCTTTAAAGAATTTAAAACTTTTTCAAGTCTGAGTGGATAACAGTGTTTTATAGAGGTGAGAGAATCTGCAAGGCCACACGTCACAGGATAAATGCACTTAGTGAGGCATTGTAATGGGAGCAGCATCCTCACAACCACAGTTCTGTGGTTTGGATGTTAGCAGTGCTCAAGGTGGGTCCAAGAAGAATCTGGCAGTCAGTGATTCCCTAATTCAGGAAGGGTCACCAGGTTTGTTATGATGGTGTCATTGGGAAGACCCCGGATAGCTCACACAGTGAAAAACCAGTATTGCAGGACTGGAGGGTGTTGGTTGGACAGGAGTCCAGCACTGTTAGCTGGCTTCTCCTGCCTCTCCTTGCACATCTATTCCCCTTCTCTGGGCTCTGCTAATTCACAGCACCCACCAAGGCAATGGGGAGCTGCTGGGGAGAGCAGAGCTGCAGGTACTCCGTGCTGGAACTCAGAGCACAAACGATTCCCAAGCACTGGGTGATGCTCTCAGGGCACTTTTTTCTCTTGTGACAGCCTGGCTGCATCGTGTGAGTGCTCACCTTGGGTGTCCTGTCCCTGTGTTGTCTGAAGCAGGGCTGGGAAAACAGATTTCATCAGCGTGGCTGCTGCAGAGAATTGATTTGCAGTGGTCAGCGTGCCACGAGATGGCTGTCCAAGGGAAAAAGCAGAACTTCTGCTGTTACAAAAATAATAATTGGATTGTAGCACTGCAGATGATGGCAGCCAGCAGCACCAGCTGTGCCTGTGAACTTGTGCTCCAACAGGAAGGGTAAATTAGGAGGCCTAGCTGAAATCTGCTCTGCCTTTCCTGCACATCTGCCCTTGGGCAGCGGTGGGGATGTGAGTCCCCTCCCTGCCATTCCCTCACTTCAGCCTCATCCTGGGTGCTCCTTGAGGCTCCAGGGCCATGTTAAAGGGAGAGGTTGTCCTCCTGTACAGGCTGGGAGGTCCTTAAATTAAGGTGGTTGGTTGAACTTGATTTTTGCTTTATTTCTAGAGCGGCTCTTGTACCCTTTGGGCTCTGCAGAATTTTAAAGGGAACCAAAACTGGCTCTGGGAGAGCAGAGAAAGCCCCCGGGGCTGCAATAAAGGCAGGAGATAGTTTTCAGTGTGCCTTTGAGGAAAGAACACCAGTCTTTGCCTCCTTTTTTTAGCAACAGCAGGCTTGGTTTCTTTCCAGTGTTCAGAAGGATACTCAAGGCCACCTTGGAGAGTGTTTGGAGCATCCTGGGATGGTGGAAGGAGTCCCTGCCCATGGCAGGGGTTGGAACAAGGTGAGGGGTGAGCTCTAAGTTCCCTTCCAACCCAAACCAGTCTGGGATTCTGTAATTGGTTCCTGCTTATCCAATACTTGAGTTTTAGTTATGGATTTTGGTGCTTTTATTTGGTCAAGAGCATGGTGAGACTACTACCTGTGATGTTCCTGGGTCCTGTTTATTCAAATATTAAATAAGGATATGTGAGGCAGAATAAACATGAGATATTTCTGGATAAAACCACTGAATTTCTTGCAAAAAAAAACCCAAAACAAAAAAACAAAGTGCAGTCAGGCTCCTCTCCTGGATGGCTTTTGAATGCCAAGTGCCATCAATACAGTTTATGATTTTTCCCAGCAGGCTTTAGGAGGAGTGGGCAAACTGGCTTGGGTTTATTTTACAGCATGTCTGGCACATGGAAATAAATCATTCAGTGTTGCACAAGTCATAACTGAAAAGAGCAGTGAGTTGTAGCTGAATTTTCTCCTCCCTGAGCTGGGTTAGGGTGGTATTTTTGTTCCCTAACATGCTTGTCATAACTTGGTGCATTTCAGACATATCCATAAATAAGTGGAGATGACTCGGATTGTTTGTGTATCAAACAGGGGAGAGAGGAGTATGAGTGCTGTGAAAACAGGCTGGCATTTCTGTTATACTGTGGGGGATCAGCCTTAAAGCAAATATTAATGCTGATGAAGAGAGAAACTATCAGAAATCAGATTTTTTTTTCTTCCCAGCATAGAATTTATTGCTCCTACTTTGTAGAAATGTGTCAGAGAACCTGAGGTGCTGTCAAATGGTGTAACCTGGTATGACCTTTGGGATATTTTAAAAACTAAACTATAAAATTGTGTTCTTGAATAATTCGATGTCTTTCAAATATTGGGGATCTCTGGATAACGTAAGAGATCCCAGCCATGGGATGTTGCCTCTGATTGGAACTCCAAGTTGATGCTTTTCTGTTGTCCCTGGCAGTTACAATTTTGGCACGAGTGTCATAGAAAATAATTTCCTTCCACACAAGGCTGATCACTTGTAAGTGAAGGTTTTGGTGGAAAACTCTGCCTTGCCCCTTGTGTAGACCATTAAAAACACAGTTCAGCTTTCACACACTAAAAAAATGGTGAATCCTTATTATCCTAATTAATGGTGACAGGGAAGATTTTGTGCTCTAGTATAGGCAAAAAAAAAGTGGGAAGGAGCTTCTCATTGGGAAGCTTTGTATGGAAGGGGAGATGGCAAAAATTTGGTGACAAGAAGAGGTGCCAAGGCCAAGCTGTTTACTCCCAGGGTTCCCTCAGGTCTCAGTGGTTTCGTGGTGTGAGTGGGAGCAGACAAATGTCCTGCAGTTCATGGGCATGTAATGGAGGGAAAAGCCATTAATTTGAGAGGTTGCTTCATGTTCTGGGGTTAGGGACACGTGTTACAGATGTCATTTTCTTCCTGTGACTCATCTCAGAATCCCTCCCTCCCCTGCTGCCCACGCTGTGGGATCAGCCCAAGGCAGGGGAAAGTTGGGGTGTTGGGGGTGCCAGCACACGTGGCTGGGTCCTGTGAAGCCCTTTTTGATAAGGAGGGTGGTTTGCTGCCAGTTAGGATGGAGAAGAGGGGGCAGAGGACGTGCAGTGACGTGCGGCTCGCTGCTGCTGCCTCGGCCCGTTTGGCAGTCTCGGGCAGATCAGCAGAGTTCATCTTCTCTCCAGGGACCTTCTGTTCTGAACCTCTGGTGAGGGTCAAGTAAACAGGAGAGAACAGAGCAGGCTGGCCTTGTTTCAAAGGGGGAAAGAAGTTTCCATTACCTCCCTCCTCCTAGAAGGGAGCACAACGACCTCTGCTCTGTGCGCCCCTTTAGAGTCACAAACCCCAAATATCCTCAAGTCTTTTGGCATCTGAGCCCCTCCAGGAAGAAAACTCCTGTGGGGTTGGGCTGAAATACTTCCTGTGAGGGTGGGGAGGCCCTGGCACAGGCTGGAAGTGTCCAAGGCAGAGTTGGACAGGGCTTGGAGCACCCTGGGATAGTGGAAGGCAGCAGAACAAGATGATCTCCGAGGTCCTTTCCACTCCAAACCACTCTGCTGCTGCTTATTTTCTCCCTTGGTGTATTTTGCACCATGTCTGTTGTTTGGGATGTTACTTCCACGTGAAGGCTTTGCTTGAATACCCTGCTTTTGACAGGGATTCATTGCAGGTGAATTTTTTGTTCCCCCTTCTTTTTGTTTTTAATTCCAGGGTATCGTGGGTAACCTGGCAAGTGGGAAGTCTGCGCTGGTGCACCGGTACCTGACTGGCACCTATGTCCAGGAGGAGTCCCCTGAGGGTAAGTGCACACACAAATCCCACTCTGGTTTTTCCCCCCACAAACTACATCCTTACTCATTTTTGATCGCACAGAAATGAATTAGCAAAAAAAAAATTAGCAAAAAAAAATCCCATGCGCTACTTCAGAATTCCTGGTGATTTTTGCTGTAACATTCTCCAGACTGAGCTAAGTATGTAGCTCATCTATAGTTTCATCTTCAGAATTGTAGATTCTCCATAACTGCTCAGCATCCTTAAAATACTTTGGCCCCCAGTGTGTGTCCAAATGGGAACCAGTCCTGCTGGAGAGGAGTTGACTGCTCTCAGTAGTGCTGCTGCTTTCACTTGGGCTGTTGAAAGCCACAATTACTGTCTGTAGTGCTGGATTTCTGTACAATCAGGATGTTGGGAGAATAAAACATCTTCACCAGCCTAAACTTAAAGGTGGAACTTGCTTGTTGTTTAATATATTAAATATTTGGTCTTTTTTTTTTTTTTCTTTTTTAATGTTCTTATGGCATAGAAAATTAATTTGTACGCTGTAGTGTTTAACATTAATCCAAGTTTATAGCTTGAAATCAAAAATATCACAGTACCTTATCAAGGTTTATCTTACAGTAAATACTTCTTTGATTATTTTTCTTTATCTGTTCTCCTTATGAACTTTTAAATCCAACTCTGAGTCACTGAATTTCTGGTTCCTTCTTTTCCTTACTGGCTGTTCCCTTCTTTGCAGATATGGATGCAGGTAACTATACATTGTCTTCATGGCAGCTCTTGTTTTGAAGGGACAGATGGTGGTTTCTGTACTAGAATGTCTTTTTCCCCCTTGTTTTGTGTATCATTTTGGGTTGTTTCCTTTTGATTTCAAGTCTTTAGTGCATCTCGCTGTTTTTTGTCTCTTGCTGTAGTTGTCTCTTCAGCAGTAGTTTGTAGTTTCATGCATCTCTGATAACATTTGTTTCTAATTAACTCTTACCACAGGAAGCTGGTTGAGCTTGGTAGTTGACATTTTAACAGCCTGGAATTGTAGTTAAAATGGGGGGAGAGGGGAAGGGAGGGATGGACCAGGCTTTTCCTGTGGAATTGCACAAACACTGAGGCCCTGCAGGTTGTGAGTTTGCCCTAAATGTTTTTGCTGGTTTGTAGCTAGAACTGACAATAATAATTGATGATGGCAATTGAGCCTCTGCACAGAAGTGTGTGTGGATCATGCTTCTGGATGCTGATAGTGAGAAATGCTGATGGAGGCTGTAGTGTCACTGAGTACAGCAAATTTTCACCAAAAATCACTATCTTGGCAGATTGCTTCCCACACCTCATCAACAGAGGGTATTTGGGTTGTGGGGGTTTTTTTTCCCCTTGGAAGATTCAAATCTCCTGACTGTTGACAGGGCTAACCCTCCTCTCCTCCTCAAGGATGAATATTTGAGGTGATATTCCTTGGGAGTGCTGCCATCTGTCCTCTTTGTCTTGAAGGATTTTTATTTACAGTGCTCGAGTGATGTTGTGACTGTTTTTTCCTGAAAGGATTAGGTGACAAAAGCAGTGTCAAATCATTTCTCTGCACATAAGTGTGCCTGACAAGCCTCACTAATGACACTGTTGCATTTCATTAGCAGGAGGAAAACTGGAATAATTAAGAGCTCTGATTTGCCTTGTGAGGGATAAGGTCAAGGTTTCCAATCAAGTCAGCATTAAAGGAAATTCAACCCATAGAAATTACCCTCAGTAAACATCTGTAGTGGTGATTTGGTAGTGTTTTACTTCTCTGTCAGAGAATCACAGAACTACAGAGTGGTTTGGGTTAGAAGGGCCTTTAAAAGCTCATCCCATCCCACCCCCTGCCAAGGGCAGGGACACTTTCCACTACCCCAGGTTGCTCCAAGCCCCATCCAACCTGGCCTTGGACACTTCTAGGTCCTTCAGACAAATCCCTAGAAAAGAAAGTGTAGTCCTTTCCTGTTGGAGACCCTTGTGGATCCTCCCCTCTTCCTTTCCTGAGGGACTGTAAGCGTGCCAGATTGTTCAGCTGGATAAAGAAGAGATGTGTGTCGGATGTTAAGGTGTCAGATGCTTGGTCAGTTAAGGGAAACCTGAGTTCAATGGCTTCCTAACAGCTAAATTTATCAGGCATCATAAAATCAGGGCCTAATGGGGGAGGTGATGGATCTTTGCTGCACGTGGAAGTGGTGATTAGGGCCAGGGACTGCTGTTTCTGCTCGCCTTCGCCTTCTAAATTGCTGCAATTACCACAAAACCTGCCCTGCACCAGACAAGGCCCACATCTCCCCTAGGCCTTGAAGGCTTCAGCATTCCATAAATGAATTTTAACTATGTAAAGGTAGTTTCAAGTCTCCTTCAGCTCTCTTAAGTGAGAGATTTCTCTTCCTGCCCATCAGCACCTCCCCACCAGGAGGAGGAATCCTACACTTCACAGTGGGGTTTGCTCTCACTGCCTGCCCCAGTTTTTATTCCTGTTCAGAACTTTTCAGTCCCTCATGTGTTTGTAACTTGCAAACCTTCGTTTTCTCAAAGAATGAGTTTTTATTAGGAAGAAGAACGACCTTGAGACTCTTCCTTTGCATATTTAACATCCCCTCAGCTGTGCTGCTGAGTGACACATTTTAAATCAGATGTAAGGAAAGCAGCCATGTGTTACTGTTGTTAAGTGGGGAATTTCAGCAGTCTGGGATTTTCAGGTTTTTTCTGTGATGATTCAAGAAGGAAATGATGGGAAATAAGGAATCCTGGGGATTTGTGATCTTTTAAGGACCCTCTAAGCACTTGGAAGAAAAACTACTGCTGCTTGGGTGCTCTACCTGCTGAAACAACGAGTAAGGCGTGGGAAATGCTGTGGCTTTATTTGCCCCCATCTAAAATTCAATTCTGCCTGTAGGAGCAAAGTGAAATGTGTGGTGTTTGTGGAATTTGAGGCTGAATTCTTTGCAGACCAAGGTGAACTGAAGTTTACAGGAGTAGTGAGTGTCAGGAGGATTCTGTTACTTGTTTGGGTTTTGTTTCCAAACAGCCACAGGGGTGTGAAACATGACTTGAAGGCTTTTCCACATCTCTGGCATGTCTGTGAATATTTTAAGTCGTGTCATGATTATTTCAGTACTCTGTTTTTCAGTGAATCTAATAAAACAACAACAAAAAAAAAGGCAAATTGTGATCCAGGGGGTCTCAGCTGGGATGACAAAAAAGGAAGTTTTTTCTGCACTTACTTTGGGATATACTTAAGAGTTATTTATTCATTTCACGGGGAGTAATTATTTTTAGTGTTTGAAAAAGCATAAAAGCCATCCACCATCCTGACTTGACACAGGAAGGAGCTGTTGCAGTCAGTGGACGTTTCATCTCTTTGTGAAGGAACTTATAATAAAAATGAAATTTCCCCCCAGTAAAAGGTACAGAATAAAGCCTTTAATGTGTTTTTCAGAGAGCTGTGACCATTTACTCTCTTTCCAATTTTGACCTAAAAATATTCCTATACTATTGCAGCCTTCACCACATAACTTTTTTCAGTACCACAGTGAGCAGTGGATCACTTGAATGGCAGGAATGGTCATGTTTGATATTAAAATACTAAATGAAGTGTCACCCTCAGCCTTCCCTTTGAAGCATGTCCTGAAAGTATCATGAAAATAAGTTGTCAGCCTGTAACAAAAACGTGCATTGATGATCTTCAAGCCTTTTCCAACCTCTAGGATTCTGATTCTGTGTAGAAATTACATCTGGAGGGATGGGTGTCCATGCTTTTCCGTTTATCTCCAGTAACTATTTCTGTCTGATGCTTCCTCAGCAAAGGGTAATTATGCAAGGAGGATTGAGGAAGAGTGCTTTAAAATTTCAGCTGCTTTTGTTCACATCCTCTTAAGAGATTTTCTCCTGGTCACAGACCCTTACACAATGTATATGCAGAAAGTTCAGGCATAATCTATTAACTGGGCTGACCTTCCAGGTGTCTTCATTCAGGTCTGATCCTGGGCTCAATACAAGAGTGTGGACCTGGTTCACCTGTGAGAAAAAAAAGCAAAGGGATTAAAAAAAAGACTCCCCATCCCTGGAAGTGTTCAAGGCCAGGCTTGGAGCAACCTGGGACAGTGGAAGGTGTCCCTGCCTGTGGCAGGGGGTGGAATGGGATGGGCTTTAAAGGCCCTTCCTTCCAAAACCACTCTGGGATGCTTCTTTGCTTCAGCTGGTTGTGCTGAGAGATTTAACTTGGCGTGAGGTCACAGTTTGTGTTTTGGGTTGAACAGAACATAGGAGCTGCAGCAGAACTGGACAAGTTTTCCCCTCTGCAGCACTGGGATTCTTGTCCCCCTCTCCACATGCTCCCTGCAATTCTGCCTGCTGTGAACAATTTGGTTCCTGAGGCTGCCAATCTCTTTACAGCAGCCACTTGCTATTTTTATCTAGTTCATACTTCTCAAATACGTAGGAAGGCCATATTTACTAAACATCCAAATTTGATCTTTGATGAATGAAAGGAGGATGTGTCCCAGACTAATCTGTGTGCTCTGTTCTGGGCGAGCAGCTGGCTGAAATGTAAATGAAGAGCAGAAAAATGTGTCCTGTGAGGATGTACTTGGGTGCTTTCCTTGGAAACAATCATTCCCTTTCGTTCAGGATTTTTTGGAATTCCAGAAAATCACCATCATACACATAAAAATTTACACAGAGCTTAAACAAGGAGGTTTTGCAAGAATCCCAACTTAAGTTCAAACAAAACTACAATAAACACTTTAAAGTCCCATTTTGTGGTTCTTGGGCTGCGAAACCCAAGGAAGCTGCGTTGGTTTCAAATTCCTGGTGCAGTTTTCACGAGCCCCCTCAGCACTCTGGGGCAGGTGAAGGTTTTCTGGGCCTGGAAACCCACAGGCAGAGGCTGTCTCGTGTTCAGAAGGCAGCCATGACTTGGGACATGTGTTTCAAAATTACCTCTTTTTCACTTCTTTGTCTGCCTTTTTGCTGTAATAGCACTGACTGATTATTTTTATTTGGCATTTCACGCTGACACCCAGATATAAAACAACACTTGTCTCTTTTTTGATCCTTTTAAAGCTCTGCTGCAGTGCGTTCTCTTGGGCTTTTGGAGCCTTTCAGGCTCAGCATAAAAGAGGGTGTTTATGTATTCTGCCCTCTCCCCTCTGGAGCCCTTCCCTCTCCTCACCCTCCTGGGACTGCCTGTGTGGGTTGGAGAGTCCTTTGAAAACCTCTCTGTTCCAGCTGTCGGGTTGGGGACTGTTGGAAGTGTCACACAAATAAGGAGCTCTGTTAATTAAAGGAAAAACTCGAGTATTTGCTCTTTAGGAGGTGCTGAGGAAGCAGATTGCCAGAAAAGGCTTCCCTTTTAGGTTGTGTGCCTTGAGGGCCTTTAAGGTGTTCTCTTTAACACCTTGCACCTTGAATGCCCAGAGATTTTTGGGAAATAATATCTGTAGCATTTATGTCCTTCTCAGAACGGGCTCCTCTGAAGGTTGTGTCTCAGGGAAAAACTGTAAAGCAGATTTATAACTTCTGTTACAGCTTTAGGCTCTTAACAGGGATAAAAGTGACTTCTCCCAAGTAGCAAATGATGCTACAAGAGGAAATGGCCTCAAGTGGTGCCCAGGAGAGGTTTAGGCTGGATTTTAACCCCAGAAGGGTTGGGAAGTGCTGGAATGGGCTGTTCAGGGCAGAGGTGGAGCAGTGTGTCCCTGGAATTGTTCAGACAACCCCTGTGGATGTGGCACTTGGGGTGGCACAGGGCTGGTGGTGGCCCTGGCAGTGCTGGGTTAGGGGGGCAGGCTTGGTGCCAGATGGCTTTTCCAGCCTCAGCAGTTCTGGGATTCCATGGGTTTAAGGCTCCAGTGCTCCCTGCTGCTGTTGCTTTTGAAGCCAGTTTGGAGTGGCTCCTGCTGGACCTGCCTTTCACTTTATTTCTCAAATACTACTTCTGGATGTATTTCTAAATCACAGCCCACTGTTTCACTCTTGATCTCAGAGCCAGATTTTAATATTTTTCTTTGAATGTGTTCCTTGTTCAGCTCGTGTTTGATTTCTTATTGTGGGCTTTTCTTTCCCCCCTTCCACCGAATCTGTCGTTGCTTTGGGAAACTGTATCAGAAAGCATTTTATTGGCAGTATTTTGGTTTCTCAACAGACCCCTCGGTCTGCTGCCACAGCAGGCTGTCACCAGGCATTTGTACCCATTTTAGGGAGGGCAGATTATGGTGTCATCACTGCTAAGTCCAGTTTTAACTTCAGGGTTGCTCTTTGTGATGTAAAACTGTAATGAAAGGACAGGTGTTAGAGAGGCTGGCTAGGTATAAAAAGCAAAGAGATGCTTGAAAAGGCAAGAGGGGTAAGAAAAGCCTGAGATCTTTGCAGAAGTGCTTATAGGAGGTAATTTTGGGGCTTATCTTTGTGAGCTGTTTAGAGTTTGTTAGTGCACATTAAGATTTTGCAATTAGGTTGGAAGCTTGTGAGGTCAAGCAGAAATTTTGAGCAGATGAATTTTGTGTTAGATTGAAAGCTGGGATGGGTTTGTCTGGAAGATGAAATGCCCAAGAAGCCAACTTCAAAGGAGCTGCAGCAAAAAAGAAAGGTATTTTAAATCATGGGGCTAACTTTGTAAGGAACTTGGTTTGGAAAGTGGTGTTTTGGGCTGTAAAGGTTTAAAACTGGAAAAGACTGGTGGTGGAAAGAGGTAGGAGTGTGCTGAAGTGATATCACATCCTGCCTGAAGGAGCTGACTCGCTGGGTTTTTTTGTCTCTGACTGCTTTGATAAAAATAAGCTTTTAAAATTAGACTTGTGTGTATACAATTAGTGGGTGTGAGGTACATGCGACTCTCTGCACCTGCTGTCAGTAAAATAAACCAAGAAAAGGAGGGGAAAAAAAAAAAGATGAAAAGTGAGCTATTAGTAGAAATGGGAGCAGTGATTGAATTGCAAGTCCTTATCAGCTTGTGGCTGCAAGAGCCTTCTGATTTTGGGGAGGTTGGGTGGGTGTGAGAGCTCTGTGTGAGTGCCAGAGGAGGGGGGTCCCCACAGGTTCCTGGGGGTTGTTTTTCCTCCCCTCCAATCCCTCAGAAATGCTGCTGAACGAGGAGAACACAGCATGTCAAGCTTTTACTGGCTCGGTGCCACCATTTGTGTGTATTGATGTGCAGTGGGTGTCTGATAAAGGTGTGTAACTACTTCATCTTGGGCTCAGGGGTGTGTGATCCAAGGTTTGTCCCTGGAATTGGGGTGTAGAGCTTTGCATGTCTGCTCCCAATTGATATTCTTGCCTGTTTACCTGGGACCATAATAATGAATAACTGGAAGGATGGGAAAAGTATTTCCCTTGCCGTAAAATGGGATCAGCAGTTTATTTATTAGTAAGAACTCACACCTCCTCTCCCCTCCTGGCCTGTTCTCCTTTATAACCAGGGTTCTCATGCTTGTTTTTCTGACTGGGTATTTTCTAGGCAGATTTTGGTCCTTTTCTTCCATGGGATGCCCTATCCAGATCCATACAGGCTGAGGCTGGCGTGGTGACACGGGCTAGGACAAGCTGTCCCCTTCTCTGCACTCTGCAGGAATTCCCAGCTGCTTTTCTCTCTTGTGCCAGAGGTTTTTGCCATCCCTCCCCATCTTTCCACAGCTGGTTTGTCTCTACTTTTGTCCCTGTGATGCTGCTTTTATTTTTCTCCTCTATTTCACAAACTCGTTACGGTCATGTTGAAGTACAATCCAATTTTCTACCATAATTGCAGTCCCTCCTGCTTCATTATCTAGAAACTAAATAGCCTGTTACTTCCATCTTCTAGGTTATTAATAAACTGGGTGCAGGAGGGTTGAAACTGCTGCAGAAACTTGGATTAGTATCGTGCTGCCTCTTTCAGATGAGTCATTTGGTGGGGACAGAGTGTGCTTTACCTCTACGTCTGCACTCACATTACAGTGATTTTTTTGAGGCTGGCCCTCTCTAATTGGCTTAGCACAGTCTGCACTGGCTGTCAGGAGCTTTGCAGTGAAAGTAGAACATGCACTGCTCTGCTCCTGAGTCCTGGCTCTGGCTAATGAGGGAAACTTAATTGCCCAGAGACCGGCTCTGGTTTGTTCCCGTTTATCTCGGTGGTTAATCAATCACCTTCTTCTCCTTCTGTTGGAGATAAAACATTGGATCTAGCTCAGCCTGTTTATCATGGAATCCCAGCATGGTTGGGCTTGGGAGGGACCTTAAAACTCATTTCATTCCACCCTTGCCATGGGCAGGGACACCTCCCACTAGCCCAGGTTGCTCTAAGCCTCATCCAGCCTGGCCTGGGACCCTTCAAGGGATCCAGGGGCAGCCACAGCTTCTCTGGGCACCCTGTGCCAGGGCCTGCCCACCCTCAGTTTCTTTCCACTATCCCATCCAACCCTGGAGAGTCTATGCAGCTTGAGGTAATTTTTATGTATTTTGGAAGTGTAAGCTTTTTTCCTGAATGCTTAAAAACTCAAAATTCCATTGATCTCCCTTCAAATCACTGCCAGGTTTTGTGAACCCATTACATCTGCCCTTCTGGAGAGACACTGCAAACACCTCAGTGAATGCATCTCAGAATTCAGTTGTAAAATGTCATTGCAGCTGCTGCTAAAATTCCAGCAGTGAACCCTCTTTCCATGGAGTTGCAAGATCATATGTTAGTGCTTCTTTGCCAGTTTTTAGGCAGAGATCAGATTATTTATATATGGTGCCTGTGGGGGTACCTTGCTTTAATTGGGTATGGCTTGATACTTCCAGGAGACTTCTCCATGTATTTCCTGAACTATATCCTAAACCTATTGGGAGAAGCAGATGGTGGGGGTTGAAAAGCTCAGTCTAGGCTGCTTTTCTTTTGCTTTTGGGAAGGTAGTCCATGGTTCCTTTTGCAGCTTTTGTCTCATGTGGCAGCGATGGTTCCTTGGTCTTTGATCCTTATCCCAGCTCAGCCACTCATGGTTTCAGGAAATACCCAAAATCATGGAATCATGGAGTATCCTGAGCTGGAAGGGTCACTGATCCAACACAGGCACCCCAACAATCCCACCCTGTGCATCCCTGTGAGCATTGTCCAAACACTCCTGAGCTTTGGCAGGATTGAGGCCATGACCATTCCTTGGGGAGCCTGGGCAGTGCCCCAGCACCCTCTGGGGAAAAAACCCTTTTTTTTTTTTCGGCTGTGGAAATGCTGTGAAAAACATTTTAAATTAGTTTATTTAAATAAAAAATGTGAGTAGCAAACCATAAGACCACGATTTGGCCATCTGTTTGAAGGGAGAATTTTTGAACGTGTTTCCCTGAAGAGGAGCCAGATTCTTGGCACTATTTTCTATCTTCTGAGGGGAAAAAAAATGGAGAGAATGTGAATGTGTGAGACAACTGGCTGCTGTTGTCAAAATGCACATGTCACTGGGAATATAAAATGCAGGCTTCTCGGGCTGCCTCAGTCCTACCTTCTGTCTTGCCCTGCCACAGTAGACGCTCAGCTGCTCCCTGCGCTTGTCGTGTGGCCAGCCCCCCGAATTTATCCTTCTCATATGGCTAAATAACTTCATCCCCGTGGCAATTTGCTTGAATAAAGAGCCTGGTGAGCGCAGCGGAGCCTGGGGATAGAGCAGGAAAATCAGCGGCTGCTCCGGTGAGCAATTACGCGGTGGAACAGCTCTCGGCGAGAGGAGGGGGTGGCCAGGCTGCCAGAGCCTGGATTAAAGCCCTCATCCCCGAATTCCCCATGTAATACCCAGCTTTTGTAACAGAGAGCACCTCTGATTGCAAACGTGTGCAGTGTTTAAAATTAACACCGATTTTTGGCTGGTTGATTCCGCGCCGCCGCTGATCCCGCGCGCTCGCCGTGGAGCACCGTGCATGACAAGGGGATCAGGAAGCTGTTGTGGATCCCCCCCGCTCCCATTGGTGCCGGGTCTTTGGCCAGGGTTGTGGATTGCTGGTGCACAGAATCTGTTTAGAGTCATGGGGGTCAAAGCTGTGTGTTTACGTGGGGCATTTTACGGCAGGAGCCTGGCCAGAGGCACCTGAGGGAGCTGGGGTGGTTTGTGGGCTGCTGCCAGGTGGGTTTGGGCACAGGAGCAGTATTGGTCACCTGTAAAAATCCTGTGCTCATCTGAGAACGAGCCTGTGTGAATGGATGCTGTTCTAGCCCTGGAAAACTGGGAATTAC
Source organism: Polioptila caerulea (assembly GCA_013397295.1). Taxonomy (NCBI): domain Eukaryota; kingdom Metazoa; phylum Chordata; class Aves; order Passeriformes; family Certhiidae; genus Polioptila; species Polioptila caerulea. The sequence continues at coordinate 184,149 of VYXF01011638.1, forward strand.
TGCTGAGAAGGGCCAGTGGTGCCCCGTCCTTTGGCCGCCAGCCGTCCCCTCCCCGTGGCCTCCCCTGGCGGGTACATCTGGGAGCTGAGCATCTCCCTCATTAAAGAGCTGCGTGTGTCATAATCCTGATGGGACCAGAGCAAAGCCAGCCACCTCCCCTGGGAGTGGGGCTGAGGGTTCTGAGCGCGTTCTTTGTGTTAAGGAGGTCATTTCTTTGTTCTCAGTGCTGTTGGTTTAGAGGGGGATTCCTGCCTCCGTCACATACAGATATTTAGGAAAATAAGAGATATTTTGTAGCCCTGGGAGAGTGTTTGGCTTCCTCGTGCATTGCCATAGTCCAATATTTGAAGTGGCTGATCACTCTAATTCCTCTTTGCCTGTGGTGCTTTACAAATTCTGAGATGTATTTTTAAAAAATAATGAACATGGTGCTGTCCAAGCTGAACTGTCCCAAAATTGCTGCCCTTGCCCACACTGCTCATGGGTCTCATCAAGGCTCATCAAATCAAAGGCAGGAGCAGTTTGTTGTGTGCCTTAATCCTACAGCCACAGATACCTGCAGGGTACAGCCTTGGTCTTTATATTCCCCACTGCTGATGCTTTTGTTTGTGTAAACTCTCAGTATTGAGGTAGGTTTTCTTAATCTCTGTCCTGTGCAGCACCTAATTTTGTGGTGTGCTCATGATAAGGGCTCCTTAATGATGTAGAAACACAAGTTATTAGGGATGAATCCTGCTGTGAGCTGAGATTTGCATAAAATAATTCTTACTCGAGGGATAAGTGTGAGTTTGCTGTTCCGTTTCTGAGCCCTCAGATTTGTTTTGAAATATTTAGTACAGCTTGGAAATGCAGGGCATTCTTTGAAACAGTTTGGTTGGAGGGGTGTTAAATTCAAAATATTTGTCATGAAAGACTTAAATCCAAACAAAAACCAAGGACTGTGAGGATGTGCCTATTCCAGCTAATGAGCATATCCTGCTTTTAAGGGTGAAGAAGCCACTTGAGCAGATTGGAGCTGACTGTGCCTGTTGGCTGCAGCAGGCTGACAGCCCTTGGTGGAGTGGGACAGCACGTCAGGATGTGAATTTAATACTGGAAATAACAATGGCTGCGCTGAGCTCCACGCCCAGAGTTTTTGGGGAAGGCAAGGAGCAGGTCCCCAAGGTGATCATTTAGTGTGGGCTCACACAGGAACAGAGCTGCTGGCTAACTTGTACTGTATTTATTAAATTTAGTACCCTTTTCCAAGCTACTCTCAACAGTCAAATCATGGCGAGCAAATCCTTAGGGCTCACGTTGATGTACCCTCAAATATTTTTTTTTTTTTTCAATTCTCTACTTAAGCTTTTTATTCCACCCTGCCTGTACCTTCTTTGTGCCTCTGAGGACTGTTTGAAGGTACAGTGAGGCTGGCAAGGCATCCTGTTGACCATGGGAATAATGAGTTGGCTCCTAAACGCATTCGGTGTGTGGTATTTTATAATTAGCTGGGGGAACTTTCAGTGTTGGGGGAAAAAAAGGGACTAGGAAATGGCAATTAGGCAGAACTTTCCCTCTCTGATCACGGGTATGCTGCATTGCCATTGTTACTTACAGCTTTAAAACCCCTCTCTGGAGGGCTCTGTATTCAGCAATTCATCTTAGTTACAAACTCATTGGGAAGCTCATGCAATTAATCGACAACGTATAGAAGGAATGGCCTGATTAATAGAAATCCAGTTCCTGAGAGCTGAGGCTGGCTTCCTTTACAAGTTTTACACTTGTTTGGGGTTGTTCTTTCCAGGTGCAGTAATGATACATATTTATCTGCCGCTTGATCTGCGGAGGCAGGATTGAAATGCGCTTTGTGAGCGAGATAATGAAAATCCATACGTAGCTCTTCTGCTCTTTTCGTGCCATTGAACAACCAGAAATGTGATAGTCTTAATTGTTGCATGTTTAATACTCCTAATAGGGTAAGTTCATAAAGAAAAGATTTTTAAAAAGCCCCCCAACAAAAAACCCCAGCACAAACCCACAAAACCTCCCGCTCTTACATCTTTTAGTAAACCCAAAATGTGTTTAAACATGCTTAAATATTGCACAGAGCTGAGCTGTGGAGTAATCTTGTTTGAAAGCTGCTGTTGTGGTTGGGCTGGGGGAATGATGGGTCCAAGCCAGTGTGGGGCTCCCCTCAGGCAGCAATTTTTGTGCAGATTGTTGTGTTTTGAGGGTCGGCATTAGCATGACTTATTTGCTTGGGGAGCTTGTTTGGAGATCAAGTCAGAGCTGTTGGCTCTCAGCACATGTTTCAATGCATTGGTTTCGGTAGAATGGCAAATTTTGGAGCTGGGAAATAGGGTTCAAATCTCACCTAATGCCAGTTTTAAAAGAAAGGAAGAAGAGGGAAGTTGAGGGTGTGTTAGCGGCTGTGTTTTATCTCAGCATGGGAAGCTCAGCTGGGAGGGTGGGGATGCTGAGCTGGAGGCCTTGGGGGCTTTGGGGCTTAGGTGGGGAGATAAGAGTGGGTTTGCTCCAAGAGAGGAGCCTAAGCCTCCCCAGTGCTTAGGCCAAGCTCACTAATCCTGGCTTAGGCTCCGTCACACCAGAAGCCCTAAATGGGATTTGTCACTTTGGAGAGAGGCAGCAGAGTGCCCAAAATACGCTTTTAGCCCCAAAAGAAGCAATCCCAGCCCTGCCCTGGGGTGGTGGCTGAGTCCCTGTGAGCCAGGGGACAGGAGGTGACAGAGCAGCTGCCCTAGCTGCTGGGGTTGGAGCCTCCTTGGTGGTCACAGCACCCCTTGTTCTGCATTCCCTGGAAATACAGAATCAGGAATGGATGTGGTTGGGAGCTACGACTCCACTCTCCTATGCAGGTGTCCAGAGCAGGTCTGGGATTCATCCCAAGTCAGCAGCACAGGGCTCTCTGTCAGTTTAGCCACCTCTCCAGAGGTAGCACCGTTGTAGCTTTTGTGTCTAACATGTGTCTGGTGCCTTCCCCTAACTGTGGTGTGTGAGTGCAGAACTCTCATTCCCATAACATCCCACGTGTGCTCTGAGAACTGGGCTTCCCTTGAGGAAATGCTGATTGACACAAGAAACTGATTTTGGTGACAGGACATGGCGTTGTTTGAGTGCAGCTTTGCCTTTCTTGGAGACGCTTCTCTCACAATTATTTAAAACAGAGGTGATACATTACAGGGTTTTAACTGGATGTATCAACTCAAGGACACCTAATGTGGGTTGCAGTGCAATTGCTGGCTTTTCCCCACATTATCCTTATTCTTTATATATGTATAAATACATATATATATATATATAAAATATGTATATATAAGGCAAGTACATGCCTTAAGTAATACCCATGGATGTGCATATAAACTTCAGTTACATTCCAGTTGTTGGGTAATTTGCAAAAGAGCTTTTTTTTTTTTTTCCACAAGTGAAGCCTTTTTCTGTTTTGTGTTTCCTGCCTTTACTGTCTGTAACGAGCTGCTTTGTGTGGCAGGTGGGAGATTCAAGAAGGAGATAGTGGTGGATGGACAGAGCTACCTGCTGCTGATCAGAGATGAAGGAGGCCCTCCAGAGGCACAGGTGAGCCCAAAGCCAAAGTTTTCCTCGTTTTTCAAGCCTTCCTTTGAAAGAACTGGCTCTGCATAGTTCTGTCCTGGGTCCTTTTCACCCTCCTGCTGGCAGAACTCCAGGGCCATCCTCAGGTGAAAAAGATTTTGTCCAGCAAATGGTTGGGATTTCAGTTATGATAGGTGGATGAGTGTGCCTAGCAAATATTTGGGATTCTGAGACCATGCAAGTGAGGACATACAGTTCATTGATCCTGAATTCCCAAGCCATGTGCTTCCCCTGTGACACATCAGGATTTCATAGAATCACAGGATGGTTTTGGTGGGAAGGGACCTTAAAGCTCATCTCCCTCCCAGCTCCTTGCCCTGGGCAGGGACCCCTTCCACTGTCCCAGGTTGCTCCAAGCCTTGTCCAGCCTCGCCTTGGACACTGCCAGGGATCCAGGGGCAGCCACAGCTTCTCAGGGCACCCTGTGCCAGGGCCTCCCCGCCCTCCCAGGGAACAATTTCTTCCCAATATCCCACCTAACTCTGCTCTGTGGCAGTGGGAAGCCATTCCCTGTGTCCTATCCTGTTACAGGCCCTCGTCTTAAGTTGCTCTCCTGGAGCCCCTCTGGAAGGGGCTCTGAGGTCTCCCTGGGGCCTTTTCTTCTCCAGGCTGAACACCTCCAGCCCTCCCAGCCTGTCCAAGCCATTGCCCATGGAGAAGTCAGGGTTTGTGTGCTTGACCTGTTTTATGTAAGAGTTTGCTCATGTGCTGCTTAAATCACCTCAGACCAAACCACCCTTTCTGCAGGCAGCAGCCTTGTCTTGGGCATCCTTCTCCTCTACCTCTCCTCACCTGGGCACTGGCAGCATTTCCTGACTGTTGGCTGCTGCTGGCCTTGCTTTGCTTGGCTCTTCCGGGAGGGATCAGCTTCCAAACAAGCAATAATTTCGCATCAGGAACTGCTCTGTGGCCAAACAGCTGAGGGGGAGCGGTGCCAGCAGCAGCAGCTTGGGTTTCAATGCACCACCAGAGCTCCAGGAGGGTGAGAGCGTGGGGGAAGGTGCCAGGACAAAGGGGAAGAGAAAGGACGTGGAGGAAATGGAGGCTGAGAGAGACATCCTGGAAGGAAGTCACGGGACAAAATAAAGCGTTGGCACATCTGCAGCAGTGTCAGCAGGAGCAACAAGGAGAGCTCTGTCTGGGGCTGGCAGGGATTTGGCTGAAGCACCCCCTGGTTTCCAGCCTCTGATGCTTAGAGAACATTCACTCATCTGAAAATGTAAATAGTGGAGGTGTAAAGGTACATGCAGCAATCTGAGATGGTTTGGTGCCCCAAGAGCTGGGTTTGCAGAGCTCACAGGAGCTGGCTGCACACTGATGAACAGCACAGGGCATGCTCCTGGTCTGTGCCAGCTAAATCTGGGGCTTTGATTGCTTTTGTCCTGTGGGAGGTGTCCCTGCCCATGGCAGGGGCTTGGAATGAGATGAGCTTTAAGGTCCCTTCCAACCCAAAATGTTCTGTGGTGGCTGAGATTTGTTCTCTGTGCTCATGATTTGCTGAAGAGGTTTGAGGTGTCAGTGCTGTCTCACCCTTCAGCATGAGGGTTTCCTGTAAATTCCCTTTGGAGTTTTTGGGTGTAATTTCAAGTTACATGTCTGTAACAGAATTAATCTGTTCATTAATTCCTGCAATGAAAAGTTTGCTTATGGCTTCATGGATAATTGGGATTGAATTCCAACTGCAGTAAGTAAGGAGGTGACATGTGGAGTTCCTGGCTCTGGGTTGTGGGTATTCCCCAGGTTACTGTCCCCTTCTTTTTGGCAGGAGAGGAGAAAAACCAAATTTCCCTGAAGGCTGTTTTTGTGGGTCTATGATCTCTCCTTTCTTTGCCTAAGATAAAATGGTTCAAAGATGAAAATAATTCAGTTTCCTATTGTAAAACCAAATTAACCTAGTGACTGACCTACAGTGAGCTGCTGCATGCAACTTTTATAATTTAAATCTTTTTTTGTCGTTTTGTTTTGCGTTTGCCTTGAACTAACAGCTCTGCTCACTCTGAGAATGGACTTTTACACCAGCAGCTGATTTATTTTTGTATTGAGCCATTCCCTGCACAGTACTCTGGATGAGACATCCAGAGTTTCCAGACCTTGCATTTCCCAAAATTCCTTTGGTTTTCCCTACCACAGGTCTGATATCCAGAAAGGTTAAGCTGCATTGCAATATGAAAAGAGAAATAAGGAATTGCTGGAAATGTTTTGTGTCTGCAGGAACTGCACTGTGTCAGTCTGTGGAGTGCTTTCAAATGATCTTTATTAGAAGGCTGCTGTACACACTGCTCAAACATTCAGAGGGTTTGGAGAGACTCTTGGCTTCCAAATGGATGCCTTTAGGACACTGCAGTTGTTGGGAAGAGTCTTTGGCATGATAGTGCTGAGTCCAGTCAACAAAAAACATTTTACAGTGAGACCCAAGGCCACATCTCCCAAATAGTGATGCTGTCTCCAGTTCCTCTGGTTGCATCTTGTGGTTTGAACAGTTTAACAGTGTGGTGCTGACCTTATTCTGGCAGTGACTGTACTGTGTGTTAGCCAGTCCTGTCCTTCCCCTCTGGAAGATTGTCCTCCTGACTGTCTTGAAAACCTCAAAACAATCTTTTGTCTATTTTTGCACCATAACAGCCCAGGCAGTGTTTGGTTTTGATTCAATCATGAATATGCAGAGCCTTTCCCCAGTGAACCTCTCTGTTCAGTGTGTCCCCTGGCATGTTGTAGCAATAATACAACAAAGAGCATGAAAATCCCCTGGCTGAAGCTTGTTTCCATTGCTCTAAATTTGGGTAGGAATGGAGTCACTTAGGGAAAAATAAAGGCAGCGAGGTAAGATGGAGTTTTTTCCTGACATCCTGTTTATGTTGACTGTTAAGTTAAATGTCTTTAAACAATCTTAATTCACTTGTGAGCTAAAAGCTTCTCACTTGCATGGTCACTGAGGAGCACCTTGGCTTGGCCTGTGCACTTGCATGTCTCTCAGCAGGCTCCTGATGCCAAGAGAGAGCAGTTTGCTCTTCCACTGAAAGCAGAACGAGGCACTTGGTGCTGGTGGTTCAGCTGAGACTGTCTGTGTGGTGAAGAATTGGAAGTCTCAAATTAATGCTTTTGGACATGGATTAAGATGTGAGAATTCCTAGCAATACCTGTCCTGGCATTACCAGCAACATCAGCATGTGTGCATGCAAGTCACAGCGTGGGGGCTCAGTCAGCACTGCACATGAGAGCTGCTCATTTCCAAAGCACAGATCCAGCAATCTCAGCCTGCTGTGTTTTCTGGGAGTCAAACCCAGGATGCTCTGACAGGAGTGGGGTTACACAGCCCAGTGAAGAAGAGATGCTCTTGTGGGGAAATCCCTTGTGCATCCCACATCCCCATGGCATCATTGCAGCAGCTTATCCCTCTGTTGAGGCCTTGGTTGTTTGTGAGTTTTCCTGGTGTGTTTTTTTCCCCTTGCAGGAGGGTAAGAACGTTTGTGTCTTGATTTTCTTTCCCTCCTTCCCCCTCCTCGCTGCTCTTCTCACGGTTGGCCCTTTCCATTTGTATCTTGCAGTTTGCCATGTGGGTGGATGCTGTTATCTTTGTGTTCAGCTTGGAGGATGAAGTCAGCTTCCAGACTGTTTACCACTACTACAGCCGCATGGCCAACTATCGCAACACCAGTGAGATCCCCATGGTCCTGGTGGGCACCCAGGGTAAGTGCAGCCCTGATTTCCAGCCCGGCTTTGGGGACTGCAGTGACATCTCCAAGCTGGCAGAGCCGTGTCCTGTCCTTTCCCCTTTGCTACAGGTCTCTGACGTTGCAGTATTTGAGGTGAGAGAAAAATGTGCTGGCAGCTCTCTTGGAGGAGTGTAGGATATCAGCACTGATCAAAGAGGGGAAGTTCAGGTTAGATATGTACAAGAAATTCCTCCTTGTGAGGATGGGGGAGCCCTGCAGAGGCTGCCCAGAGGAGCTGTGGCTGCCCCTGGATCCCTGGAAGTGTCCAAGGCCTGGGATAGTGGAAGGTGTCCCTGCCCATGGCAGGGAGTGCAACACAATGAGCTTTAAGGTCCCTTCCAACTCCGACCATTCCAGAATTCTGTGACTGGCAAGGAAATGTTAAATAATCCTTTCAGTGCGTGCTGGTCGTGGTGGTTTTCTCGCTCAGCAGGGAGATGCCCTTGTTGAATTTGGGCAGGTGAATCAGTTGTGTAGGGAAGTTCTGCAGCCAGACCAGTTTCCATGTGCTTGGCAGTCTGGAAGGGTTGAACACCCTGGCATTGCTGAGAGGCAAAAGGATAAGAGCTAGAAAACCTCCAGCAGCACAGTAGGAAGCACAAGTGAACCCTGGCCTCAGGCTGTGCCTCTGGGAGACCTCTGTAAATCAAGGACAAATGCAGCTTTTTGCCACCTGAGCCAGCCTCCCCCCAGGTTTTCCTTCTGAAATAGCAGCTGTCCTAAAGGGAAATATGGCAAAGGAAAGGAACCCAAAATGTTTCAGTTTCTCTGGCATTTGAGTGATCTTTTGAATGTTCTCTGCCTTGTTGTGTCAGCGTATCCCACTAATGCTTCTCCCATTTCCCATCCTCTGGGAATGCCCCAGCCAATGGTTGGCTGCATTGGTAGAGCTGAGGCTGTTCTGTTCCTGACCATACAGAACCATGGAATCATTAAGGTTGGGAAAAAACCCTCTAAAATCACCAAATCCAGCTGTTCCCTCAGCACTGCCAATGCCAGCATTAAACCATGTCCCCAGGTGCCACATCCACATGACTTTCATGTCCTTCCAGGGATGGTGACTCCAGCACTGCCCTGGGCAGCTGTGCCAGGGCTGGACAACCCTTGGGGCACAATTTGAGGCCATTTCTCCTCATCCTGTCCCTTGTTCCTTGGGTACAGAGCCCGCCTGGCTGTCCCCTCCTGTCAGGAGTTGTGCAGAGCCAAAAGGTCCCCCCTGAGCCTCCTTTGCTCCAGGCTGAGCCCCCTCAGCTGCTCCTCACAAATTCCTTCCCACTGGAACATCTCTTTCCAAGAGTGTTATCACCAGGTTGCTGTTCTGTGTTAGAGACAGAACAGAGGTGCTGTGCATTGTTCTTGGTTCGATTTTGGGCATCCTCCTTTTTTAGTGTGTCCCAGTGGTTTGGGTGGTGCTGGAGCTTTTTGGTGTTTTTTCAGCCACATGGTCAGGGAGCAGTTGGCCTTGCCCTGCCTCCTGCTGAGGGGTGACAGCGCAGAGGGGATGTGGGGGCAGCAGGGAAGGAGGAATCACAACCCAGCTGGAGGGAGGAAACAGATGATAAGAAGGAAAAGGGGAAGTAGGGACAGAAAAAGTCTTAGGACAGCAGAAACCCCACCAAAAAGCAGAAAGGAGCTGCTTGGAAGGGCCATGTTTTGGGCTTGAAGCTGGAGTTAAAAAGATGAAGGGGAAATGTTTCTGCAATATTTTTTTTCTTTGTGCCCTTCTACACTGGGGTATGGTTTGGGGTATGGTTTTCCATCTCCTTCCTGTACTTCCAGAAAAAGAAAAGTTCATTTTCTATTACAACACTGGTGCAAAGGGGATGTTTTGAAAAGATGGAATTAATGCTAATTCTAGGAATAAGCATCAGGAAAAGACAAAGCTTTTTGTCTGTGTTTGACAGTGAAATAAGATCTATGAAATACATAAATACACTTGTTAAAATACGTATTTGGAATATACCTCTTCCATATCACAGAATCCCAGAATGGTTTGGGATGGAGAGCACCTTAAAGCACATTTAATTCCAGCTCCATGCCATGGGCACAGACACCTTCCACTAACCCTGGTTGCTCCAAGCCCTGCCCAACCTGGACTCGGTTTTGTCAGGTACTCCTGAAATGAGATGGGAAATGAAATCTTTCCCAAAGTATTAACGCTGGCCCAGTGCTTGCAGATGTTGTCCCCTGACTTCCAAAGCCAGCTCGGGGGGGGAACAAGGAGATGACCTTTGGGAAGCTGAGGGGTTCTGGACCTGAACTCGGCAGCTCCTTTCTGCTTCCATGTTACCGGCGCCCTCTGCTGATCCAAACCAGGCTCCTGCTTTGCCAAATTCCCGCTTTATCTGTGGGGGTTGGATCGGATGGGAAGGGAATGTCAGCATCAGTTGAGGTCTGGTCCTCTCATGTCCAGGGCAGGGCCTCAGACACAGCGTTGCAAGAGGCATCAGTTCCATGTTTAGGTTCAGGTGATGCTTTCTTCCCAAAAAACGAATGTTTGCTGCTGTGGGAAGTGGCAGATTCTAAGGAAGACTTTCCAGGCAGCTGTAAATGCTGAAATTAGTGCCTGTTGTAGAATCCCAGAATGGTTTGGGCTGAAAGGGCCCTTGAAGATCATCCAGTGCCACCCCCTGCCACCTTCCACTATCCCAGGTTGCTCCAAGGCCCATCCAACCTGGCCTGGAACACTTCCAGGGACAGGGCAGATTAACACTGTACTCCTGGGGAAAAAAAAATTCCTTTTCAAGATCTGTTAATAAGATTATCGCTTCAAATAGTATCACCTTTGTACACAGAGTTCATCACTATGATGGAGCAGCAAGAAAAAAGCCTTTGTCTCCTCTGGTGTAAGGTTTTCTCAGCTCCTCTGGATAAGTTCTAGAAACTGAAATTTCTGATTTTCAGCTTTCATGAAAATAAATCTCTTGGAGAGAATTTCCAAGTATGATTGTTTAGAAAAATACAATTTTTATCAGCTCTCTAGTATGTTCCCACAACATCTCTGGGTGCCTTTAGAGCAGTTTGAGAAAGTGATTTACAATTAAGTTCTATTTCTCGAAAATACATCGTGTTCAGTATGTCACACTCTGCAGTCACTGATATTTACAGATGCCTAAAAACCATTTGACATGTTTGTACTAATCACCCACTTGTTTCCCTAAATAAATCTTACATCCAGAGCTCATGTGATTGTGTGTTTGGGGATTTTTTGGCTACAACTGAGCTCAATATATGTATTTAAGGAAAGCAAAAAGCATTGGAGGTTTTCCCCCTGGCTTTTAGAATCAGTGTACCTGCAATTTTAATAAGGAAATGTAAATGAGAGTGATGTAGTGATGTGCACCCTATTTCATGGTTTGTATTAAAAGTCACTGCTTGGGTATTGGTCAATGTGAGAGGAGCTGGCGTGAAGTTGCACCAGGGAGGTTCAGGTTGGATCTTAGGCAAGATTTCCTCACAGAAAGGGTTGTCAGGTGNACTAGGCAAGGTTTCCTCACAGAAAGGGTTGTCAAGTGTGGGAACCATCCCTGGGAGTGCTCAGAAACCAGGTGCACGTGGCACTTGAGGACATGGGTTAGTGAAGGCAGTGGGTTGACGTTTCCCTTGGCGATCTCAGGGCTCTTTTCCGACTTCTGTCACCCTCGTGTGACTCTGTGAATGCCAAGCTGGTGTTTCCAAGTGACTAGCTCTAATGGCTGTTCCCCCCTGTCGTTGTGCAGATGCTATCAGCTCCACCAACCCCCGTGTCATCGACGATGCCAGAGCCAGGAAGTTGTCCAATGACCTCAAGAGATGCACTTACTACGAGACCTGCGCGACCTACGGGCTCAACGTGGAGAGAGTCTTCCACGATGGTACAGCTGCCTTTCTTCATCCAGCACATCACTCCATCCCCTAGCTGCTCTTTCTGACTAGCAACCCATCCGGGATAGCTCAGATATTTGTAATCATGTTTGTAACAGTTCAAGAAAGGCATTTTTGTGGTGTTTTCTGAGATGGCTCCTTAACTGGAACACATCGCATTGTGCACTGATGTGTGCTCCACCAGCACCTTGTTTCTTAAGCATCTTAAGCTGGTTTTAGTCCTTGTTTAATTTTTAGTTGTCTTTGGTGCTTGCTTTCTTGTAGCAAAGTTTTTCCTTTGGTTTGGTTTTAGCACTCGTGGAGAGGCTGAGGGGTTATTTGTGCAGAGTAGCTGAAAATGCTACGTTTGAGTACAGTGGTATTCATGGGGTGCTAAAAATTAAGAGACAGGTTGGGTGTTGGGAGGAATTGTTCCCTGGAAGGGTGGGCAGGCCCTGGCACAGGGCGCCCAGAGAAGCTGTGGCTGCCCCTGGATCCCTGGAAGGGTCCCAGGCAAGGTTGGACATTGGGGCTTGGAGCACTTTGGGACACTGGAATGTGTCCCTGCCCATGGCAGGGGGTGAGACAGGGTAAGCTTTAAACACCTTTCCAGCACAAACCATTCTGGGACTCTTTGAGAGTCTTGTGTAGGGGTTTTGATCCTTGTGGGTTCCTCCCAGATGAGGATTTTCTGTGATTCCTGGCTCCTGAGTTGTACGACGTGGGATCTGTGCCCCCTCTAGTGGAATTTCAACCAAGTGAAGTCCTGGGGCTTCACTGGCTTCTCACCAGGCTCCTCTCGTGGCTGAACGTGTCAGCCCCTCACCACAACACTTTTCTGTGTCTAAAAACCTTCTTAGCTAAGTTTTAATGCTTCTCAGAGCTCCTTTCTTCTGGGGGTTTTTGTTGCCAGCTCCTCGTTGCAAAGTCCTGCTCTGCCTGTGCTGCTTACGTGAGGCAGTGTCACATCAGCGCCTTGCAGTGGGTGAGAGAAGACTTCAAATTAAAAAAAAAAAGGCAGAAATTTCAAATTTTTACATGGAACGAAAAGGTGATACATTCTAATTTTTTACATTGGAGAAAAAAAAAATGTTGTAATTATTACATGGTAGAAAAAGAGGCAAAACATTGTGTGTTTAACGTGGAAAATACTGATGTACACCCATTTTGTACCCATGGTGTTGGTCAGATTTCAGAGAAGAGCATTTGAAGCTGCATCTTCTTGCTTGGCTCCCTGTTTTCTCTTGAACTAGTTGCAAAAATTGCTGTTTTGACTGCCTAGATTTTCTATATTGATTAGGAGTTTCAAAGAGCCATTAGGAGGTTTTGTTAGCGCATTTATTTCTGAGTGCTGGCTATAGTTAGATTGTTAATTATATATTCCAAGTCTTCGTGTTTGTGCCTCTGTCTGCAGTCTCCTTCTTGGGTTTTTTTTGGTTTTTTTTTCCCCTTTCTCAGAGGTTTTGAGAGAAGTCTCTTGGCACAAAGCTAGTGATAAACTTGTAAGCTTGCAGGAGGCTCATTTGTCTCTCTTTGGTGGTAAGAAAGAATTGACAGGGATCATGTGTTTTAAGAAATATCAGGGTGTTGTTTTACCCCCGTGGCAGCCAAGCAACTCTTTAATATTTGCCAGCTAATAGGATTAGAAATGCTTCTGTATGAATGGGTTACACTTGCCAGACACGTCTGGGACCGGATCCAATTCCTGATAATTTTTGCTGTTTATTTCAGCAGGAAACAAAGCAACTTCTTAACCCCATTAAATGAGGGGGTGTGAATGAGCAGTGCAAGCTGTTAAAAGGGAGCACTTGATTAAATATCCCTGGGTTTGTGCTGCTCTGGGGCATTCAGGTTCAGCATAGCTTTAATGATTTTTAGTGGCTTCTTCTGAGGGTTCACTGAAGTTGGGCAACCTGGGCTAGTGGAAGGTGTCCCTGCCCTGGCAGGGGGTGGAGCAAGATGAGCTTTAAGGTCCCTTCCAATTAAAACCACTCTGGGATTCTCTGAGAGTAAAAAAAAAAAAAAATTTCCACCTGAGGGTGTTCCATCCCTCACAGACTTTTCTTCCACACACAATTAGTGGGTTTTGACACCAAATCTGGTTTGGGCTGATTGTTTGCAAGCTTTTTTTAAGATCTGTTTCCTTGTTTCTGTGTTGTGCCTTGCTGTGATGTAGCCCTACCTTTTGGAGGAAGAAATTGGAAATGGCATTGAAGAGCCTTTTACTCCTTCATTACACACACTTTAGAAATTAAATTTCTAATTTATCCCCTGCAAGCAGCTACTGAACTCAGTGGTCATCTGTTGCCATTCTTCTGTGATAACTCATTTCCCATTTTCTCCACAGCTGAGTGGTAAAATAATTTAACTTGAATGATGATTGTTATTATGAAAATGCTACTCTATTCTTGAGTTAAATCCAAATACCTCGTTTCCAATGCTTCATTACAGCTGATAAGCTCACTATTGATTATAACAGAGATGGAATCATACAATCACTTGGCTTGGAAAAGACCCTTAAGATCATCAAGCCCATTGGTTCATATTTTGTAAGAGGAATGCTGAGTAAAGGGAAAGCCAAAATCCTCCTTCACGTTCTGCTGTTTTAGAGGCTGTTTTTTAACCATGTCCCACTGAGGTTTAATCTCACATACTGTTGGGAGTTAAAGCCTGAATTTCAGGCTGAAATTAAAGAGAAGTTCCGTGTTTCAAGGGTTTAGCTTTGTAATGTGCCCAGTGATGAAGGATAATAAATCCTCTCTTATTTTTTGGTATCTTGAATAGTTGAACAAGGGAACTGCATTTTAAAAATTAGATAAATGCTAATAAGATAATTTTTGTTTCATATTCCCAATTAAGAGTTAGAGATTTTTTTCCCCCTGCTTATCAGAATGGATTCTATCAATGACATTGGAAATTATTATTTTAATACTTCTCATCAGCACAGTATTGTAATGACTGTGTACTGCCCCAGGATGCCTTTTTAATGGTTTTAGCCTTCTTGAATTAGCTTGATGTACCATTAATGCATGAGAATTGCTTTTATTTCTGTTCATGGTGTATTCATAACTACACATCTTGCCCTGCTTTACATTCAGATTTCCTCTGACCCATTTAACTATGGGCCATGTGAGTCTCTGACACCGCAAAGGAGCAAATGTCCAAGTATTTAGAGGATAAAATTTTACTGTCACAGGGTGTGAAACAAAAGGTTTTGAGTCCAACTTGGGTTCAGAGTTGAATCTGTCTCAATAGCTTAGCAGTTCAACCAAGGGGGTTTTACCTCATCTAGGTGGCTGTAATGCCCAGATTTTGGTTTAATACCTGAGGTTCCACCAACCCAACAGGCCCTGCCCAGTCTGAAGCCCTGCACACAGCAGATGGAGATAAAGTCCCAGTGGTGCATGTCTGAGGTTTGATAGAGAAGACAGTTTGGATCAATTCTGCCTCAAGTACAGACAAACCCATCCGTGGGGTTGTTTTTGCTCAGGGACCAGGTTGCACCTGGTAGATAATGCAGAAAGATGGAATAACACGATGTGTACCACAGGGAGATCTGATTATTGGGTGAGAACTATGTGACAATATTGTTTGCTGAATGTCACTGCCATTGTCCATATATAGCTGTATACTGTATATATGTGTGTGTAAGGTTAGAATGTATGTTAATGTTGATATTAAGTTGACGATATGGGGATAAGGGGTGGAATGTCCTGGGTTGATGCTGAATTGTATCTCCATTCGTCTGTTTAGCTCAGAAATAAGTTTTGTACCTTTAAAACTGGATCTGAGAGT
>VYXF01011638.1:201045-277387 GCA_013397295.1 Polioptila caerulea
TTTTTTTGTGGCTGTTTTTGTTTGCACAGACGTTTCTTCTGCTTTCCCGGTAATCTCTCAGCCCCATTCCCGTAGATGACAAGTGCTGGTGGCATAAATCAGGCTGTGCATTCATCGTTGTAGGAAGCCCCAGTGTTAACCAGCAGGAGAAAATTACCCAATATCAGATTTATTGTAACATAGGCTTGAAGTGAGCTGTGGGAATTGAGCAGTGCCTGGTGCAACAGGTGTGAAGGAGCCTTCGTCCTGGGGAGCAGCTGGCACCGCTAGGATTGGGCTGGAAAACGGATCCAAATCTTTGGATTTACATTTTCTGACTGATTACCAAATTTCACACTTTACACATTGCAGTTCAAGGTTGGTTTTGGTTTTTTTCTTTTGTCCTTGAGGACATACGAGGTCTCTGTGCAGTTCCCCTCGTGCTTGCTGCTGTCCACTGTCACTGCCGTGCTGTTTGGTGGGCACAGACTTCACCCTTTTTGCCAGATTTTTGTGAAAATTGCAGCAACTTCGCAGGCTTTGGGGACTTTGAGACTGGTACTGCTCTATCAGGTTTTTCAGCACCACACCTGGATCTACAAATGCGTGAAGGAAAGAGAAAAGAGCTTCCAGTGACTTGTCTGCATCCATTTTCTCCTGCTTGGAAGCGAGTAACGAGATGAGGAGCTGTAGTCCAGAGTATGGAATTTCAGAAGTGTTATATTGAGCTCAGAGAAATTGAATTATGTAATGCCAGTAAAATTTTCAGGGGGGGTTTTGATTTTAGCTCTGGTGTGTCATTCAGTAGGTGACTTGTAGAAAATCATCTCTTGCAGAACTCTTCGTGTAACTTTTAATTTTATAGTGGTTATTTTATGACACTTCCTTTAAGTCTTAATTTGAAGTGTATGCTGTAAGGCAGGTTACTTAAAACCTGGAGCACAGCTGCTGATTTTATGCAATAGGTGACAGCTGTTATATTTTTTTGCAAGTACAATAAATACAAAAGCTGCTTCAACATAGACAAATTCTTCATTAAATGGCAACAAGACTGTTGATATATCTCATCAAAACGCAAAAGAGTTCAGGTTTTCAGTAGTGCTGATTCAGAATTAGTCCAGTAAGGTCATATTCTGTAATGCAAACTCTAATTGAAATCCTGGGGCAGGAAACGAGATGGTTGAGGTTTAATTGCCTTTTATTTGGCAGTAGACATCCGAGTAAGAGGGAGAATCAGTCTGTGACAGAGTTGTGTGTGTTGTGCTTGGAGGTAAAGTGTTATAAACACATTTGTGGAGTGTCTGGCGAGTAGGAACTGTTTTCCTTTAAAAACAGAAACAGAAGTGAAACATTCTGGAAGAAGGAGAAAGTTTGAAAATTCTTTATTTTTCCAATCTCTGCTTTTCTCAGTAAAGACACCAGGAAAAGCAGAATAGAAATAAGCCATAAAAAAGTGTTGTCATGCTGCAGTTCCTGGCAGAGCTGGTGGCTGGGGCTGAAAGGAGCAGTGACAATTTCTGTGATTCTTTTTGAGCCAGTGAGCTGAACAGCAAACTGAGGGCACAGCAGGGCTGCTAGCAGGGCTCAGTCACGGGCTGTGTCCAGAGGAGGGTGTTTAAAAACAAAGAAAATGAAATAGTGCTTGGGGATACCTGTTAGAGTGAGGATCCTTCAGCAAAGTGATGCTGCAGAGGAACTGACCACAAGGTGAGCTGAGGGCCAGGACGGGCTTCAGCAGAGCATGACCCCCACAAAGTGCCAGTTTTTATTTGCTTTATTACTGCCAGAACGTTTTTCTTCCTCATGTCTGCTTTATTTCTAAGTGTTCTGTGTAAACTCTGCCTCGTTGGTGGCATTTTGGGGGATGCTCTGCCTTGCCCACCATTATCTTTGTCTCTCTTGCTGCTGCTGCGCTCTTTGTTACGCTTCTGTGGTTATGGTTTGATCATTTAATCTGGCTTTCTCTTCTTAATTTTTTTATTGACAAACCTTAAAGCTCATTCCCCTCGTCTGCTGCTTTATGCTGTGTTCTGTACAGCTTCTGCAGCAAGCCTTTACTTACTGAGGGCAACATGAAATATCTATAAAGCTTATTTTAAATTTTTTTTTTTGTATGCTCAATAGATCTTCCCTTGGCTATTGGTTTTAACTGTCCTTTGTGGATTTCTCTTTAAATTTACTCGCAAAAGAAATGGCTTTGCTGGCTTAATATTGATGAATGGAAGATTAAGAACTAACCCACGAGATGTGCTGTCTGAAGACAGAAAGGGAAGGGAAGGGAAAATGCCCTTTCTGGAATTTCACTCTGTTCTGGGTGTTTTTAGGAACATTTAATACAGAGAGGATCCCGCTTTGTACCCTTATAATGAAGAGATGCTTTTGTCTGAGCTATCAAACGCTTAAAACTGGTGTAATAAACATAATGCTTTTGTAACCTTCTCCGTTGTGTAACAAACACATTTTCAACATCAAAGTTGATTATTAGCATAGCTGGTTCCTCAAAAGCCGTTTCCAAACGCATTGCAAATCGCTGCCTTTCAGCTAATCCGTATGCATATGCAAATCCCATTGAGCTGTTTGCTTGGCCCGGATTAGCAGCGTGTATTTAGCCTTTAAAAGCCTCCCTGGATGCTCGGGGGTGGTGCCTGGAGCACGGCTCGCTGTGGGATTCTCCTCGAAATTCCTGTGCCGGCAAACTCCGCGGGCTGCTGCCGAGTTGGAGATGCGTTCCTCCCTCCTCCTTTCCTATGAACTAGCGAATCTTGAGTCGTCTGTAATGAATTTAGGAGTTGAGGTTAGGTCTGGTGAGGTGGTGCTGCACAAGGCAACCGGTGCCCTCCAAAGCTGGAGCTGCTGCCTCTTCCTCTAGAAGAAAAGCTTTTGCACCGATTGTGCTGTGTGATTTTTGTCAATGTCGGTGCAAAGTGAATTTTCTCTGTAAGCTCCTCCTTTTGTTTCAACTTCTGTTCTTGGCCAGCCCTCAACATCGAGGTTGTTATTCTCTGCATCCAACTGTTCCTGAGTTATGGGAGTCGTGTGTGAGCCAGCAGGTCCTGCCTGCTGCAGGATCTGGTCAATACTTTGTGGAAAAGAGAGAACCCAGCACAGCTTCGTGTTCTACAGCTCAAGAGATGAGTCTGGAGAGCACAGAGCTGCTTTTTGAACTGCCTCTCTTTGTATATTTGGTTCTTTCTTCAGCTTGGTCTTTCCAGGAGTACCAGCCTGGGATCCGTGTGGACTCGTTTCAGCAATGCATGCTGCACCTTGGTTAGGGAGTCAGCTAAACTCTGGAAGGAAAATAAAATTAGTTGGCAAATGAATGGGACTGCATGGGCTGCCTCAGTTCTGAAAATTATCCTGAGTATCAAATGTGGACACAGGGGCTCCAAAGGTTTTGTTAAGGGATTGGGAAAACTGGGGGACTCTTAGGCCTCTAGGTGTGGCACTTGGGGTTGTGGTTAGGGGTGGCCTTGGCAGTGCTGGGGTAATGCTTGCACTTGGTGATTTTAGAGGGCTTTTCCAGCCCAAATGCTCCTGTGATTCCTGATGGGTCCCCTGACACCTGTGACTTCACTTCACTATCTGCTCATAATTGGTCAGTTTGCTCTTGTTTGGTTTTCTTAGATTTTTCTCTTTCTTTTTCCCTCTTTTTTTTTTTTTTTTTTTTTTTTTTTTGGCTTCTTACAGCCCTGGACTGAAAGTTTCCTGCAACTTTCCAAACTTCAAATGAAATTTTTGAATAAATTCCAACTCTGATAGGAGATGGGTTTTTTTTTTTGGAACATATTTGTCATCTGTGACAAGTGCATTCCCT
Organism: Polioptila caerulea; assembly: GCA_013397295.1. Classification (NCBI taxonomy): domain Eukaryota; kingdom Metazoa; phylum Chordata; class Aves; order Passeriformes; family Certhiidae; genus Polioptila; species Polioptila caerulea. The sequence continues at coordinate 204,839 of VYXF01011638.1, forward strand.
CATCAACCTCTGTGGAGTGCTGATTTATCACCTTTAGTTCAAGAATTATTATAATAGCTGGTACATGACTAAAAATTGAATAGTTTTATTAGTGAATGTGTGTTCCTTCTAGTTTCAGCACTAGGTCCTGCTGTGTCAGGTAACTTCTGCACTGTCTCACCTTTGGAAAGACTGAAGGTGGCTTTCAGAGCCACAGAACCAATTTTAAATTAAGACCCAGGTTTGTTTTTCTTCAAGCTCTATCTCCACTTAATGAAGAAACATTATTGGCAGATGCTGAAGAAATATTTTTTTCCATAGAAAATTGGATTTGGGGCATAAAACTTGTTAATGTTAATAAAGACAGGTCATTACTGGTCTCAAGTCAGATATGCAAACTCCAGGAGATGGAGTGCTGCTGGTGGCACTTCTGCTGCTGCTGCTTTTGTGTGAAAAAAGCCGCGGTGAGGAGTAAATCAGCGGGATTTGAGCGCACGCACAATCACCTCACTGCCATCATTTATGCCCCTCCTGATGCCTGATGCACTCGCTTGTGTCTTAGGCCTGGTGATTTACAGTCTCCCAGAAAGGTACGTTTAGATTTAAGCTGTGCAATAGTGTAACTAATGAGAAATAGAGGGGAATTTATAGCACTCGCTGATTGATTGGCCAAGTACCTCGACGTTAATTGAAATCTGAGGACTCCCAGCTGTCTTTCAGTTAAAAAAAAAAAGAAAAAAAGGTGTTTTTGGACAAGTGCAGCTCTAACTTTGTAGCATTTATGGAGAACATGGTTGGGGTGAAAAGGTGGATTCCCTGAAGAATGAAAGGGCTGTTTCCTAATCCCCTGCAGCCACTGGCTGATCTGCACCCATGGCAGTATCACTCAGCTTCTGCTTTCACAATCCCGGTGTGACTTCAGTTGTCTCTCCCTGGGATTTTGGCCCCAGCTCCATCTGGAAACTTGGTACTTTGTGCTGCTCTCCTCCCTTGTTTAGCAGAGGCTAGCAGGCCCAACTGTTGTGTGACAAATTACCTGGATAAATAGTTGGTGTTAATCTCTCCCTTAGTAACGCTGTTTAACCGGCCATCTCCACGGAGAGCACACAGCTTTCTCCTCTGCTGTCATCCTCTAAATGCACCATTCTTGCTGGAGCTTAGTCTTGGGAAAATGTCTAAATTTTCCCATTAAGTGCTTAAAAAGTAATAAAACTAAAGCCATTAGCCTTCACTCGTCAGATCTGTATCAAGAGAAATATTCTTGGGCGCCATAAATCTGATCAAGTGTTCGACATTTATATCATTCGACTTCATTCTCTGGAAATGGACCTTTGAAGGTAAATTGCATTAAGTAGGGCAGTTTAAATTTTTAATACAATCTTATTGTAACTGTTAGCAAATGATTAAAGTGCAAAGGGGGGGCTTATGTGTTTTGGGAGATTTATGTGAAATGCTCTATGATGCTTCTGCTCTGGCAGAGAACTGCTTTTGTGACAGCTGGATGTGCATAAACCCACAAACCCAGAGGATTTTTAGCCTGGAGTGGTGGAGGAGATGACTTCTATCTGCTGCTGGATTTCCAGAGGGTGATTTGGGAGCAGGATTTATTCCACCTGCACTTGAAGCAGTGATGTTGGTAATACAGAGCTTAACTCTTTTTCCAGTAGGCCTCTGCATGCCTGAGAGGTGGATTTTGATGGCTCAGTGGGCAACGAGCTCATGGGCTGAGGTGGTTATTTAATCTTGTTTAGGTCCTTGGTGGTTTGTTTTGAGGGAGGTTTTTCTTTAGGTGCAGGAACATTCTCCAGCTTGAGTTTGGTGAATGGCATAGATCCATTGTGCTTCAGAAGCAGTGCTGTGTTTATGCACCCTTTTTGGTGTTGCTGTAGTAAACCTGATTGCCCTTTTCTGAGGAGAATACTCACATCTTGAGGAATAATATCTGGGAATATTTAATGTGATAAAAGTGGTATTTGTTCAAGGTATTAAGTGACCATAACTTTTTTCTTAGGTATCCCAGCAATCATGGCCCTTGTTTTGGAACCAGCTGTGCCCTGGGTGTAGCTATGTGATCTTATGGTGTGGCTGCTCCTCTCAGACTTTGAGTTGTTAAGTAACAATTTTGTGTCATTTTGGCAGTTGAAAAACAGCAAATAATCAATTGTTCTGTTTTTTTGGTGAGTTTCTTCTTTGAGTTCATAGAACCATCTGGGTGAGACACGAATTAAGTTGAATTTGATTTGGTGAATGTGATTAGTTAGTTTCTTTCTAGAGGGTTGGTTACATCTGAGATGCACTAACATAACCAGCAGCTTTCTGTCACTTTGTGTCCTTTTCTGTGCTCTAGTAGTGAGCTCAGTGGGTGTGCATGAATCTTTGGGAAGCAGAACTGTTCTCTAGGAAAGCAGTCATTTGGTGGTGTGTGCCCCAAAATGGGGCACATTCCATGAAACTGCTTCCAAATGTGAGCAGGAAATTACTCACTAAGGTGATAAAATCCTGAAGCATCATATAATTTTCTGTTGCTTAAACTTAAGTTTTGATATGATTAAAAAGTGATTCTATGTTTTGACGTAGAATTAAATACATACAATGATGTTATCCTTAAGAATGTTGATGTTAAAGGGTGCTTAACAACTCAATTACTTCCTTTATGGACGTTTTTCAAAACACATCAATTTGACAACATTCTCTTTGAATCTTTTCAGTTGGAATTTTTTTTCTTGTTTCAACATTTTTTTAACCTTTGCAATTTAAAATCTTACCTCAGTGTGGGATATAACAGGATTTCTGACTTGATTCTGCCCTCATGGGAAGGTCAGCAGAGCTCCATGAGGTGCTGGTGAGGTAAATCCATGTGCAGAAGACTTTACCTGTGTGTCTGGCACAGTGTTCCCCTTAAATCCCCAAGTCACGGCTTCTTCTTGCAGCACAGTTCAAGCAGTGAAGAAAATACAGGTTTAGTTTTTAAATTGCTTCGGATGCCAGGTTCTTTCCAGTGGATTTATTGGCATATTTGCTTACCTAGCCTTGGAAGGCAGTGATTTGCATGGAAGTTGGCAATAAGTGATGTGCAGTGTTAATTAGAGTTACCTGTGGAGGAAAAAAATTACATGTTGGTATTGATCAAAGATATTTAATACCGAGCCTGATTTACAGCTGTGTTTTCATATCTTGTAAGACAAGGTGTAAGAAGCAAAGATTTGTTAACCAGGCACTTTGTCCTGTAAAACTTCCTAATGCTTTTGGTGCCTTGCACCACAGATTGATATTTTTTTGGTCCATTTGACTTTCCTTGGTTGGTTTTCGAGGTTTCTCCCAGCGAGTTCCAGCACGGGCTGTCAGAGCACGGAGGGGGTTTGTGCTCAGTGCAGAGCAGGGACTCCTCTCCCCTGGTGTGACTTTACAGTGGCACTGCTTCTTCAGGGAGGAGGAACTCCAGACATTTCTGGCGGCAGGAATCAGCTGAACAAATTGCCCTTTCCAAACTCCACTGCTGGAATTGTCCAGCACTCGTTTCTCTATTCCACCTGACACGTGGGGTGCCAAGCTCTCCTTTTAAACAGAGACATACAAAGGTTGTTTGGCCTAGAAAACAGATTGCATTTAAAATAACAGGCACAATGGCTTTAATAGTGGCTACTTACATTAATGTTTCCCATTTTGCGGTGAGGGCTTGCTCTGTTAGTTATTACTGCCTCTCCTGCAATATGTAATTGTGGAATAAATTTACTTTTATTGAACCCTTACTTATCCTGTAAACATGGAATATTAAGCTAAAAGGCAGCTGCTGTAAAAATGTAAGCTGCTGTATATCTTAACTTCTTCCACTTGTGATTTTTAAGGTAAAAGCAAATACGTGCTCACACAAAACTCCCAATTTGGCATTGTTTCTTTTTCCCCAAGTAGTTGAAAAAGGTATTTATTTAAAAGTGTTTATCCCTGCTGATGTTTTTCACTCAGCCATCAGCATTCCAGCCCCAAAACTGAAAGCCATTTTTTGTCTGTCCGTCAGTGAAGGAAAATGTCCTGCATTGCCATCTTTTGCAGAAGATGGTTTTAACTGAACCTGCTGTTTACTCGTTCTTGGACGTGCAGAGGAGATGAATGGTCTTACACAGGTTTTTATGAGAAACCAGTTTTGATTTCAATTAGTGGTAATTGGAGAAGAGTGTTTGCATCTCCTAAAATATGCAGCGCCCCTGTACTGGGATCACTGAGAAGAGAAATGGTGCCAGATGTTACGGATCTTGTATGCCTGGAGTCTGTTAATACTCCAAGCTTTCCTTGAAGCACAGAGCACAGAAATCACTGTATTCCCTCCCTGCCTTTTGGCCATGAAAAGTGATCAGACTGTTGACACCTTTGGGTGTTTTCCAGGATCCATCTTAGGAGCAGGGATAGATCAGGTCTCAGCCTGGGTGAGGTTTCCCTCAGTTCATCTCCAGTGTTCCGAGATGTGGAGCGGGGTGAGGCTCTCCCCTTGTGCCCTGAACTTCTCCTGGGGAGCGTTTTCCCCTCGGGTCTCTGCATTTCTCGTCCTTGTCCTTGGATGGAGCTGTGCTGCTGAGGCCGAGGAGGAGCTGAGGTGCGAAGAGCCCTTTGAACTCCGTCCGTGCGGCTCCGAGCAGCTCCCAAAAACGGAGCGCCAGGAGGAGCCGGGAGTCGCTCCGTGTGGGGGCATAGCTCTGCTGCTCCCCCGAGGGAATTCAGCCCTCTGCTGAGGGCACAGCGGGCGGGCTTTGCTGGGGCAGGACGAGCTGTGCTCGCTTTTTGCCGTGGAAAATGGGGCGGCTTGCCTGGCAAACAGCGCTGTGCGCTCCTGCTCCCTGAAAACCGCGCGGGGAGGAGCTCGGGGCTGAGAGCGCTCCCACCAACAAAAAGGAGCATTCGAGATGAAAGTGGCACGGGGTGGGAGGGTTAATTTTGTTGTGGTGCACCAGGTCAGGCGTGGAAGAAGAAACATTCAAGCCAAGAGCTTTCCCTCCCAGCTCAGAGAGGGAATTTCACATGCTTTTAACAGGATACAACTCCCAGTCATTCACAGAATTAAATTTAAATGTATAAAAAACAAGCGTCAGTTCTCTCCCCCCCAAGACCAAATATTTGCTAAATAATTTCTCCTTGTTTACAACTTTAAGTATCCATGGCATATCCCTGTTTATTTGCAGAAGAGTTCCTGGCTTTGCACATAAATTTTGTATGGCTTTGCATACTACTGATATATTACGATAAAATCTGTCCCAAATTGATAGTTTGGGTATATAAAAGTACAGATGATTTGAGTATATAAAAGTACAGATCATTCAACTGATTTTTAAAAATAGTTGGAATGCTTCTCACTCTCGGGATTATTTTTTATATCTGCCATAGATTAAGTTGGCATTCATCTGTTTCAGAAATATTTTTTAGAGAGTATTAAATACAAATATTGTATTCGGATAGAGCTTTGGAATGAGACAGAACCTGAAAGCTTGGGACAAAAATATTTCTGCTTTCTTAATTTTTAATTCACTTTATAGAATGTTGTTGTTCTGATGGAGCGAGGAGCTAAGAAATTTGAGGTGAAGAATGGTCTATTTTGACCCCACCTGTGTCCAGTTTGGGACCCCCAGCATAACGACGTGGAGTTGCTGGAGTGAGTCCAGAGGAGGCCATGGAGATGCTCCAAGGGCTGGAGCCAGGCTGGGAGGGCTGGGGGTGCTCACCTGGAGAAAAGAAGGCTCCAGGAGAGCTGGAGAGGGACTGGGGACAAGGGATGGAGGGACAGGACACAGGGAATGGTTTTAAACTGATAGAGGGCAAGGTAGGATGGGATATTGGGCAGGAATTGTTCCCTGGGAGGGTGAGCAGGCCCTGGCACAGGGTGCCCAGAGCAGCTGTGGCTGCCCCTGGATCCCTGGCAGTGTCCCAGGCCAGGCTGGACAGGGCCTGGAGCAGCCTGGTGCTTTGCTGGAGTTCAGGTCGTGTGTCTGAGTCCCTGAGTTCAGACTGCCGTGGGTTTCTCCCCCTCTTCCCTCCCCTTCCTTGCCCAGCCTGTGCTGTGTGTGTCAGTGAGATGCTGCCAGCACCTCTGTACTCACCCTGGAGGGAAGAGGTAAATACTTTCCTTGGCTAATTATCTCTCCCATGTGAGAGCAGGAGCTCTTGCAGACAAGGTAGTTTTCATTCATGTGTGGTTTTTGTTCACTTTTGGTCTTAATTTAGGGCTTTACCACATATGGTGAAGACAAATCCATGTGCATATGTTAAAATCTGACCTTTGGTTTGCTCTCTTCACTTGCTAATGTGTTTTAGAATATTTTAATACATGGCTTCCCAGGCTCCAGATCGATAACCCAATGGGTCTGAAATGACAGAGTGCTACGATATTCCCCTTTAATTTAAACATGATTAGCTGATGAAGGTTATGATCAATATGCTGGGGGAAGATAAATTAATTGATATCATCCTTTCAGGATGATAAGAGGCCTATTGGAGGTGGGATGTAACTAATGAAGCTGCTTCTTCATATATATGAGCCATTCTTTATACAATGTATTCTCACTAAATCATGGTTATGCCATCATTCATTTACATGAAAAACATAAGCCACAGACCAGTTTGTTATTAAAATTGCATTCATTTGAGAAGAAACTATGCTTACACTGTCCCTGCCTGTGCTGTAATGTAGTTGAGGGAAAATAATCTTGGAATTTACATAATTATCTTTTTGTGTTTTCTGAACGAGACAGACTGGGTTCTGTTGGCTTAATTCCAGTGACTTTCCAGGGGACTTTTTAAGGAGATGCCAATAAAAATCACTGGTTTTGGTGGAGATGTTGCAGCTGACTGCAGAGTCCTTGGCACAAGTTTCATGAAGTGCTTCCCTTCACAAAGAAAACTGCATGCAAGGAAGCTGAATTTAGTTAGTGGCATTTTTTATTAGTCTCTACACAAGTACCTGTTACCAAAGACTGAAATTTTGATTAGTTTTTAACCTGTGACTCAAATGGTAGCGAGAAATTTTATTTTTATGTATTTATAGCATAAAAAGAGCTCTTTCCAAAGGCTTTAGCTGAGTTAGCAGCATGAACTCAAGTTCTAGTGTGTAATGGGATGAATTTCTGAAATAGTTTGACTTGCTTAAATTGAAAATGTTGTAGGAGAGGTTTGGAAGTTGCTGCATTGCACATCAGTTCTGTTTGATGTTTTTTGTTATGGGTCTGCCAAGCCCTGTCTAGAGATGTTGATGGCTCTGATCCTTGTATCCATCTGATAAATGCTGCTTCTATGCTGAAGAAAATGTCTTAATAAATTGCAAAACAAATTAGGCATTTTTCCAGCTCTTTCCAGCTGCTGCTAAGGAATAAAAGCTAAAATTAGAAATCATGATGCAGCTTGTTTCCATAAAGAATTTTACTGGAATGTGTGATACCACCTATCCAGGTATTTATTTGATATTAGAGACTCTTTTATCAGTTCTAATATTCCAGTTATCTTTGCTTTGGGCTTCAAAGTGGATTGCCCTGGTGCAGTGGCTGGTAAGAAAGGGAAATCCATCTTATTCCTTGGCAGCAGAGACCAGGTATCTTCTGTCTGTTAGGAGAATGTCCCAAAGAAGAATGTAAAATCTTTGCTACCAGGAGCTTTGTTAGTGTGGGGTTAGAAACACAGAGGGGACTTGGTACAGAATGCTTGGTGTTGCTTTTTGTCATTTTTTCCCTGAGTCCTCTGGTGGAATGAGACTTCTGGAGTCCCATCCTCCACGTGGAGAAGCGAGCTGGAGTCTGCCATGGGGCATCATGGAAAGCCAGCACCCTTCATCTTCCCCGTCATATGCTCGGTTTTTGGGGCAGGCTTTGCTGGTGGGAGCCCCCTGTGTCTGTGTGTTGTTCTTTGTGTGTTTTCCTGTGCCCTGCTTTCCACGTGTGCTCTGCCTCACCTGCCTGCATGTTTTGTTTCCCTTCAGTTGCCCAGAAGATCGTTTCCACCAAGAAGAAACAGCAGCTCTCAATCGGACCCTGCAAATCTCTGCCCAACTCTCCGAGCCACTCCTCCGTGTGTTCTGCCCAGGTTTCTGCCGTACATATCAGCCAGGTACAGATAAAAGAAATGCTTGGGAAAGGAACTGATAAGCTGCTTTTCATCTCTGGTGTATTTCGTGCCATTTCAAGTGCTCTCTTTGCTGCTTGAGAGGTGGTTGCCATTTTTCTAATGCTGTCAGTGATCTGTAGTTTGAAGTGATATTTGAATTTTTTTTTTTTAGATTGGCTTGAGTTTAAGAAACAAAATAGCAAAGCAGAATAATTTGGCTTTGAAGCCTACTTGGGTGGATAAGCCTGCTTTGATCATCCTTATGGATACCCAGCAGCCTGCAGGTCTGAGTAGGCCAATTATTGCAGTTGCAGGATTTGCTGTGCTGTGGTTTAACATCCCCTCGCTGTGTTTTTGGTGGTTACTCTCTCTCAGCTGTGCTGAGCTGCTGTATCCCAGGGGTCAGAGTGCTGGAATTTTACACCCAGTGGTATTTTGAGAAACATATGGTTAATACCAAAATTTTCTGACTGGTACAGCTCCTACCCATTGTAGAAGAAACACTCTCTCCTGTGTTTCCCTGGCAATGCCCTTCCTCAGTGTCTTTGTTTTCTAGTGTCAATTGATAATCTCTGGGCATGTCCCCAGTTGAGATGGGTGTAAACTAAATGTCAGATCCCCACAGCCATTCTGGTGTGGTTTTCAGTCTAAACTCAATAATATGCAAATAATTTTTCAGTCTAAACTCAATAATAAAACTCTATTTTGCAATAATACGCAAAATTAATAATTTTGCAGGCCTGAGCCACCCACGTGAGGATTTGTTTTGACTGTGGGCCCAAAGAGAATGCTGGAGTTCAGACCCCTCATTCTGAAGCAGGTGCTGAGTGAGGTGCCTTGCTCTTCAGAAGAACCCTGGCACCTTCTGGTGAAATACAAGTTCTCCCCTGGGAGAGCTTCTCCCCTTTCCAGGTTTCCTCAGCTGCTCTGTCTCCAACCAGTTCATGGCCACAGGCCCTTGGAACTCACCCTCTCTGAGGGGGTTTCTTGTTAATTAAGCTTTTTTGGATGGACATCACATACCTGGGGGCTCAGTGGTTTTCTTCCCAAGTGTAGTTTGAAGTTCAACAGCAAACACCAAATTCTAGACCAGTACCATCACCTAAGCAGCAAACTTCTTGCCAGTGATAAGAACTGTTTGGGAAAATCGAGGCAAGGTAGCTTTTGTGATAAAGCTCCCTAGATTCTGTTTCAATAAAAGTGAAATAATGTCCTTTACTGCCTTTGCCAGGTGTCATAATTACCTAAAGGGGCAATTGCATCACCAGTCAAAGATGTCTCTCTTCTGAGACTGATGTCATGCCTAAAAGTAGAGGCCAGAAATCTGTTTCATGTCGTATCTCCTTTGTGCTACACTTAAAGGCAGTGTGACCTTGTTTAAGGGAAGGAAGCTGAATCCTTATCTCAGACTTAAAAGAACTTTGCAACTGCAATTCCAAGTTTAAGATGATCTGGGGCAAGATTTGCCATCTCTGATCTTGGCTGGAAGACTGGCTGGTGTCTTGGCCTTTGGAACATCTCTCTTGGCGTAACGATGTTCCTGTGAAGATTTCCTCCATGAATCAAACCCCTTATCGGTGCAGTGCCCTGCCACTTGCATTCTCCACAGGAGCAAAGGCCTTCAGAGGCTCTGGTTACACGCAGCACTTCAGATAAAGTCGGATATTGTTCCATCTGTGGTTGGATCATCCTGGGGATTGAACTCCTGCAAACTCTCCAGATGACTCTGCAGTCAAAAGCTTAGGCTTTAGAGAAAGAAAAAAAAAAAAGAAGTATCGAGTGTCACCTTAGCCATGCTAGTCCTTAGCATGCCTTGGGAGGAATTCTAAGGCTCAGCACCATCCAGGGCTTCTGTGGTTTCAGTCTGCCAGGTTGGACAGGGCCTGGAGCAGTCTGGTCTGGTGGAAGGTGTCCCTGCCCATGGCAGGGAGTTGGGATGAGATCAGCCTTAAGGTCCCTTCCAATCCAAACCATTTTGGGTTTCTGTGAAAGGCTTGTCTGTGTGTTTGGATGCTTCTCTGTCCGTGTGTCCAGGAGTCTGAGGTGGTGAATGCCTCAGTAAGATCCCCTTCCAGAAAATGCACTCAGGAATATTTACAGTTACGTATTTCCAGAGACCTGTTCCACACAATAAGATGCTTCCTATTCCAAAGACAAAATCCACTTGTCTTTGTAGCAGATGCTGCTTAATTTTCCTTCTGACTTAGTTTGTAACCTGTGTATCAGTCAAGGGGAAGGTTTTCCTTGAAAACCTTTGATACCCAGAGCCAACAACCCTTGCAAGTGCTTCAGGTACCTCTGTTGGCTTTCAGGGCAGCACAGAATGCATCGAAAGAATTTTATTCTCTAATCCAAGGCTTACCATTCATGACCATGATGGACAGAACTGTTGTGTACTCTGTCAGCCAGAGGGATGGTGCAGCATTGCTTCCATTCTGTCTGATGCATTCAGGTACTCCAGTCACAGCTCCCTGTCTGGCTTTTTGGAGCCTTTCAAGAGGGCTGAGGGGTTTAGAGGGGAAGAAATGTTGTGCAGTGGATTGGAGGCCTCTTATTGGCCACAGGACATCTCAGAATGGCTCTTTAATTTACTTTTTGCAAGTACAGACCAGTCATTTCTGTATCTCTGTGCTCTGCAGGTCTATCCCCCTTTTCATTCCGCCCTTCCCCTAGACCTTGACAATCTTCCTAGGCATGATGTGCTTGTATAGCATGCTTAGTCTAATTTCAAAGGAGAATTTCCCTTTTCCCTCAGAAAACCCCACAGAGGCAGGCATTCCTTTTCCCTAAACTCATCCTGCTGCTGGAGGAGTTGCTTGTCCTTTACACCTGATACATCAGAAAGGCAATTTTAGGATACTAACTTAGAAGGGTAGTGCCAATAAGAGCAGTTCCAAAGGGCTGTTTCCTCTGCCCAGCCCCTGGAAGTGGAGATCATCTGGTTCCCAAACCCGTGAGGGGCTCAGCCCAGTCCCACCTTTGGTCCTCAGTGCCTCTGTGTCAGGGCTGGATAACCTGCTGGGAGTTACCTGTAGCTAGGCCTGGCTTTGGGTTTGCACTGGTGTCAAAACAGCTGGAAAACCCTTTGGCACAGCAGCTGTCATTGCTGTTTGTATGAAAGACTCCCGGCCCCTCTCCAGACAAACTGATGTGCAGATTCCAGCCAGGAATCCCCAGCAGTGTGAGCTTACTTGTGAACTGCAGTTTTGAATGTAAAGATGGAAAGATTGTTTTACCAGTGACTAGAATTCCTTGAGATCTGCAGTCTGCGTGTGTTTCACACTGGTTGTCTTTCCTGGAATTCTGCTTTGAGAAGAGATTGAGAATGGCACCATGTTTCTGTGTCTGCCTGTTCTCCATGCATTTCTCTATGACAGAGGGATCTTACACACCCTTTCCTAAAGGAACTTTTCTTGATACCCAATGTAAACCTCCCCTGGCCCAGCCTGAGGCCGTTCCCTCTCCTCCTGTCCCTGTTCCCTGGCAGCAGAGCCCGACACCCCCGGCTGTCCCCTCCTGTCAGGAGTTGTGCAGAGCCAGAAGGGCCCCCCTGAGCCTCCTTTGCTCCAGGCTGAGCCCCTTCCCAGCTCCCTCAGCCCCTTCCCAGCTCCCTCAGCCCCTTCCCAGCTCCCTCAGCCCCTCCTGGTGCTCCAGCCCCTTCCCAGCTCCATTCCCTTCCCTGGACATTCTCCAGCCCCTCAGGGTCCATCCATGGGGAAAGCAGTGCCAAGAGTTGTGTTTCCTGGTTGGCAGGGTCATTCCCCAAGGAGATTTGCATTGTTCCTGAGAAGGATGTTGGAGCTTAACACCCAGCTGAGCTGCAGCTCAGGTGTTACTGCCACACTCGTTCCTTACTACCTGTTGCAAATCTGTAGGGATGCATTATTTATGTTTGCACAATGCCTCCAGATAGTTTCTACCACAAGGTGATTGTCCAAAAACGCAAATGAAACTACTAAAAGCAAAGTGCAGTCAGCTTAGTCATCCATTATTTCATTGTATGTGAAACCTGATTGTGGATAAGCTTTTTGGAAATTTTCTGGAATGTCAAAACTAAAAGAAGAATGATAATGTATTTATTGCCACATATATCCCAATCCTTTTGTATTTACAGGGCTGTTTCTAGGTAACCTAATATTTATCTAGACCAAGCATTTTAGATACCTCCCTGTGAGGGTGGGGAGGCCCTGGCACAGGGTGCCCGGAGAAGCTGTGGCTGCCCCTGGATCCCTGGCAGTGCCCAAGGCCAGGCTGGATGGGCCTTGGAGCAGCCTGGGATAGTGGAAGGTGTCCCTGCCCATGGCAAGGAGATGGATATAGATGATCTTTGGGGTCCCTTCCAACTCAAGTCATTCTGTGGTTTCCAAGTGTTTCTCTGGTTATGTTGTTCATTGCTCCAGCCAATGGCTTTTTTGAAATCACCTCAGAGTTTTATTTACAAAGCTGGAAATCCACTGGGCTTGGTGTGTGAGAAGAGAAACATTGCCTGCAGGACTTCTTTTCTAGAAACTCTCTGCGTGTCTTTGGGGAATAGAATATCCAACAGGCTTGTATTTTCCTTTAGGAGTTACTCACTCCCAGAAGATGAATCACTTAGAAATCCAGGAGTCAGCTGCAAAAAGAGTAAAATGATGCTATTAAATGATGAAGGATTTAAAAGGTAAAATTTTAGGGAATCCTTCATGTCCTCCATCTGGGAAGTAGGCTCTTAGGAAAAAAAATAAGATTTCCTTGCCACTCTTCTCCAGCATATCCCGTAGTTTGGAAACAAGCTGCTACAGAGACAGGAAAAGCAGATGTGGGGTAATTGGGGCCACTTCTTCCCAGCTTGTCCTGATCATCTGTCCAGTATTAGCATTCTCCATTTGGACACTAAAAATGATCGTTTCAATTACGTTATTTCATCTCCTTTGTTTAACACACATCTCCCAATTCTGCTGCTACTTCCTCTGGCACTTGAGAATGTTGTAGGAAATCTCTCTCGGGCCCCATTGTTGCTTTCAGTGCCTCCCACTCTGCTCCCTGCTTTGGAAAAGCTGCAAGAATCAGAAGAGAACTTGGAACATGGAGAGACTTCAGCTGGGGGCATAGGGGATTGTCTCCAACTTTTCCATCCTGGCTGGTTGCAGTTTGAGATCCTGATCCCCAAGGAGCATGGTGGAAGCCCCATCAGGAATCTTTCTCCTCAGGAATTCTGGAAATACCCTCTCACCACCTTCCCTCACTTGCCCTAGGAAACTTGACTGGTTTAAAGATGGCTTTTCCCCCTTCTCTGTGCATTCCAGAAGTTTCTTTGCCCCCAAGAATCACGTGTGAGTTGTTGCCCAGCCCCTTCATCCACTGCTGCTCCTCTGCTGAGTTTTCCATCCCCAGCAGGCAGAATTTCCCCTGTTGTCCTGCCCCACTCCCCCATCAGCACATGCAGCATTTCCTCCTTTAATGGTGTTTTTAGTACTCCTTTATGTCATGTGCAATAAGTCCTTTTAAAGAAAGAATTAAGACTTCTTTCTTAATCACCTTTTGGTCCTTTTCATTCTGTCCAGTTTCCTCACTTTCCTGCTTTTAGGACTTTGCTAGCTCTGTTCATTTATTGTTTTATAGGCTCAGTGTTTTATTTCCTTCAGGGCTAGGATGTCACATCACAGTTTTGGCTGCCTTGAATACATTGGAATATCTTACTTACAAGTTTTGTATCTTTGCACCAGTGGCTTCAGCAAATCCTGTGCAGGGCCAGGAGTTGGACTCGATTATCCTTGTGGGTCCCTTGCAGCTCAGGAGATGCTGTGATGCTTGGAAGATGTTGGGACTTATCCAACCCCTTGACAGGCATTTTACAACCCTGAATTATTTTTATTTTCTCAATCAGCTCTCAGTGGTCTGCTGTCTCCAGAGTAAGTTTAGCTGCAGCCATGCAGCTCCATAGCACTGGGTATTTTCTCTTAGGTTAGAATTTAGTTTAGTAGAAATCCAGATTTGGAAGGTTTCCCCAATATTTTGCATACTCTTACACTGGAAAACAAATGAAACTGTTGATACCCAGAAAGGTTATACTGTGTAGAATGAAAACTGAGCTGTCTAAGTATTCAAAAAGTAATGGCAGGGGAGATGTTTAAGGGCTTGGAATAGAAGTGTGTGGAAAAGTGGCAGTAGGGCAGGCCTGCTGAGCCCTGGCTGCACCTCTGCTTAAATTTGGAGTAAATCAGGAGTAAACAAGATACAGCTGTGGATTGTCATTTCTTGAAAGTAGTGTGCCACTGTTTAAAACTCCCTTTAATCCTTGCAGACCAGTAATGGAGGAGGCAGTTTAAGTGATTATTCCTCCTCTGTCCCATCAACTCCAAGCACCAGCCAGAAGGAGCTGCGGATTGATGTTCCTCCCACTGCCAACACACCAACTCCTGTCCGCAAACAGTCCAAGCGCCGGTCCAACCTCTTCACGGTGAGTGAGCCAGGGGCCCTCTGCTGCTGGGCTGGGACTGCTGCTGTGGGCACAGCCTGAGCCCCTGCAGCTGGGCTGCTCTGCTCCACACAGGAGTGCTGACGTGGAGCTGGGGACTTCACACAAAAACAGCCTGGAGTTATCGTTGAGGGGTTCTGCTTGAGACTTAAACAGGAACGCTTCTCCTAGGAAGGCTGAGAGACTTGAGGTTGTTCAGCGTGGAGAAGAGAAGGCTCCAGGGAGACCCTAGAGCCCTTTGCAGTGCCTGAAGGGGCTCCAGGAGAGCTGGAGAGGGGCTTGGGACAAGGGCCTGCAGTGTTGGGACTTCCACTGACAGAGGGCAGGGTTAGATGGAATATTGGGAAGTAATTGTTCCCTGGGAGGGTGGCAGCCCCTGGCACAGGGTGCCCAGAGCAGCTGTGGCTGCCCCTGGATCCCTGGAAGTGTCCCAGGCCAGGCTGGACTGGTGGGGGAACAGCCTGAGGTAGAGGAAGATGTCCCTTTGTGTGGCAGGGGTGGCACTGGATGGGCCTTAACCTCCTTCCCAAACCAAACTAATCCATAACTACCCCATGCTACTTTTATTCCTATACAGAATGAGATCACTTTTTTCTTCTCCAGGGTTAAAAAAGATGATGGAGGTTAAAGTAACTTCTTTTCTTTCCAAACCACCTGTTTTTTGCTTCATTGAGAGGCCAAAAAAATCCAAAATCGAACAAAAAAATCAAATAGAAATCTGCCTGGTGCAACATGACAGGTCTTTGTGAAGCAGAAGTAGTTTGGGAGATGCTGGTGGAGCCTGAGTGAAGGTTTCCTTAGTTTAAGCCCTCTTGCTGAAAGCTCTGGGATTGTGTTGCAGGTGTAATTGTGATTTGGAAGCAGTTTTTTGACAGGTCACACATGTCATAGCAAACTCAGAATCCTTTTGGGCTCTCGTGTAACTCCCTTGGGGGTTGTAGCTACGTGTTAGTTGTGTTCAGGAGCCCACAATTTCCCTGTCAGTATGGAGAATTTATATATTTTATTCCAAGGGTGCTGTCACGCTCACTTCCCACGTACAAACCCGATAAAACCATTTCCTCATACTCTGAGGGAAATCTGAGCTCTCCCCCTTCAGCAAGTGGAAAGTTTTGTCACCATTTTGGAGCTCTGAGTGACAGCACAGAGCCCCTAAGATCCTGTGTCTATCCCAACAGAGGTATTTTGGTTTAAACCCACTCCTGCAGAGGAGAGGAAATCATGCATTTGTGTTTGGGTGCAAATGTGTAGGTGGAAAACAATAAAATGAGTGGCCTGGGAAGCAGCGTCCCGGCTTTGACACCGATATTTGGCAACAGTCGTGCGGATTTCTTCCCATTGATGGGAATAATCTGGAGTTTGGTGGGAGAATTCCAGAGTTCCCAACCCCACTAGATGTCAGTATCAGCCCAGAAACCACCAGCAGTCAGAGCTCTGGAAGCAGAGCTGGGATGCTGCTGCATCCCTGGAAACGTCGCTGACGTTTGGGCTGATGTCTGTGCTGAAGGATGCCTGAGGTGCTGCCAGGGCTCTGGAGGTGGTGTTGACATTTGGGGAATTAGGGATGTTTTAGTTTGGAGCAGCTGTAAATTTGAGAAAGGGAGGAGAGAAAAACAGGGCCATCTACAATCGCAGGAAAGATTTGAGAAGAATGTTAAGTCAGCTGTAAACAAACAGGCTAAAGCTCTGGTTTGTGATAATTAGTGATAACCAGATTTACTAATATGAGAGGGTGTTGATAGTTGTCTTGATGTCTGATAACTGGGAAAAATAATAATTATTTGCCTTTGCAGAATTAGTTGTGTCTTTTAAGGTGAGGATAGTGAGATTGTTAAATGAGTGCCCTGTCATCTATGTCCTGAAGCACTTAACACCCACTCTGCTGTAACCCAGCTTTTGTGCCAAGTTATAACCTGGAATTCTTTAACTGAGTGAATACATAACCACTATTTTCTGTGGAGTTATGAAGAGAGTGTGTCATTAAAATATTTTACTGTTTGGCTCTGGGTTTCTTGCTGTGCTTCTCTTCCCCGTCACTTATGCCTTTATCTCCTACAGAATCAGCTATATTTCTGTTTATTTAGGGCAAGTTACCCCTTGTTACCTAGACCAGGTAATCTGTTTAGTGATCTTTAGATCTCCTGTTGCTGGAAGAGGACTGGGCTAAGTTGAAAATATTTGATTCTTCTTAATTACAGTTTTGGAGTTGGAATAGGGTTGAGAATTTTAAACATGTTCAGTGCATTAAATGCAGCATCTCATCTTTATGACATTGAGTATTAATGTTTATTGTAAAGCTATTGTTGTAGCAGCTGATTTTCCCCTTAGGTGGTAAGATAGATGAAATATTAGAAGAGTTAATATCCTTTGTTTTGGACAGTGTGATAACAGGGACCACTAAATAATCTTATATGGGGCAGGTGAGGATTTAAAATGCATTTATGAGGTTCACTGAGCAAGAAGCTGGTTCTAACCATGTCTGATCCCACACTGGGTGAGGAAATTCCTGGCATAGAAAGGTGCATCCCCTTTCCCACATTTAGTGTTGCTTGTCTTACATATTTACAGAATTCCAAGAGAGTTTTTCAAACTTAAAATGAGCTCTCTGTCTCAGACGGCTCTGTCTTGTTGTTAGAGATGAGTCTTTTGATTTTGGAGTTCTCTGCACTGCTGATCTGGGTCTGGTTGTGCCCAAACTCAGATGTGACATCTTGGGTCAAGTTTTACGTGGATCCAGTCTGTGTGTGACTTCCAGGGCTACAGGGAAATCTCTCCAGTGATATTGGTGCAGGTACTTTAATTTTTCCAGACTTTTTCTGGTTTGCTGGCACCAAGTGTTAAATAGAACTGTTCATCGTGTAGATATGCCATCAGAAGAGTCCTGGGAAGTGTTGCTCCAGCTTGGTTTGGAGTGGATTTTTTTCTGCTAGGATATAAGACATATTGTGTGTGTCATAGGTACAAAAGCATAAAAGATCAGATCTCTGTTTCACTGCACAATTTATCTTTATAAATAGTGGAGCGTGCAAGGATTCTCCCCTGGAAAAACGAGAGGGATTCTGTGATTAGGAGCAGCTGGAAGGGAATTTGCCCAACAGAAATCCCTACATTTTTGTATTTCTGGCATTTACCAGTGTTTTGCACGTAGATATTCCCCTTCCACCTGCAGTGTGTGATTTCCAGCTGCAGTAACTTTGAAGGAATGGGGATGATTTAAGACCAGAAATGAAAAACGGCGCATAGATATTCAGCCTGCATTTCAGAGGCAGGGTCCTTTCTCTAAAAAAAGTCAGATAAAAAAGAAACATTCAAGTTGACAACTCCCCTCCCAAGGATTTGGGCACCTTCACTGAGTTTCTTTACAATGTCACTTACGGGCGCTTTGCGCCATTGAAGCTTTGTTTTGCCTTGTATTCTTGGGAAGTGGCACTTTCAGAGGCAGAAATCTGTCTTGAAGGACGAGGAACAATAGTTATCCTGCACACTGGATTTCACCCCTCCCACTTGTTTTGCTTGCTTTCATTTGTTCTTTGTTTAATTCCCCGGCACGTCATTCCATTGCCCCGAACCATAGTAACTGGGGAGAGGAGCCCGTTCCCGGCGGAGCGGGGCCGGCAGCGCGGGATCCCCGCTGGGTGAATGTGTTGCTCAGAATGCTCTTCCTTGGGAGTCCTGCTCGCTGCCTTCCCTCCCTCCTCTCACGCCCAGGGGCAGCTGCTCCGAGGGTTTATTCTTCCTTCCACCCCTTTGTGGGATGGGGGGAACGGACACCAGCGTTCCCATTCCCGATTATCCTGCCGGTTTCGGTGTCTCTTTCCGCCGGCCAGGCGGGGTGGGCTCTGACGTGGCCCCGGTTCTCATTAACTCCCCACGGTGGTGCCGGACACCGCAAATGGGCTCCTTTCATACATCATCACCCAGTTGAAAAGCACACGAAAATGTTTCCCCGTTTCCGATATTGTGTGAGTAATGTTCCCATTGGAAAATAATGGAGTGAAGTTGTCGCTTGTCAGCGCAGTTATTAAGGAGGATGACTCTCGGGTCTTCTTTTGGTAATAAAATAAATCTGTCAAAATCGCCGCGCCCGCGCGTTCTCTAGCAACAACGGGCTGCAATCTGAATAACTTCTTCAAATTCCCACAGAACTTGATAAAGTCATGAAGAGAGCACTGTGACCTTACCTCCTGCACCAGTTCCAACCCTGGAGAAAGCCAGGATAAAGCAATTCAGGTTTTAGACACGGGCAAAATCATCCTCAAGCTAATTTTTCCACATTGTGTTCGGATAACTTTTTCCAGTCACTGGCTTTTCTTGCAGTTCCAACTTTCTAACCATCCCAAAGCAGAAAAAAAATAATAAGCCGAAGTCCATATGGTCAAACCTAGCATTATAAAATCGTATTTCCAGATAGTTGCTGACAATTCTAGGAACCACACAGGTGTGAATTAAATGTATGCATGGGTATATTAAATTTTTTTAATGAGGAGATGGCACCTTCATTCCTCTTTGGAGCCACTGTTGGAAACTTCAGAAACGTGTCTTCTGATATTGTGGGTCTTCAGACAGTGAAGCTGTAACTTCTTAAACCCAAATGAGTGGATGGTTAAAATTTATGGGTGATGGCTGGGAAATTTATTCAGATTTTAGGATGGTTGTGTACTTGCGTAGATCCAATTTTGAGCCTATATTTACCTGCCAAATTATTTTTAATTGCCCCGAAAGAATAAAAAAAAGGCAAATAAAAGCATCCTCTGTGTGCATTTAATGGAGCACAAACTTTTCTTTCTGCTCTGCAGTCTCGGAAAGGGAGTGACCCAGACAAAGAGAAGAAGGTCCTGGAGAGCAGAACAGACAGCATTGGAAGCGGCCGTGCAATCCCAATTAAACAGGTAATGCCGAAATAGTTGTATTTTTTTTTTTCCCTTCCCTGCTTTCCATAGTTGGGAGACACACCTCGGGTCCGCGGCACGGCGGCGGAGGGGCCGCGCGCCGAGCGGCGTTTGATGTGTGCCAGTGATGAATGTGGAAGTCACTCACTTGACATCAATTAGGAGAGGTTCCTATGTGTATTAAAATAGGATCATTAGAATAAGAAGAGGGAAAAATGTGACAACAGGCCTAATGAAGTGCAGTCTGCCGGCCTGCATATGGAGCGGGTTTCTAGGCTGTGCTGGCTTCAAAGCTGCCTTTGTAGAGGGGGCTTTGATTGGGCCGAGTGCTGCCAGGCGCAGGGTAAATCAGATCGCTCGACAAGAGCCCCTTGTGATCGCAGGAATAGCCTGATGTGGCCCTAATTTGCTACCACAGACGGACATCTGAACACGGTTTCAGGCTGCTCCGTAACAACGAGGCAATTAGTTGTGATAATCATGGCCGGTGTGTCAGCTGCGCGCTCTTGTTTGTAATTTGCTAATGAAGGAATTGTAACTTTGATTAGGTTCAGTTTCATTTAGACCTTATTATATAAGAGAGCGTTTACAGCTGTAATGTGTGGCCTTAATTAAACTTTCTCATTACACAACAGGACTTGAAGCCGAGGATTTGTTTTGGTCTGTTTTTACTAGCCTAGATGCACTTTCATTAGCCTGGAAACTCAATGCTAAATTGTAGCTGGGAACGCTCCTTTGAAAGGCAAAAGCAGTGCCAGTGCTGGATGGGAAGTATTTGGGGAATGAGGTGATTTACTTTCCCAAATGAAATGGCACTGGTTCCATGTGGTTGAGATCTCCACATTCCCGTGGAATGCTTCTCACACAGTTCCTGTGTTAGTGTTTGCAAGTGTTTACTCACGTGTGAGAGTTGCCTTGCTCGAGATAAGCTCCCTTTCTTTTCCACTTACTTCCTTCCCACATGTTTCTTTCCAGTTGCTTTGGTGCCTTTCCTGCCCTCCAGAGGCTCACTTGCCTCTCCTAATCTTCCCTTAGCCCATGCCTTATCCTGCCAGGTAGCCCTGGATATCCTTTGTGAAGCTGGGTTCACATATTTTGGGATGTTTGGTGTTTTTCCCTCATTTCTGGATGTGAGGAGGAGTTGATTTTGCACCCTTAACTATTAGCTGTGATTTTTCTTCCTAAAGTCGTTCTAAAAGACCTTTTGGGACCATCAGGCAGCAAAAATGCTGTCGTGTGTGAATCTCTGGTAGGCAAATTTTAATCAAGCACGCTGCAATCCAGAAGAGCAGTTTGAAAGCAGAGGAGCTCAGTATTTGGCTCTGCATTCAGGGGAGGAGATTCCAGGCATTTAAAGCAAGCTACAATTTTATTTTCCTACAGCTTTTGTATGGTACAGGATGGGTTAGACCGGCTGCAATCCTTTTGGGTAATGCTAATTAAACAAAAGTGCAGCTGAGAATGTAAAACTGAGGAATAGATGTGCCAATATTTATTCCAGGCATACGTACTGTTCTTTCCTAAAATTCTGTGCTATGGAATTAATTTGATTAAAAATACACTCGTATGAAGAGTATTGGAAGATAAACATTGCAAGTGTGATCGTGCCACAGCCTGTTGTAAAGAAATATCCCTTACAATACCTGGAATTTCTGTATGGAAAAATTCTCCTTGCAGCCCTGCTTGTGCACCAAATCTTTTGGGAACGTGTCCTTGTTGTTACTAATCCCAGTTATGGAAATTCCATTTTTGTCACCTACAAGCCATTACCCACAAACCCTTGATGTGTGTCCTCAGCAGATCCCACCCGTTCTTTGGGCGTTGGGGATGGGAGGTTTTTGCTGTGGGGTGGCTGCTCCCAGTGGGATTTCACATCACACTCAGATGTCAGGAGGAGGGATTTTGGAGGCCTGCTCAGTAGAGGTGGTCCAGGTTCTCAGGGGGCTCCACAGGTGCCAGGTCTTTGGAGCTGTCTCTGAGGCAACAGAAATTCCTGCTAGGAAAGCTGGAGTCTTTTATTTCATGCCTTAACTGGGAATAGGACAGCAGGATGTGGAAGGGAACTTCTCGACCTAAAAATCTTTGTGCTGCTGTTCTTCCTGAGATGAGAACCTCCTTCCATCATGATGTTTTCTGTGGCAAGTGGAGTCACAGAGTCATTGAGGTTGAAAAAGGCCTCTCAGATCACCAAGTCCAGTGTTTAAACAAGCACTGCCAAGGCCATGTCCCCAACCACTATATCCTCATGGATTTTAATTCCCTGCAGGGATGGGGACTCCACCACTGTCCTGGGCAGCTTGGCCAATGCCTGACTACTGCTTCTGTGAAGGAATTTTTCCTAATATCCAACCTGAACCTTCCCTGGTGCAACTTGATGCTGTTTCTTCTTGTCCTGTGTCTTGTTGCTTGGGATACTTGGGAATAGAAAGAGAAATCTGGTTTCAGGCTGCAGCATTCCCAGGATTGCTGTGGGAGAATAAAGCTAAACAACAATGACAACACAGCTCTGCCAAAAAAAACCAACCCCAAACAAACAACAAAACCAAACTCAACAACACCCCACAAACAAATGATAAAACCTCCAGCCAAAACAAGTTCCTTGAAGGCTGGAAATGTTCTGGTTTTGAGGAAAAAGTGGGATCTCTCCCAGCACCATGAAAGAGTTGCTGAACATTCTGGGTATGGTATGGACCTGCACAGCTGCTGGTGAGTTTTGGTCAAAAGAAGCCAAGAGTTGCATCCTGCTCCTGCATTCCTGTTCTTGGTGCCTGAATCCCTATGAGTGTAAGGGAAACCCTGAGAGTTTGGAAGAGTTTGGATGGTGCCCTGAGCAGCCTGGTCTAGGGGAAGGTGTCCCTGGCCATGGCAGGATGTTGGAATGAGGTGGGCTATGAGCTCCATTCCAACCCAAACCATGCCAGGATTCCATGAATGAGGTAAAATTGTGAAGAGGCTATTTCCTTCCAAGGAAACACCTCACTCCTTCAGGGCTTTATCCTTGACTCAGAGCAGCCTGGTCAAAAAGTGTTCATGTTCTTATTCTCTGTGTCCTTTCTACATGGTAAAGCTGATTTTTCACTGCAGTGCTAAATTTGGTTTTATTGGGCTAAGCCATATAAAACTGTCCTGATGACCCTTCCTGCTGCCGCAGAAACCCAAAATGTAGGCAATGAAAAGCAGGCTTGTATTTAAAGGGTGGCTGCTTGCTCCTGCCAAAATACTCTTAAAGGGAGTGAAATTTTGGGAAGGCAGATTTCCTGGGGAGGTACCAATACCTTGTGCATGCATGTCTTAAATCCTGGACTTTTAGTGGCTGCTGACAACTGGAAATGTCAGAATCTTCAAAAAATTATACAAAATTTCACTTGTGTGCTATTTAAAAATCATGTGCAAATCAAACAGAGTCAGAAAAAGTCTTGATCAATATTGGCTTCAAGTTAAATTCCATAGGAAGTTCTGTACTTCTGAGAAAAAGATGCTTGAGCTAAGAATATTTAAGCTATTTTCTGTAGCATTGCTAATAATACTCCTAAAGTGAGTGGCTTGCTCTGGTTGGAGAATCCTCCCTCCAAACCCATGTGTTCTGGAAAAGAATTCTTGTTCCTGGTAGCCTGAGTGATTATTTTGAAAAGGATTTTGAAGCATGCATTGGGCTGCACAGTTTTGGGGAATTGACTTCCTAGGATGGGAGGTTTTGTAGCGTTTTGGGAAAATTACTTTGGTTTTTGTGGGTTTGGGAAATCTTTATCAGTAGGGCATATTCAAATTAAAAAAAAAAATGCACACAACAAGAAAAATAAAAGCAAGAAGCTCAGCTCAGCGGTGAGGGGGCTTGTCATGTATTAATTTTTCATTGCTGTGGAGAATTGTACATACATAATCACTTGATTGCAGTGGGAGTTAGCGAGCTCCTATGGTGTCATTTGCATAAATCTTGTTAAGTCAATGGCAGTTAATGAAGTACAAATGAGCCTGGAGAAGGTGACATGCAAATCGTGGGTGGCAGATGGGAGGTCTGTTTTTGGGATGGCAGCTGTGTGCTCTTTCTTTTTTTCTTTTTTTTTTCTTTTTTTTAATTTTTATTATTTTTTTCCTCTGTCCTGCCCCCATCCCCCCGCAGACTGGAGTGTAAATAAATACATAAGAGCTGGCCTTGACTTTCTGCTCCCAGCCCTTCTTCTCTTTGCCCTTTGCACTTAATCACAGATGCTCACATCATTATATACTCCCAACTATATAACCTTGACTGTTCTTTTACCAAAACCTGGCCAAAATCAGTGTTTGACACGTGGCCTCCACCCTTGGCTTACCCTGGGAGGTGCTGCACCTCTCGTGCCCCCAAATTGCTGCATCATTTAAGGATGACAGACTCAAAGCCTGGATTAGAAATAAATGTTCTAATGGTTAGTGCTGTATTGATGACACAGTGAAAAATTTGCCATCCATGACTTGCAAAGGTGAACTTCAGAATCCATTCCCTTCCCTCAGTTTGCAAATGGCTGGATTAATGGGGAAAGTGGAATATCTTATTCAGGCTTTACTTTTAGGTGATATTTCAAATGACCTTCTTTGCCTGCCAGCTTGGCATATTTAAGCACATTAAAGTAATCTTAATGAAATTAGGGATTTTGTCTTCTTTTTTTTTTTCTTTCCTTTACTCTGCCCTAAAAATGGCAAATATTTTTTATGTCAAGGCACAGAGGTGGCATCACTGGTTTGCTGTTCACGAAGAAGAGTTTGGTTCCTGGGTGCACAAGTTGCAGTTTCCCTTAAGACGGGCATAAACAAAACTGGCACTTCCCAACGTTCATCTGAATTTTATAAAAAAATCATTAAACTCAGCAAAGGGAACTTTGAAGATGCTCTCATGAAATGTCAAAGTTGGCATAAAAATCCTGTCACTTCTCCTCAGCTCCCTGCAGGTGTAGGTCAGCGTTGCCTCTGTTTCAGTTGTGATTTTCTACTCCCTCTGCTTCACTGTGATTTCCTGCTTCCTAACCTCATTTTTGTTGAATTTTAGCCCTGTTTGGCATGTTTAAGCTCCAGTTACACAAACCTTGCATGGAATAACCCACAACAACACTCTCTTATCTTGGTCCTTCCATTGAAGCAGTGAGCTCACCCTCCTCAAAGCCTGTTTTCCCTTAAAACACCCGCAGCTGTCTGTCCAACCGCGGGAGCGTTTCAGCAGGCACGGCAGTGTCTTGGAAATAGGTTTTGAAAAGGGATCATCTGCCACGTCTGGTCAGTCAAAGTGATGTCCTTAGTCATCCTCACTCCCACAAGAGCTCGGGGCAAGTGTCACATCCGAGACTCGCTGTCCTCACGAGCAGGAAATGCTCTTTGCAGCAGCTCTTCTGGCTGCAAGTGTTTACTTGGAGTCTACCAGAAGAGAGAACAAATAAGCAACCATCCTAGCAGCTCTTCCTGCTTGATTCATCTGACTTGACAGGGTGAAAAAAAACAATCTAGAGGAGCAAGACAGACAGATGATGCTACAGCCACTAGTGCCAGGGCTTATCTGGTGGCTTCTCTCTTCTGTCGGAGTTCAGCAGCAGGTTGTGTTGTGAAATAAGAGTGGCTAGTGCAGGTAAGGGCCAAAAGCATTTCAGGAGGATGGCAGCAAACATGTGAAACCACAGCAAACACAGACCCCAGGATTTACTTCCCTTCCTTACAGCTGTGTGCTTCTGCACTGAACCCCCTGTTTCACTGACACACAGCCACAGCCCCCTGTGCTGCTGCTTCTGCTCCAAAACAGAGAATCCCAGAATGGCTGGGATTGGGAGGCCCTTAAAGCCCATCCAGTGCCACCCCCTGCCATGGGCAGGGACACCTCCCACTGTCCCAGGCTGCTCCAAGCCCCATCCAGCCTGGCTTTGGACACTTCCAGGGATCCAGGGGCAGCCACAGCTTCTCTGGGCACCCTGTGCCAGGGCCTGCCCACCCTCCCAGGGAACAATTCCTTCCCAATATCCCATCCAGCCCTGCCCTCTGTCAATTTGAATCCACTCCCCCTCGTCCTGGCACTCCAGGCCTTTGTGAAAAGTCTCTCTCCATCCTTCTCTGGGGCTCCCCTCAGGTCCTTGAAAAGGAGCATTCCCCAAAACTCCTCCTGCTTTGTATTTTTCCTTCCTGGTGCTCAGGTGGGTTTGTAGGCTGTTGTTTGCAAGCCAGCGTTGGGTGTCTCCAAGGAGCAGCTTTGCCAAAGTCAGAACTGACATGATTTACAAGGAACTGGCAGATGACATGGTTTGATTTATTTATCTCCAGCGTGAGGTGTAATTTCCTCTGTCACACGTCTGTCTAATCACAGTAATCAGTCTCCAGATCAGCTTGTACAAACACTAGGGTATGGTTTTGAGCCAAATACTCTTAGTGCTGAAATCTTCGGTGTAATTCCTCCACAATTGTTTATAATCAGAACATACACATTTTGCTGGATTTTTTTTTTTTTTAATTAGCTGATTACCAGTTAGAAAATGTTTTGTACTCACTGTGGTTCTGTAAATTGTTAACTGGTTGCTACCAGTATAATTAAATATTTCAGAGCACTTGGCTATGGTTGCATTGAACTGTGAAGAAATAATGTTATATAGCCAATCAAAAAGAGATACTTGTAAACTCATTTAAAGCGTCAGAGTGTGTTAGGACTATCATGGTGATGCTTATTGCAGGAGAAATTAAAGATACAGTTTTGTGCTAAGAGGCAATACAGAAATTAGTTCCTGAATTAGTTGTTAATTGATTTGGTAATTCCCTGGGGTCTGCATGCTCTTTTTTCCTTTTTCGTTGTTGCATTCAGTTAACAGTGACTATTCCCAGTGCACTTGAAATATTTTTTCCAATTAGATCAACTGTGCCCTTACATCAGAAGAATGGCTTCAGCTCCATGTACCTGCCTGGAATAATGTTTAATTTGACTGTGAAAGCCAGGTTTGTGGGTTTTTTCACTTGATGATTTTCAGACACAATCCCAAGAAAAGCTGTAGTCCCTAGAATTTGGGATAGGATAGCAGTAAAAAGCTCTCCTGGACACCTGGAGCTGGGAGCTGCGGGTGTTAAACCCTTCCCTTGCCCAAAGATGTGGTTTGTAGTCAAAGGGCATGGCCCCTTCTGCCCCTTGGCCACAGCAGGCACACCTGGGCACGAGCCTCAGCCTCTCTGGTTGAGACAATTCCTCTTTTTCCTCATGCACCTGTTTGTCCCACTGGATCCTCCCATCTGCTTCCTCCTGCTTTCTGGGGTCTGCTGGTTTCCCTTCCTGGGATGTCTGAGGGTTGCAGGAAAGAGCTGGAGTTTTTGGCCTTTGCTTTACCAAGATTGAATTTCTAACATGTTTCTTTTAATCAGTCTCCTAATTTTTCAGAGTCCCTAAAACATGAGTTTTCTGTTTCACATCTTATAAAACGTTATTTTATCTCTAAATATTTTAAATACCCTGTGGTAGTCCCAAGGTGAGCCCTCTACAGCTGTTCCACAGGGGCACTTAAGGACCCATAAATGAAATATTATCAATAAACTTCTCAGAGAAATTAACTTTCTGTCATTTTTTTTTACTTTCCGTGGCTGTGACCTGGAGCTAAGGGTGTATTTAAATGTTTATTAGTGTTGATTTGGGCAGGGGGCACACAATTTCAAAACATAATATTTATTTGTGTAACCCAGCCCTCAAAGTGAGCAAAGGAGAGCTGTGCCTTGTGGGGCAATGGTGAAAAGTAGCCAGATCACCAACTTGAAAAACAGAGGGAAATTTTATGTTTCCTAAATGTTTTATAAATGTGTTTCCTAAATATTTTCTATGTTAATGCCATGAGGGGTCATAGATTGCTTATGACTGCAAATACGGAGTGTTCATCCTTCTTATTTATTTATTCATTTATTTTGAACCCTGTCCAAATGTAATGCTCTTGATGTTTTGTGAAAGAGGGGCCTGACCTGTGGGTTGGAGTAGCAGCTGATGATTTCCCAGCTGACACATCAGATGTGATTGTAGCTCTTGCTCATCCTGAAGATTCAAGAGGAGACATTCCAGCTTTTGTTTGGAATAGAGCGTTGATCAGGTTAAGCATCCTTGGAGAGGCTATGAAAGGAGAATGGAAGCAGGCAGGAGGAGAGTGCCAGGAGATTATCAGCCTCTGCAGAAATAGTAGGGAAAGAGCTTCTCTTATCTAAAATATCAATTTTTAAAAAAGGGGGGGGGAAGGTCCCTGTTGTATAAAGGGAGCAGGTGCTGCTCTTTAGTGTGAAGCAGTCAAGGATCTGTTTTCCAGTGTTCATAAGAGAAGGGAGAGAGTATTTGTGTTTTCCTGAGGCTCTGCCATGAACATCCTTCTCTTGTGCCTGGTACTGGATTCCAGCAGAGAATGGGCTCCCCCAAATTTCCAGGATTTTCGGTCCAGTACCAATGCAATGAGTAGGGCTGGAGTCTACAAGAAGCAAGCCAAGCAGTCTCTCTGGGGAGACCATGGAGGATTGAACACATTTGGGATGTTCTCATCCTGGTTTGTGCTGGATATTGCAAATCCTGGAGTGTCTGTAGGACAGGATGTGGGAAAGGGGTTTCAGAGTGCTTCCATGGAGAGGAGGAGGGAATGAGCAAAAGCTGTGGAGGTGTAAAAGAGAACATCAATTAAAAAAGCCATAATGCAACTTTAAAAAATTTATTGGAATTTTCCAGTGCTGAAATGGTGTAATATATCAGGGTGGCATGTCAGTGTGACATGCAGAGTGACAGCAGTGAGGGCACTGAGGGATCTTCACTGTGGCCCTGAGGGTCCGAGCTGGCCCCTGGCCAAAAGCCTCTGACTCCAGGTGGTGCTTCAGTAGCTGCATCTAGAAAATGCTTTCCAAGATGCAATCTCTATTTGAGCCACCTTCATCTCCCCAGGTAATCAAAAAAACCCCACTAAACGATGGCATCACTCAGTGTCTGAGTGCATGAGTTTATAGCCACAGAATCAGAATGTCCTGAGCTGGGAGGGCCCCACAGGGATCATGGATCCAACCCCTGGCCCTGCACAGACACCCCAGCAAGCCCACCCTGTGCATCCCTGGGAGCAGTGTCCAAACACTGCTTGGGCTCTGGCAGCCTGGGGCCCTGACCATTCCCTGGGCTGGGGGAAGAACCTTTCCCAGATATCCAACCCAAGCCCCTTCTGAGCTCCCCAGACTCCCTGCAGTCCCCTGTGTCAGCAGCAGCTCANGCTGTGCCCATTCCCTGGGCAGCCTGGGCAGTGCCCAGCACCCTCTGGAGGAAGAACCTTTCCCAGATATCCAACCCAAGCCCCTTCTGAGCTCCCCAGACTCCCTGCAGTCCCCTGTGTCAGCAGCAGCTCAGCACTGGCATGGCAGGGACATCTCCAAAGCAGCCAGGAGAGCAGGAAGAATTGGCCTTTACTTCTCTTCAGTGGGTGGGATCTGGAATCAGAATGGTTTGGGTTGGAAGGGACCTTTAGGAATCCCCTAGACCAAAACCCCAGACGAACAAGGGTCACCATCCACTGGGCCAGGTGCCAGCCAGCACGATGGGCTTGGCCAAGGAAGCAGAGGAAAAACTTTGCCTTTGTTTTGCTGAGCCACCCTGCATGGGAGGTGAATCCGTGTGCACCTGGGCCAGCTTTGGTGGCTGCAGCTCTTCCTCCCAGGGCATGAGGAATTAGTCCTGGGAAGTGACATGAGAAGATTGAGTAGGAAGCTTATGACAGTTAGCAAGTGAGGCTGCCCGACAGACTTGGGTTGACACAATGATTATTAATATGTTGTAAAGATGTTTTGGGGATTCCACCATATTTGTATGGTTGCCAGCAAGACGTTGACAGTTGCATTGTGGTTAATAAATTCATTTAGATTTATAAGCATTGTTTACAGAACCTGTTCGCCTGCTGAAACTCTAACAGCATCTGTTCCTTCGTACTAATTAACTGCTAATTACGAATGAGCTTTGTGTGTTTGTCAGTATAACTGGCTCATGCATTTTGTAAGGAACATTAACAAATTGATTTACATAGTGGTAAAGCAATCAAAAGAGTAAACTGAACAGCACGCAGTTAAAGCCCTTTAGCCTAATTTTTGGAACAAAGCAAACTTTGGGCATTCTGAATGTTTTCATCATTCTTTTGCTCCCATTTAATTGTGTGGTAGTTGTGTGTGAATCTGGATCAGGGGTGTTGGCCCAGCATCCCTTGTTTCCTGTTTTATTTTGTGAGTCTGTGTTTGTTTTATTTTAAAGCGTTGGCACTTCAGTGTGTAACACATGAGGAAATATTTTGCCAGAATATAGCTAACAATGGCAAATTAAAACCAATAAATGGCATGAAAAAGGAATATTGCTTGGCAGGGAACAGGGGGTGTTTGAAACATTGGTACTCTGACTATAACTGGTTTGGATATTTGAAATACGTATTAAAGTCCTTGCACTTTGGTTTAAATACTGTTTTCTTTAAACCTGCTTTTATTTAAAAAATCCTCTGACTACAGTAATTATCAGCACACCCTTGGAACAGTCTCAGAAGCCAGGCCAGATGTTGGTACTTTAATATTTTGAATTTAAAGGCAATAATTGGCACAGGTTGCCCAGAGAAGCTGTGGCTGCCCCATCCCTGGCTGTGTCCCAGGCCAGGTTGGACAGGGCTTGGAGCAACCTGGGACAGTGGAAGGTGTCCCTGCACATGGCAGGAGGCTGACATTGCATGGTCTTTAAGGTCCTTTCCAACCCAAATCACTCAAGGATTCTATCATTAAAGTGCAATTCTTACAAATAAAATCTCAGTTTATTTTGCATGAGTTAAAAGAGGGAGAAAAGTCATAACTTGAGTGTTTTGTTTATTGGAAAGGATCCTTCACATGGTGATAAACAGGGCATGAGTGTCATGATCAGATGACCTGGATATATTTCACTTACAGACGTCCTAAAGTCGTAAAGCTTGGAATGAACTTTGTTACTACTGTTAGGGAGAAGACCAAAGTAATGCAAACACACACACTTTGGAGTTTAGTTTTCCTGACCAGGAGCTATTCCAGTGAGGAACAGACAGAGTGGTTTTGTACAGACTAAAACCTGCCAGGAAAACTCAATTGGTATTTTAGTAGAATTTCCAACTAAGTGCATGAAGCAAACGTAGCAGATGTAAAATATTTTGATCCAGCCTTGCTACATCTTAATTGAGAGTTTATCCAAATGTGTTTGGCTGAAAGCTGCCATGTGGGTTGGATCTGGTCTGTGGGGATGTGAGCAAGCCCTAAAGCCAGAGTGTGCTCTGGGCTGGCTGGAAGGGCACTAAAATGCTCAGCTCTGGTGACAGTGCCATGTGTCTGCTTGGAAAGTGTCCCTTCATCCTTGTTTAAAAGGACCAGGAAAACAAGGGCAGCATGGGACAACGAACTGGAACGGAACCGGGACTAAAACCCAGCCACTCAAACTTCTGCTGCTTTAACCAAGATTTGGAAGGTCTTTTGCTTTTATGTGCTTCTGGTACCTCACCAAGACACTTCTGCAAGGACCCCCAGGGACAGACTCCTGTCTCCTTTGCCTGGAATGAAAGCCTGGATCTGACACGAGGCCTCAAACACATTGTTCCTGCCCCTGGATCCCTGGAAGTGTCCAAGGCCGGGTTGGATGGGGCTTGGAGCCACCTGGGACAGTGGGAGGTGTCCCTGCCCATGGCAGAGGGTGGGACTGGTTGGGCTTTAGGGTCCCTTCTAATCCAAACCACTCTAGGATTCTGCAGTTTCAGGATTAATACTGTAGGAGAGAGCTGCTGAACTCTGGGGGCTGTCAGACCACAGAATGTTCTCTACCAAGGAAAAAAAAAAGCTTAGTGATTTTGGTTTTCTTTAAGGAAGAGGGTGTGGATTTTCTTTTAAAGAAGGGGAGAGGCTGTTGAGCAGTGAGATTATGTAGGTAGATCTGAGCACTGAGTCCATTTCTTTCCCCTTTATAACTAATATGAGTCTTTGTCACAAAAGAAAAATACCAAGACGTACCATTTGTGGAAGGGTTTATAGTACAGTATATCACCCTATTATGAATGACAGCATTTAAATGGTTGGGTAGAGAACTGCAGAACTGCTACAAATCAAGGAGCTAGATTAACATCTAATGCTCTCCCTGAATATTTCAGGGGGGGAAGATTAAGAAATCTTCAAGCGCGGGAGGTATTGGAAAGAAAATCAACTAAAATTACCAAAGGAGTTGAATTGTTTAGAAATTCTCCTGCCTGAAATGAGCAATACATTGGAATAGAGGAGAATTGAAGAGCAGGGATTGTTTAAGGTGGCAGGCATCATCACTTTAGGAATCAAAATTGTACAGGCTGTTTTGTGGCCAAATTAAAAACAAAACAACTTTTTCTGTGGAGGGAGAGATGCGCTGGAAATCCTTGACTAAAAGCTGAGCTTTGAGCAAACTGGGTGAAAACGCTTCTTCAGGATGCAGACTGAATAAATGCAGAGATATGTATGGTTGGTGTTTTTCATGTTGAATAAATATTCAAGTCTGAGTCTAAAAATGTGGAATTAAATGGGCATGTTGGTTTTTTGTGAGAGCCAGATCTCCTGAAGGATACAGATCTCCTTTGCTGTGCCAGGTAGGTGAGCTGCACAACCCCTTCCTGCTGTGGCAGGACAGATGTGCATCCATCCAGCTCTGAAGTGTGCCCAGCATCCTGAGAATTGACATTTTGTGTTTGCTTAAGCTGCTGCGAGGCAAGGAACTACTTGGGAAGGTTTTATGGATTTGCCCTTTGCACAGCAAATGTTGCTGTGAGTTGGGAATTCATGGCACTAGTGTATTTGTAGCTGAGAAATAATAGGTGCACAATCACTGTTGTTGGTGCTTTAATCTTGCAGCATTGTGATTGCTCCAAGTAATTCCTGATGCAGATGAAGTCCCACTTAGTTCCAATTAAGTGACACTTTTGAATGTTGATGTGGTATTTTGAAGCAAGAGGTTTCTTACTTGTTTGTGATGCTCAAGGATTCCAAGCTCCCTATTTTCTGCAGCAGGTGAAGGCAGGCAAATGCAAGGGGCTTTAAAGGTGAGAGAAGGGGGGAAAAGAATGACAGTAGGATGGAAAACAGAGCTGGAGGGACAGAGATTTGTGGAAAATGGAGAGTTGTGCTGCTGTGAGAAGCAAAATCTGTATTAAGCAGGTGAGAGGGAGAAGGACATTGAACGAAGACTGAAGGAGATGGGAAGTGAGAATAAAAACCAGGTGATGCTCTCAATAACATCAGATTTGAGGGTCTCTGAGAAGGTGGCCCAGCAGTCCCCAGAGGTGGCTCTGGAGGTGCTGATGTCTCCAGGCAGGAAGCACCATGATTGATTCCTGTCTGGAAGCCACACTTGGGTGTCTCTGGAGCTCGTTGTCGGTGCCTGGAGCTGGTTCCAGCTGATCACTCCTGGAGCTCTGGGTCTGTAGAGCTCAGGAACACCCCTGCAGCTGATGCACTCGTGCTGTCAGAGTGCTGAGCTTCCCACGTTCTGAGACAAGGTACCAGTGTTGATCCAGAGTCCTTCTGCAGGTCTTAAAATGTTTGGTGGAAACACGGTGGGAATTTGAAACCACGGAGAGTAAAGAAAGGGGAAATTAGGAGAGGCAGCATCTCCCTGCCTGGAGTGTGGAGGGCCTGATTTGGGCTGGGGGTGACTTCAGAGCAGTTCTCAGACACACCTAGAGAAGGGGTTGGTGAGCTGAGTGATGCTGGACAGAAGCTCCAGGGAGCAGTAAACCTTTCCTGTGTGATACATGTGTGCTTGGAGAACCTGGCTGCCAGGGAAACTCCATTCCTGAACTCAGGGCATGGATTGGAACTTGGAAAATCAGGTTTGGTTTGAGGTTTGCTCTTTCACCAAAAATGCTTTTGTGGTGGTTTCTCCTGCTATGAACTGTGCTGGTGTCCTGGTCCCAGAGAGCTCTGGAATGGCATCAGCAGTGGTGGCACAGGAGTTTTGCTGTTCTACCACACTGCAGTGTTGAGGTGCCTGGTTGGCTTTCCTTGGCTCTTGCTCTCTCCTTTTCCCACTCCAGCATGAAGACAGGTGGCTGAGGCTTGGAGCACCAGGTGGAGTGGAAGGTGTTCACAAATTCTGCTGTGTGGTTCTTCTTCTGTTTGCTTTTACTTGTTCTAGGTAGGGTTTGTAAATTGGCATTTTGAATTTTTAATGTAAATTTTTTTTTTTTTTTGGAAGGTCAGTGAGCATCTCAGGTTTTTCTGTTAAAAACAGAAGTCAAACAAAGAATCACAGAATGATTTGGGCTGGAAGGGATCTTGCAGCTTATCTCATTCCACCCCATGGATCACTTTCCACTAGAAGGATAAATTGCAGGTGTTTTTTTCTCCCTGCCTCCTCTGCGGGGTAGGAACCATGTGTGCTGTGCTGGTACCAAGTGCAGGTGGGCTCCTGCTCCATCCTCCAGCAGAATATTCTGGCTGCAGTCTGTTCTCTTCAATCAGGGGTTTTCAGTCTTGCAGGCACATAGGAAACTTCACAAAAGCTGTCAGGACACCCCCTTGGTGTTCCTGCCCCTCCACCAAACTTGGTTGATGTTGAACTTAAAGCTCTGAAAGGCTGGAAAGGTGACTTGACGTGTTGTCTCTTAGAAGCCTGTTAAAAATGCAACCAGAAGCATCATTTTGAAATCCTTTTGATTGGTGTAGGACGGATATGAAATGTTTGCTAAAATGAGGAAATGATCAGCCCTTTTAATAAAAGGAGCTTTCTCTCGGCCTGCACCCTTTTCTTGCTGACACCTCACATACCTTGACTCTGTCCCCTGGAGATGGAGATGCCGCTGTAGGAAAAACAATCTTTGGGTTATGTGCAGAAAAGTGAGAGCATTAATCTGAGGTGAAAGCTTTATTTACATTTCTCTTCGGGTTTATTGTTTGCTTTCAAGCATAGCCAGGGTTGTGAGATTCTTTCTGCTGTCCAGGCACTCAGGTATCTGCCCTCCTTTGTTTGGGGATAAGCACTTTGCCATTCTTTTCCTCAGCCTCTGTTTCCACATAACAAGATTTCCTCCTAAGTGTAGAAGGGGTTTGTTCCTTGTACAACTAGGGTTCAATAAACTTCTAAAATAAAAATAATTTAAGACAATGAAAAGAGGTGGGGTAAGACACCAACCTCCAGAGGGTGAATCTCTCTCCTCAGCCCCAAAAACTTGTGTGTCCGTGTGTGTCCAACAGCCTGACAGGCTCCAGGAGCGTGTTGGGAAGAGCCCTTGATGGTGGGAGCTCCTGGTCAGAGCTCAGAGGGGCGTCCATCCTTCCCCCCTGGCAGGGAGGGGTGCTGTGCAGGGAGAAGGCACCTCCTGTGCCCTGTGTCAGAGGTTTGGAAGGACAGGAGTGGGAAATGGAAGTGGCTGATTACGCCTGCTTTCCGCTTCCTTTAATTATCTCCCCACAGTGTGTCTGTCCCTCATTAATGGGGATTGTGCCTCGTGCTGCCTGGGAAGAGCTGGCCCCATTAAACCAGTTATAATAGCAACAAATTAATGCTCCCCTGCCCTTTTTCCTGGGCTGGGTAAAGGATAGTACATCAGCACAAACTGCTTGGACAATCCACAATTTAAATATTTTAGTGATGCCTTTCTGAACGTATCCGACCAATTTTCTCCCAACTTCTTGGCAGTGTTGGTTTTCTAGCATTGCTGCCCAAGAAATGTGCCTTTCCTGGTTATTTAGATTTGAGGTTGGTTCCCTTTCAGCTGAAAGGGATCCCAGCAGTGGTGGCTCCAAGTAAAAATGACTTTGTTCTCTGCTATGTTAAATTGGCTGGTTAATTCTGGTGTTATTTACCCTGTAATTCATTAGTTTTACTCTACCATTGGCAGCTGACAGGCTGTAATTTCATGCCTTGCAATAAAAGATGTCTCATAATCTGCTTCATTTAGCAGCAAGAGAATTTAATGAAATTAACTGCAGTCCTAATTATGCCAGTGAATACTAAAGACTGCTATCAAGTTTCCTCAGAAAAGGACAAGGTCCACCTTATGAAGGATTTAGAATATAATTTCCTGGGAAAAGTTGCAAATGTCTCCTTCTATTGGCCAACAAGGGCCAATTACAAGTGCTGATACGACTTTAATGAACTAGTTTGTTCTGAGAATATCTCACAAGGAATAATAATTTTTTATTTTCAAGCAAATTTTTAGACGTTTCTCCCCTTAGAACAGCTGATCTCTGAGAATTTGGTGTCTTGCTTCTGTTTTGAAGCCTTT
Organism: Polioptila caerulea; assembly: GCA_013397295.1. NCBI lineage: Eukaryota > Metazoa > Chordata > Aves > Passeriformes > Certhiidae > Polioptila > Polioptila caerulea. The sequence continues at coordinate 240,463 of VYXF01011638.1, forward strand.
CCCCCTGTCTTTTGTGGTGCCTTATGCTGAGGGTTAGGAAGGGAGGAGGAGGAGGCAGCTCATGTGTGGGAGGAGGGGAGTGGGGTTTGGGGATCCTAACCTGAAGGGCATCAGGGAATTTGTCCTCACATGCTGTGATTCACTGGAAGTTCATAGCTCAGTTCACAAACACTACAATTTTCTGGAATGAGAAATCTCAGGAGGGCCCACAGGAAGGCTGGGCTGGATGGGGCTTGGAGCAGCCTGGTGTGGTGGGAGCTGTCCCTGCCCACAGCAGGAAAGTGGAACAAGAGGAACTTTAAGGTCCTTTCCAGTCCAGACCATTCCAGGAGTTCTGACATTGCCCGAAAGGAGGATTGCTCTGAGGAGCATTCCAAGGGCTGAGGCACCTCTCTGTGATTTTCTGTGATCCACCTTTTTTTTTTTTTTTGGTGCACATTCCTGACTCTGCACTGAAGAAGTCTTTCTCTGTTGGCTGGCAGCGTTTCCTTGATTCCCATTCCAAAGTGTTGGTTGATGCATTTGCCAAATGTGCTCTGCCTGCCTCCTGAGCACCGCCACACTCCGACAACAATGATGGGAAATGGAACCGCCAGTTTATGGCCTAAATGATGTTAAATGTAGTTAATTGGAAAAACTTTTAACTGCAGAGAATTTCCCTGCGAATAGCCTTCATAATAACCATCTCACTATAAAACACAGAATGCTTTGCTCACAAGGACAACGGGACTATAAAGGTGAAGTGTATTGATCAAATTACCTGAGATAATAAACTTCGGATGAATAACTCCTCTATTGATGAATGGGACAAGTCTTCCTTTTTTTTTCCCTAATCTTGGTGTGATGGGAAGGCAGTTGTGAGGACAGGGTTGCAGAGTGTGGGGTTGTTTCAAGCCTAGTTTATATTTTTAAGTTAAGGAGCTGAGTGAAATTGTTGATGGAAAACGGCATTGGATTTTTTTACTGTTTCTGTTTCTTTCTTTTAAGCTGTAATTTGTTGAAAGTACAGTCATCTTCCTTTAGATAAAAAGTTATAGGACCACATAAAAGTGAATATGTATGGGGGAAGAGACTCAAAATGGTCATTATTTGCAGCAAAGCTGGATAAAGAGGGAGCAGTGAACTCCTCCACACACATTGGTGAGGAGGGAGGGCAGAACACAGCTGGATTCGTGCTCATGTCAAAACAGGGAAGAGTTACAGCCCCAGGAAAGAGGACAAAGTGTGGTGGAAGGGAGCTTGGAAGCAAATGAGAGGTTCTGGGTTTTGTTTCTTGGTGCATCCTCATTCCTTTGCTGTAGGGATTTCATGGGATTGTTAGAATTATGGGGAACAAAGGGAAGGGGATGGGTGTATCTGCTTTTCCCAGCAGCTTGGATTTGGGATTTGACCAGAGGTGTCAGCTGCCTTGGCAACTTCAGATACAAAATTCCAAATAAACCTGATGCAGACCTTCTTCTTAGTATTTCAGAATACAAACAGAAAACTGTATTTTTGTTCAAGGTATACTAATCACCTGTAATTGCTTTTATTGGGTGAAGGATTAAGTGAGAGCTGAAGAAAACAGGCTTGATTTTAAAACCTTTGTTAATGGAACAGGGCAGTTGGAAGGAGATGATCTTTAGGATCCCTTCCAGCCCAAACCATTCTGTGATTTTGGAATATCTTTGGAATTGTTGGTCAAAGGGGGTAGAGACAATGCAGGGTGATTCAGATGTGGGTGATTTTGCAGTGTGGTGTGTGCTGCCAAGTAAAAAGGGCTGGAAGTTCAAAAGAAGTTCAAAAGCTCACAGGGATCTGATCAGCAAATTTCAGTGGGAAGAACTCAACCATAAAAGCATGGCATGAGCCTTCCAGCATCATGGAAAAGGGGAGCAAGGAAGTAAATGTGAATTGGATTTGGAATTGGTTATGGTGAGGGAAGATGTGGAGCTGATATTCAGAATAGCTGAAGCTCAGGGTGGGTGATACTATTATTTGTCATGTTACCTAGAAGATAAACAAAGTTGAGTTGGCTGCTCCATGGGGTTGTGGTGGTGGCGAAATTTTATTTTCAGATTTTAAAAGGCTCCATCAAAGCAGACAGCCTTTAATTATAGCTGAAATTGTCTTTGTGATACGCTTTTAAATCATGAGATTTGAATTGAAGGTGTTATATTATGGAGTGAAAAAGTCTGTCTGTGAAGTTTGTATAGCAACATATTTTTATCTTCTTTGGGAAGTCCTGAAAGGTGGAGCTGAGCAAGGTGGGACATAAGGAAGGCCTTGGATATCAGCAGGACAAACGAGGAAAGGAACCCAATGCTGGAAGGGGTTTCAGAAAAGCACTGCCAAACCTGAGCATCACAGGAGTGAAGTGAACCATTGGCCCACATCATTCAAGTCCAAAACCATAGATATTAGTAAAAGAAATCCTGTTGAATGAGGTAATAACCAAGACCATATCGAATAAGACCGAATAATAATAATCATCAAGGCCAAAATATTAGTTATATAGAATAAAATAATAATCATGTCTTTGCAGTGGAGGGCTTAAATAATGTTTGTCGCCCAGCCTGATTATTTGATTGTGTTTCTTTTTTCAGTTGGTGCATATAAATGATGGAAAAGTGACCTAAAAGGCCGTACACCATGAATGAACCAAAATCTTGTGTCATTAATACACTTTACAGGGATTTGAAATAGGATTTAGTGTGAGAAACAGAGCCAGAGCTGGGATATCCCTCATTCTACAGGGTGGAAGAAATTATTCTTTCAAGAGTTGTGATGTGAAGCGTTGTGTGAGTGTTGTCACCTTGTTGGTTCAGACAAAAATGGGTAATTATGGATACACACACACGGATGAGACCTGTCTATAAAACACGTAAGTAAAGAACATTATCCTGTAGAAATGGAAAAGCCAGAGCAAAGGGCAGCCAAAGCAAAACGTGGGTTTGACAATATCCGTGGATTCAAAAGGTGGGAGCGAGACAGGTCTGCAGCTTTGGAAAGAGATTAAGAGGAGCCTTCTTTTAATGGGCAGGATTGATTCCACAGGGATGTTTGAGCCTGTGTCAAGCACGAGGCTTGGGGGCAAGAACTTGAGCTGGAGGAGAGGCCAAGCACCACAGGAACGCAGCTGGAATCTGAGCAGTGATAAAACAGACGTTTTTATGACGATACATGCAAAATTCAGCTCGTGTTATTAGCAAGCCTTCGCTTGGCTGAGGGGTTTTCGAGTTCACCGTTCTCATTTTCGTGGCTACCTTCAAACTTTGGAAGAGTAATGTTCAGTGCACACTGCTGAGCTGCACCACCAAACTTTTAGCACCCAAAATTAAAAGCTCTGTTGGGAATGTGAGGCAGATCAGAAGCCCGAGGAGGCAGCGAGGTGGCTGTGAAAAGGGGGCTTTGATGTCCCTAATGCCCATTGTTTAATGCCAGGGGTTTGCTTTTAAATGCCAATGCACAGCATGGAGGCCTGGCCCTCCCATGGCGCCACAGAGGGTGTGTTGGGTGGCAGGGGGGAGAGAAAGGAGGACTCTTCCATCCTGCCAGCACAAAGTTAACAGGAACCAAGGCGATTGGAGATCTTTTTTGAGAAATGGTGCGGCAAAGTGTGCAAACCTGAAGCCAGCGTGCCGTGGGTGTGCAAGGGAAAGTTAGCAGTCAGTCAGGTTTTATCTCTTAATGAATAGAGACTGCTGAAGTAAGGGTTAGGTAATTGAGTTTATAATTAATTAGCCATAACCCTCATCAGATAAAGCAGTTGTCGAGATTTTTTTTATCTCCTTTCTCTCCCCAGGGCCTGCCCTTCTTTGTCCTTGCGCTGACAGCCAGCACTTATCTCAGGCCTTCTCCATGCCGTGCCCGGCAGCCCCTCCTCTCCTGGGCCGGCCTTTGGTGGTCAGCCGGACCCCCTTTGTCCTGGCAGGATCCCAATCAGGCCGCCTGTCGCGGCAGGATGATGAATTAGCAGTAGGAGTTAACGTGTAGGTGAGCTCCAGATCGGAGCCCCGATAGCTCCCGCCTGGCTGCTGTGCGTTCGTCACCCTGCCCGCCGCTGATCCGCCGCTGACACTTCGCAACAAAGAGGTTAAAAAGGTGCCTTTAGTCACAGGAATGGGGCATTTCTCCACAAAGTTGGGATGCTGACAAAGGACTCTTAATTTCTTCTGCCGTGCACTTCACCTCGACAATACCGGGAAAATAAATTAGTTTTTGCTCTGTTTTCTTTTTGGTGGCCTTATCACCCTTATGTTGTGGGTTGAACTGGTTTGCTTGCAGTAGGGCAGAAACTTTAGTCACGTATCTTTAAAAGCATCAGGATTGTAAAAGGTGTCGAGCCCCTGCCCGCCGAGGTGGATAAAGGGGACTTGGATGTCAAATTTATCCTCCATCAAAGCCGTGTCCTTTCACGGGTGCATCAGGGGACAGGAGCTTTCTTGCTGTGTTTACAGGAGGCACTGGACTGGGTTTGTAGACAGGTTTATCTGCTGGAGGAGAACAAGGTTCAGGAGCAAGTCTGTGTGTTTTCCCTTCATCTGCAGTTTTTGAATTGGAGATGAAGGCTCCTGCGTCTTACAGTAACAATTCCAGGCTTGGAATGAACACTGGTTCTCCTTAATCTGAGTGTCAGCACTAGGAAATGCAACTCGAGTCTCTCAATGCAAAAAAGGCTTGGTTCTTTCTGAAAATACATAAAGCAGCATTCTTCTGTGGTCTCTTTAATAGACTGGCAAAGTTTTCCTCTTTCTTTGGAATTTCAGTGACAATATACATTTTCAGTTTGACTACAATTCATTTGGGATTCGAGCTTCTACCCCTTGGAGATTCTACTGCTTTCTAGGCTCCTCCTGGAAGTTGAATTAGTGACATATGAGTTAAGCTCCATTTAAGATGGCACAGTGTAACTGCATCAAAGACATTGCTGATGGCAGAATGAAGCTGTTCCAGTTTGGAATGACAGCTTGGTTGTCCTAGTGGGTCCTAGAGCCCTGCAGCCACTGTGCTGTGATGGTTGTGGTTTGTGAAGCCCCTCAGTGGTGCAGGATGTGCACCTCATCCCAGCACAGGAAAGCAAATTCTTGTGTACCTCGCTGCTAATTGACAGGCAGGGTGGAGAAAGTGAGTCTGTGACACTGTTTGAGACAGGAGAAATTGCCATTAGAGATGCAGAAACGGGTTATTTCCCACCAGGTTCAAATATTGGAGCAAACATCTAAAGGGGCTGTGAAATCTCTGCCTTTGGAGGTGGCTCCAAGGGGCCATGGGGCTCCTCAGAGTTTTGGGTTTGCATCTTGCTGCTGGAGGTGAACCAGAGGGAGCCCAGAGCCTTCTCATCCCCCAAAGAGACACTCAGTTGTGTGTTTTGTAAGTGAGAGAAACCAAGCATGAATGCAGTGGAAGGAAAGGACATAATTATCATCCCTCGTGTAAGAACCGCGCCAAAATGTTTTCCAGGTTGAGGATTTATATTGCAAATGAGCATCAACCTTGGATGGTGTTACCTCATGCAGAAGGGTAACTAAATGCACATTATTTTTAATTCTAGGAAACAGTGGAGGGGAAAAAGCTTTTGCTCTGAATTTGCCTCTGGAATGTAAGAGATGGGCAATTCTACCCTTGAACCATTTTTTTTTTAAAGCAAAACTGGCAGTGTCTTCTGGAAAATGTGCATGGATTAATAGGGTGGACTCATCTGGGTTGGTCTCATGTTTACAGGTTTGGTTTTGTGATAGAAGAAAATTGGTTTTGTTTAGTTGTTGCTGGATTTCTTATTGAATCAACAGTATATTGCATATAGACGTTTATATAGACACTAATAAGTATATGTTAATGTAGTTTCAAAGTTTTCTTTTCAAAATGCACCTCTTTATTTCTTAAAGCCCATAGGTATATTTGCTATAGTATTAGAGAAAACTTGGTATAGTAGATGACCTCAGTTTCAGGTTTTTTAGTTGCTTTTGGTGAAGGAAATTATGTACTTTGTACCTAAAGGAATGTTTAAATTAGCTTTCAGTTGTGATCTTCGAGTGTTCAGGTCTTCAGAAGAAAGTGGAGTATGTTATTGGACAAGTTAAGGAATATCTGTACTTAAATTGATGCTAAGATTTACTGATGCTAAATAGAGAATTAAGGAGGAAAGAGATAAATAGTATTCTGTAGGCTTTCAAAACCTAGGAGACAGGCCCATACATTGGGATAAGGGTAGGGAGAGATCCTTCAGCATCTGGTCCCTTTATCCATGGGGTCAGTCCTTCAGGAACTGTCCAGTGTGGGTCCCTTTATCCATGGGGTCAGTCCTTCAGGAACTGTCCAGTGTGGGTCCCTTTATCCATGGGGTCAGTCCTTCAGGAACTGCTCCAGCACAAGCTTCCCATGGACCCAGAGGTTCCCTGGGGCATCTCCCTGCTCTGGTGTGGGGTTTTCTGTGGGATTCAGGTAGATCTCAGCCCCACCATGGACCCATGGGCTGCAGGGCCCAGCTGCTTCACCCTGGGCTGCACCACGGCTGGTGGAAGCAGAAAAGGCTTGAGATGGGCAGTGTAACCTCATTTTCTCTGCTGTTTTAACATTGAGGTTTTCCTGGGATGTTTTGTATCCTCACTTGAAGTCTGTGAAGGTGGGAAGTAAGGGAACGTTTCTGAAAGGCTAGGCAAGAGTTATCAGTGCAAATAAAGTTGGAATGAAAGAGCTGGACTCAATCCTTGTGGGTCCCTTCCAGCTCAGAATATTCTGTGATTCTGGGACTCCCTACATTTAGGAATTTGAGGTATTTTGAGGTGTTCACATTCACAGAGAAGCAGTTTAAGGGCAGTGAGAAGAGAGTAAAACCTTCCCTTTCAGGCAGCCCGGGTAAATTTGCCAGGTTAATTTAATTCATGACATATTTGAAAATTTGTCCTGCTTGCAGGGAACAAAGAGGTTGGGCTTTTTCCCTGGAAGGTGTCCTGGAAAGCTGTGATTGCCCAGACCACACCAGTGCTTTTTTTCCCCCACTCCAGTGATTTCAGAGCAGGGATTGATGGGCCCCTCTTCCTTAACGAGTTTGCTGGATTGATTTTATCATTGTTTTTTGTAACTTTCCTAGAACTACCATAGAAATGACCAAAAAAAAAAAGAAAAGGTCTGACTGAGGATGCCCGAGCACGGGGTGTTAAAGTTGGGCCCGGGATCATCAGTGTCCATAATTGACAAATAATACCCCTCATAAATACTGCCAGTCTTTTCAATTAGTTTTCATCTCAAATTCGGGATACAAAATGATGGCCTGTCAAGTGACAATGGATGACAAAAATTAATAAATTGTCTTCTAAATAGTATGGACACTTAAGAAAAATTGGGCAGCCAATTTAGCACAGCATGAACCGGGGGGGAACCTTTTGTACTGTTGCCGTGCCACTAATGTTGTCTGGGTCTTTATTAATGGTGCTTGGCTGCTGCTGACAGTTTTGTTGCTACTGGCAACTTTCTTCATTAAAATTAAAGCCAGCGTCAAATCCCATTAGCCGCACTCTAGGTACCTTGCATTTTTATTTTTATATATATATATATATATTTATTTATTTATTTCTCTTTACAAACACGTTCTTTATCTGTAGGAAGTTGGGAAAGGTGGTTAAAAATTAGTCTTTCGTCCCACCCACGGCTGATCACTTAATAAATAATGGATTATATTGGTTTTTTGGGGGGTTTTTTTTGAGGGAGATTGTCTCCAACATTTTGCAGCTTGCCTGGTCTACAGCCAAGTAACTGCACAGAGAAATCCATAAAATGAGCTTTATAAATTACCTTTTCTGAACATGGTGTTCTTCTGTGTTGCCTGCAAGCCACTTGGATATGGGATACTCTCGTAAAACAGTCATAGCCTGTGGAGCAGTTTCTGTTCTTCTTGTCTCTCCCTCTAAAATATTAATGAGGTTAAAACTGAGGGATCAACATGTGTGCGAGACCACTCTGAAAGGAAAATAAAGCGTGTGTCTTTACATGATTTGGGAAGGAACAAATGTCTGTCTTTGTGGAAACATGGTTTGTGTTTCTCCTTTAACAATTTATGGATGGACTCCTTAAGCTGAGGGAGGGCAGGGGTAGATGGGGTATTTGGGAAGGAATCCTTCCCTGGCACAGGGTGCCCAGAGCAGCTCTGGCTGCCCCTGGATCCCTGGCAGTGCCCCAGGCCAGGCTGGACACTGGGACTTGGAGCACCCTGGGATAGTGGAAGGTGTCCCTGCACAGGGCAGGGGTGGCACTGGATGAGCTTTAAGGTCCCTTTCAACCTAGGCCATTCTGGGATTCTGTGACTCCTTTTAATAAGTCTTAATAAATAGAGGAATTAGTCTTAATAAACAGAGAGCACATAATAACAGCCCTTGCCATATCTGCTGTTACTGCTGAGTATTCTAAAACATTAAAAAGCTGAGTGACCAGTGCATTGAATTCCCAGGGCAATCTGTACTCTGCCTGACAGATCACACATGAAGAAATTCAAGGCTTTGAAGGGAAAAATGTGGAGAAATCAGGGAACCATTTCTTCCAGAAACATCTCTCAGATGTCCTTCCAGGAGTGCTCAGAGCTGAATGTGGTCTTTCACTCTTTGAGGTGCATCACACTTTGTCACTGCATCGTGTCTCAGCTTTTTCTAGGAGTAGATATTTCCAAGAGGATTTAGTCACTGCTGCCTTCGTTACAGCCTCTTGTTAATTGTACAGCTCTGGGCTCAGGGGCCAGACCTCCCTGGCTGGTGTCACATTGTGTTCCTGGCATCATTCAGGTACAAGCCAGTCATCCAAAAATGTGTCATCTGCCTCCTGCTTCTCAAGGCTTCTGCTAGATGGAAATGCCTCAGGAAATGCAAAATATGGATTGGGTTTGCATCCCTTGGAAGGGCTGGGAGTAGGTGGTGTTTAAGGTCCCTTCCAACCCAAAGCATTCTGGAATTCTGCATCTCTCTGATGGGGATTGGACAGGGAGAGGTGGAATAAAGTCTTGTGATAGCAGCTTGATTTTGCTGTTGTCACCATAGAAATGCCTTTTATTCAGGAATTGGGATGGTTGGGCTTCCATCCCAGGGGTGGCACCAGGGCTGAAGGCAGTGCCAGTGGGCTCCTTGCAGAAAACCAGAAGTGCTGAATCCAAAGCTCCACTTAAACCTTTTCTGTAATGGCTGTGTTTGGGAATGATCTCGTGTGGTAAGTGTTAAACAATTAGCAGTTCAAATGGCCTTTTAAACTGGTCTGGTGCACTTTTGCAGCAAAAGTTGGGCTGAAAGATGTGCTCAGATCTGGATTTCAATTCATCTGAAATGTGGGTTGAGTGACCCTATCATTCACAAGAATGGATACTTGATAGAAATGAAATCAACTGATGACATCAAATTAGCATCCATCTAATAAATCCAAGCTGTGCTTTTAGCTCTTCTGCTAAATCTTCTTGGTTTAAAAAAAATAAATAAAAAAAAGGTGTCAGTAGTTAATTGTTGACTGAAGCTTAATATCTGTTAAAGCAAATGAGCCATGAAATACACTACACAGGAAGTATTGTATCTGGAGTGACTTTAACATTAAAACAATATTACAATTTTTAACTTGCTGACACAATATGCAGAATCCTTTATTTTGAAATCGCCCTGATTAATGCTAAGCTCAGGAAGTGGGGGAGAGGAGGAGTGAGTGCTGTATATAAAGCAAGGCAGGCCAGGACAAAACCAGCCTTTTCTTCTCAAAAGAAGAATATCAAATAACAATAAACAAATTTTGGGGTGTCTCAGGTTATTACTGCAGGAATCCTAATAATAACCTTGTCAAAAGCATTGCTTTATAATTTCTCAGAAAAGTTCTTTCAGATGACTGGCACTGGCAATGTCTCATGTTTTGTTAACTCTGATTTCTGTAACAACTATTGTAGTAAAAATGGATGTGTTCTGCTTCTGACAGCAGTGACTTCCTTTGCCTTTTTGCTGTGACAATTTAGGAACATGGGGTGAAAAACCTGAACTTGAAAGTTGTCTTTAGGTTGTACCCTTAAATCCTGGGAAATGGCCTTGGCTAGGTTTTGGCTGGATTCAGGGAGGGGTTGGAGATGTGGAGATGCCTTGGTGTAAAAGAATCATCAAATCACAGAATATTCTGGGCTGGAAGGGGCCCGTGAGGATCATTCAGTCCAAATCCTGGCCCTGCACAGACACCCCAACAAGCTGAGCTGGGGGTGGGGGTGGGTTTGGAGCAAAACTTCACACCCTGTGAAAGATCTCCCAGTGTGACTCAGGTCCTGGTCCTTGGCCAGGAATAGGGTTTTCAGTGAATTAGCTGCAGAGTTTTCTGTATTCCCAGCTGAAGCCAAAATGATTTTGTTTTCAGCTGATAAAGTATGGATTGATTCATTAAGAAGAAAGAGCAGACATACAGTTGTGTATGTTGTGAAAAGGGTTTTTTAAAAAGCTGTGTCTCTGCTGCACCAGTAGATAAGTTCTCATTTTTAGAAGCTGCTCAGCTCCATGACTACTCACATATTGAGCAGGTAGCAAAGGGATGTGGTTGTAGCTGTCTCTATGCAGTTGTCCTGCGTGTCTTGGCATGTTCTACATTTCTTAAAGCATTTCCCTCATGCTGGAGAAGGAATTTACATTTTTTCAGCTTTTTTGAGAATGTGAAACATGATTTTATGAACTCTGAGTGACAGGATCCAGTAGGGGAGGAATTTCTCCCCATTAGATTCCTGATTTGTTTTCTGCTCTAATGATGAGAGGACAGTGCCCACCGTACATGAAGTGCATCTCTGAAGGATGCATCACCATCATCCCCTTCATTCCTGTGCCTCTGAATGAACTGGACACCTCAGGAACATCACCAGGAATACCCATTTCATCCATTTTCCTTTTTTTATCTCGGTCTTAGGAGAGACTGGAGGGAAAGGAATGGGTTGTGTGGCTGGAGGAGTGCTGGAGCATCCTGATGGGCCCTGATCACTCACCCTGCTCTAGTGGGAGGTGTCACTGCCCATGGCAGGCACAAGATGAGGTTTAAGGCCCCTTCCAACCCAAACCATTCTGGGATTCAGTGATCTTGGCAGTGCTGAACCAGTTCAGTGTGTCCTGGCAGACCCTTCTGTCATGGGGTCATTGATGCTGATGGTCCTTGACCAGAGGATGAGGTGTAAAAGTAGAAAAACGGAGCAATCAGGAAATATTGTTAATTAGCATTATGAAGAAGGTGGCCTTCTACTGCAGATTTTTTTTTTTTAAAAAGTATATTTATTCTCCTGCCCCTACAAAAGTTTGAGGACTAGAGCTTCAGCAAATTTTTCAAGGAGGACACTCCTTTTGATTAAAAAGCATTAAAATAAATTTTAAAATCCCATTATGGAGCAGAGTTTCTGAGGCTGGTTGTTGAAGGCCTTTTTGGTCCCAAAATTTCCTGACATGAAGTGTGAATCCTTTCTGTACAATAACATGGAACACAGTTTAAGGGAAAAAAAGGAACACACGCATGCACACTTTTTTTTTTTTTCCCCTGCCAGCATTCTTGGGTTTGTTATTCAGCTGATGCTGTATTAAATTGGATTTTGTGTCCATCATTATTAAAATGTGAAGTGTGTCGGTCACAAAGCATACATTTCAGGGCAGTTAGCTGAATAATTCTTTTCTTTATTATCCCAAATTACTGCTGAGCTCTGGAGAGGTGAGCAGTTTAGCCAATTATTGCCATTTGAGCTGGATTTGTGGGTGATTAGCTCCTGGTCGAATTCAGTCCTGGCAAGGGCTTTGAAGCCTTTCCTTGTGTGATTTTCACAGCGGTGAGGTAGGAATAGACGAGGCTAATGACAGGAAGGTCGCCTGGGTGAGGTGACCTGTGGGGGGGGGGGCCCGGGTTTAGCAAATAGGGCATCCACAATAACAAGTGTGTCACTAACCCCGCCGTGCATAATCGGAGTTTTATAGGATTGTTGGAGATGCTGACAGCTCAATTAAAGTGTAACCCTTTGTACCATATAGCCCCGGCAGAATGACAGAAATATTACCAACAAAAAAGGGAGGGGACCACAAGGGAACTGGTTAAAGATCCAGGGTTCTTTTTCTTTCCCCCTTCCACCGGAGCCTGCACAGAACGGGCTGCAGAAAGCATCCATTTGTGAAATAATAGGTTGTCCAGGGGAGGGGTATGGTGCCAAACATGGCTACAAAAAAAAAAAAAAAAAAAAAAAAAAAAAGCTGCTCTTAAGTGTTCTTCCTGATGTTTCTATGGAAACACTATAGTGTCGGGAGAGAAAGTTAAAATTGGGTTTTAAGCTTTTCACGGCTTTTCTCCCCTTCCGCTCCCCCAGCCAAATCCCTCCTTTATATGAAATCTGATAAAGAGAATTTCAGGGATCCAGGAATGGAGCGTGCCTGTAAGGAAAAGCAGCTCCTCTGCCTAGGAGGGGTAATGCCAGCATGAGGATTCCTTGTTTTCCATCACTCACCCAGAGCTGTTTGTTTCTTGGGAGAAGTCGATGTTTTGTGGCTTCCTTTTCATGCCTGACCCGTCAGCCATTCCCGAACATTCCTGCTCCCAGAGCCTGTCCCACAGTTGTGTTTGCTCGTGCTGGATCTGCTTCCCAACGCTGTTTCTCCTTTGCCCAAGGTAATGATTTGCATCCAAGTGCATTTCAGTGGTGTCAGAGAAACCACAGCTGTCAGTGCCAAGGGGTTAATAAACCAACTACTGGAGATTATTAAGGGCCAGGATTCTTGTTTTTTTTTTCCTGTTTTTTTAGCAGTCCAGAGTAAGCAGAACAGAGGCAGAAACTACAGCAAGGCAGGAAAATAATGTGATTTTCTTGGTGCTGAGTCCTGTTCACAGAGGTAGAGTGCAGTCAGAGTGAAAGGTGTGCTAGTCTCCTAAATACCTGAGTGCATTTCGTAACACTTGAATGTTCAGCTCCACAGGAAGGATGTGTGGTGGCTGGAACTGGAGAGTTTGCTGTTGATTTTGTAGTGTCATTTTAGAAACAGTCATTGAGTAGGGCTAAGGAAAGGATGCCCCTGTCCCAAAGCTGCCAGCTAAAGGAGAACTCAACAAGAGTTGGAGGAACTTGTGTGTCACTTGTGTTGGCAAGATCCAGAGGCTGGGATATCCAGTCTGTAATCAAGGCCAGCTTGGACAGCACTTGGAGCAACCTGGGATAGTGGAGGGTGTCCCTGCCCATGGCACAGGGTGGAATGAGCTGGGCTTTAAGCTCCCTTCCAGCCATTCTGGGATTAAAAATAAGGATGCAGTAACAATGAGCACTAAGTTTGTTCTTGCCATTAAATTTGTCCTTAGTGCTGCTGTTCCTTGCAGGAGTTGGTGCCTGTCCTTTGCTGGCAGTGGCAATCTTCATTGCTGGTGCTGTGATGAACTGTAAGAGTTGTTTAATCAGCACTGGGGCTTCTCTCAGTACATCTTTCTAATTTTCTTTCGTGGCTTGTGTGCAGAGAGCTTGGCAAATAATGAGTTGCAGGTTGATTGTCCTTCAAGTTTAAGCAAAGCCATTATGTTTTGCTCCCCAAGTCAGGTGTTAGATCCTCTCTGTTCTTTGTCTTCAAATGGAAATCGTGGCTGATCAGCCCCAGCATTAGGGTACCATTCATGGAGTAATTACCTGCTGCACAGGCACTGCCTCGTGTTTGGGGGATGTTAGAAGAGAATTGGGTGCAATGTTCTGATTTCATTTTCTCCTAAAGGCGCATAACATAAATTTGAACAGTTTCTACAATGTGGGAGCATCTTTGTAGCAAAACTCTGCTGCTGCTGTGCCAGTTTTTAAGGGAGGTGGGAGGGGATTTCTATGTGCACAGCTGTAGTAAGAACTTACAGGGTTTTGGGGTTTTTTTGCAATGTTATTGTTAGATACTGAAGTTGAAGAATGTTTGAGCTCTCCTGTTTTCAGGACTTTTCAGAGCTACTCCAAGCTCTTGTAGTGTTTTTTTTTGTTTTATTTTGTTTTTTGTGGTTCAGTTGGTCCCCAATTGTGCTCTGCTACTGTAAGAGGTCATAGAATCCCAAAATAGTGTGGGGTGGAAAGGACCTTAAAGCCATCTCATCCCACCCCCTGCCATGGGCAGGGACACCTTCCACTACCCCAGGTTGCTCCAAGCCCCATCCAACTTGTCTTTGGACACTTCCAGGGATCCAGGGGCAGCCACAGCTTCTCTGGGCACCCTGTGCCAGGGCCTCACTGCTCTCACAGGGAAGGATTTCTTCCCAATATCCCATCTGTCCCTATTTCCCACTGGCAGTGGGAAGCCATGCCCCTTGTCCTGTCCCTCCAGGCCCTTATCCAAAGTCCCTTCCCCTCTTTTTTGTAAGCTCCCTTTAGATATCAGAAGGGAGAGGGAAGTTTGCTACAGATTTCCAAGTGTAAAAAGTTAAACTAGAAGACCAAGCAGCATTCCTTTAAATTCCTGGGGGGAAAAACAACTTAAGTCTGGGAAACTGGGAAAACAAGTTACATTTTTATGGAAGGATTCCCAATACATTTGGAATCTTCAACAGTTTATTCCCTAGAGGATTTTAGGTTTAAGGAGAGAACAACCTGGTCTAGTGGAAGGTGTCCCTGCCCATGATAGGGGATGGATTGAGATGAGCTTTAAGGTCCCTTGCAACCCAGACCATTCTGAGACTCTCTGACTCTCTATGGATCAATGATTCAGTCATTACCAAAAGCTTCCTTTGGCATGCAGATATTGTTTGGAGGTGAAACAGTTGGAGTTGGTGTCTGCCATATGCTGGAAAAATGGACCTGAACATCAGAAACCTGTTACAACTAAATCTTCTGGAAGCAAAAACTATCACTGAAGAATTAATCTCTTGTTTATGATCAGGTGGTCCCAGTGCTGTCAGACAGACTGTGCAGAGCTGGCTGCTCATTGAATCCTGGGGTTTCACCAGCATTTGTTCTCCAAGCTAATAGATTTACAGATAGAGGGTGTTTTATTGACCAGAATTTGTATGTAAGAATTAGTTTGTGATCCTGACTGAGTGGCTGCCTTCGGAGTTGTTTGAAGGAGGAGATTTTTCATGACTGAGAGTTTTTCTTTTGTGAATAGGATGCCCAGGAGCTGTAGAAAATTCCTAGCAGCACTAGCTGCTAATCACAGCTGTAGGAACTACAGACCTGAGTGGAAAATTAGGAATTTATGTTGATAATGATGGTGTGTGAGATTACCTGTTCCATTCTGTCACAACAGCATCAGGGAAACAATATGGGGTGGGCTCAAAATTAGGGAGGGCAAGAAACAAAAGGCTGGCAGAAGTTTGCGCCTCAGCCATGGCAGTGGGGTAAATTTCTGAAAGAAAATAGAAACTGAAATGGAATCATGGAATGGTTTGGGTTGGAGGGGATCCTGAAGTTCATCTAGTTCCAACCCCTGCCCTGTAGGTACCATATTTCCTTTTCCAGAATGTCCAGTCTTGACTCTGATGACTTCAAAACACCTTTTTAAGGTTTCTCACTTGCCAGCATCTTCAGTGCAGCATTAAGCAACTTCAAGGGATCACTTTTTGCAGTGTTGGTAATTTGCTGTTTAAAACCAGAACTATTTCTATAGCACAAATTGATGATGGTTTCACCACCGAGTCGTTGTTTCAGCAGGCAAGGTTTGGAGCTCACAGAGGGCACCCAGAGCAGCCAGATTGTGCTGGTGGCTGTGTGTTCAGATGAACTGGGTGTGTTACACGCCCTGGTCCCTTGACCAGTGCTGGGTGTGTTGGTTTTTTTCCACCTTAGCTCCAATCAATCCGAGGCTGGCGGCTTTTCATTAGCTGCTCCTGCTCCCACGGTAATGTTGGGATTGCAGAGCCTGCTGGCAGTCTGTAACTTCCCCAGGTGCCCTGGAGCTCAGCAGCCTAAGCTGATTGACTCAGTTAGGGCCCCAGTCCCTAACAGCAAATGCAATCAATAAATCTTTGTTGGTAAATAATTGCTATCGAACAGAATTTTAATATAAATTTATGAGTGGTGTTTTATCACAGCTTGAGGCTACAGCAAGCCACTGAGTGATGGATTTCAGATCACACTTGCATTCATTACATTAACTTTGTAAGTTATTTAAAGCTTGTACACTTAACATTGCTTTTGGCTTGCAATGACCTCCTGGGAGTAGATGTAGCACACACATTACTAATGGAGAGGCGGCTCCGTGGATCCTCCAGCAAAACCCAGGGACTGAGCTCCGTGCACTCCACTTGGAGCCCCTTTCCCCCAGCTCCTTGAAACCACAAGCTGGAGGACTCACCATTCCTCCCTTAAACATGGGAGTTGCAGTTTTGGAGGAAAGGCTGTTAAAAAAAAAAAAAGAAAGAAAGAAAAAGCATTTGAGGTGTGCGTAGCTTCTCGGTTTGTGTGGAAATCAGAGGTGTTAAATTTTTGGTGTTGAGTCTGGAGGCTTTGGGTCAGCTGCACCCAGCTGCCAATGGAAGGCTGTAGGAAATTAAAGATTTCATACAAATTTGGGAAAATAGCATGGCCCAGTTCCTAATAACTCGAGATAGGGATTATTTGGACCAAAACAATTGGTATTTGGAGGAGAAGATTGACTGAGGCTCTTGCTACATAGCCTGGGGACTCAGTGGGATTTTTCCAGTGTGCTGTGTGTATGTGGGGACCTGTTTGGCAGTGACTGGGGACAGGCCCAAGCTTCCTCTGAACAGCCTTAGAGGTACCAGGGGCCAGCAGGAACCCCTGGCTCTCCTTCCCTCAGCACAGGATCTGATGTGCCTCAAACGTAGCCTTAATGTGACTCAAGCAAGGGGCTTTTTTTTTTCCCCTTTTAAATAACATTTCCTGTCATATGTGGGCCATTTATTTTTTGTAAGTGTAGCTGACATTAAAATGTGTTTATAACTGATCTAAGCTCTGATTCTAAGACCATTTCTCCAGATCATTCTATAAAATTACCACAAAGTGGTGGCCTTGGGGATAGAAACTGTGGTCTATATGGGCTGCTTTCCTTTATAGCACGTTAAGTTAGCTCCTTGTATTCTGAGCAGTTTGCTCTCCAGGTACTTCAGGATACTTTTAATTATCACATAATGTGAAAATGATTCTGTTTGCTAAAGGAATGCCTGAAGAAAATGGATTGGGAAGTCTGGTTTGTTAGTTAGGCACAAATAGATCCATCATCTGTATTCAGTTCTGAGCTGGGCGGGTTGGTTTTTGGTTTTGTTTTTTTACATGAAAGCACAGAGTTCTGCTTTTAAAAAATGGTGAAACCTCATTTTGAATAATTTTCTTCATTTAGATCCCAAAACTAGAATGTCATAATTCATACTTAGATAGTAGCAAAACTTTAGGTAGTAAAAATCACGACCGTGGTAGATTTTTACTCTTTATTGAGATTATAATTGGCATGAATTGAAAATTATGTAAGTAATGACATGTTTTCTGTATTGCAAAGGGGCACTTAAAAGGTTATGATATATATACATCTTACTGGCTTCAAAACTTGAAGAAAAAGGGCAGAGGGAAAAAAAAGAAGTATCACTATTGTGATCCTTTCTGCTTTTTCCCCATTAGAAGGTCTGAAGAACAAACCAGTGCAGGGAAACAGTAATTTTTGATCCCCACGGCACAGCACTAACTAGAATTGGGTCCCCCTAAACAGCAGCACCGTGCTGCAGGTGAGGTATGAAAGATGGGAAAGGTGAAGAGACAGCTCACCTCCTATAGACAAACAGCAGAGTCAAAGGCAGAAATAAGCTTTCATTTTTTAATAGAAGAAAACAACGTCTCCAAGCGCTGGCAGGCAGTAATTGGGATGAGCAGGAGCTTTTGTGAGGAGGCGTTTCAGAAGCCCTGTTCTCCTTGAAAAAGTTTGAGTTCTAGCAAGGAGCAGCAGAAAAAAAAGAAAAACATGTGACCCCCAGGCAGGTAGAAAGTTGGGAGTTTGGATCACTGTGCTCTTCAGGTGCCCAACATGAGCTTTTCTTCACGGTCCCGTCCGTGGGGTGTGTTGAATTTGGGAAGGGTTCTTCTCTGAAGTTCCATTCCAGCTGTGTGGCCAGGAGCAGGACTTCTGCTTGAGCAGAGCTGGCCCCTGTCCCCTCCTGGCTTTGGGAGAGGTCCTGCAGAGGGGTCACTTCATAAAGCTGCAGGTTGAACGGGAAAACAAACAGTGGAACTCGTTTTCAAGGTTTAAACCACTTTTAACAAGAATAACTCCATAGGAGTTGGAAGCACTGTGCTTGGTAGGACATCTTTCTATGTTCTGTTTTCCCTTTATTTTCATTGCCTTGTACAATGAGAAGGGAAAAACTTGTTTTATGGGGATTAGAGAGCTGAAGTTGGCGGGAATTTGAAGTTGGGTGGATTCCTGGTTGGGATTTATTGAAATGGATACGTGTCCACCTTGATCAGAGCTTTATCTGTGGCAGCAGTGTGTCCCTGTGGTGGGGACTGACCATAGGATCTCCACTGGACATTCCAGTAAGGCTTTGCACAACCATAATACTGTCTGGGTGCATTGGGAACTGCCTTCTGACTTGGGTTTGGAAATTAAAATTTCCTAAGGAAGTGCATTCTTCATTTACTACCTCGAGTGTTCTACAGCATGTGGTATTTTATTTTTCCAAGTGAATTTCTGTTTTGCAGCTGAGAACAGGTCAATGCACAGTAGCAGTTCCTGTCTGTTTGTTGGAACACAATGATGACTTTTAATCTTTGCTGTTGATGAGAAGTTATGGCTTCCCCATCCCTGGAAGTGTTCAAGGCTAGGTTGGACAGGGCTTGGAGCAGTCTGCTCCTGTGGAAGGTGCCCCAGTCCATGGCTGGGGGCTCAAACTGGCTGCATTTTTAAGTCCCTTCCAACCAGAACCATTCTAGGATTCTGTGATTGCTGGCATTCATCCCTGATTGAATATGGTGCAAAGGTGGTTCACTCTGCCCAGCTCCTTTCCTCTCCAGTCACACCTCTGTCAATAAATTACCCAGGATTTACTGGAAAAACTTTGTATTTGCTCTGATTTTGTTGTGCTGCTCTTGCCTGGGATTGGGGTTTCTCTTGCTGGAATGAGTAGCCAGGAGGGATTCTGTGGTGGTGTCACCTTTGTGCAGAGGGAATGAGAGCACAGATGTGTGCTCTTCTGAGGGCAAGGAATCCCCAGGAGATGTGGCAAGGAGGCCACACAGCTGGGTCCTCCCTCAACCTGGGGCTCGTCATTTGTCTTACAGGGTAAGGAAATGCAGAGCATGGTGGCTTCATCAGCTAGGACCTCATGTGGGTCACTCTAAAATGTGCTTTCCTGAGGCATGGGATTCAATGAAAAAGGGAGTTTTTCTGCCCATTGGACAAAGCCAGTGGAGGGAATGTTCATTGTTGGGGAGGCAGGAGGGTAACTTGCAGGAGAAAGCCTGTCTGAAAATGCTGGTGCTGGCAGTGCCCTCAGTCTGTGTCTGAGGCAGGTGTGCTGTCTGGAGGGTGTTTCACCTCTCCTCTCTCTGTCCCCCCCCAGGGGATGCTGCTGAAGCGGAGTGGCAAGTCCCTGAACAAGGAGTGGAAGAAGAAATACGTGACCCTGTGTGACAACGGCGTGCTGACCTACCACCCCAGCCTGCACGTGAGTACTCCCTGCACTGCCAGCCAGTGTCAGCCCTTGGGGGCACCATCCTGGGAGAGGAGCTGCTTCCTCTCTCTCCATCCCCCTCCCTCTCAAAGAATCATCACCTGAAATAAAACTCCCTGCTGCAAGTCTGAGTGTGCTCCACTTCCTCTGAATCCACTGGGATTGGGGCTTCCTTGCATCCCAAGAGGCTGCTGGAACTGTCCAAGCCTTTATTTTCTGCTAATTCTGTTGTGGAATTGTTGTTGGTCCCGGGGTTAAAAAACAAGCATTTTATGAGAAAAAGTTTCCTAGAGGTAGTAAAGAGTGAGGAGAGCTCTCTGTCAGTGTGCAGGGCTTGTGATTTTTTCAGGAGTAATTCTGAGCAGCTTTTTGGAAATGGCATAGACATTTAAATATGTTCCTTACAACTTTTCCATGTTGAGGCATCTATCCCTGTCCCAAGGATGCTGCCTGTCCCTCAGAGTGTGTGAGGGACAATCCCTAAGTATGGATTAGGGAGTGGAAGGAGCACAGAGATCCCACTCAGGACTAGCCCACCCCAGAAATCATGGTGTGACCCTCACCAAGGTTAAATAACATATATGAGATGTAGATACATATATGATTTTTATATATATAGATATAGATGCATGAGCTACACATGTGTATGAGCTATACAGTACATAGAAATACCTATTTACACACACACACACACATATATATATGTCAGTATATATATATATGTGGTCTTATGCCTGATCTTGTATTTTATCATCATCCCCTGTATGCAAATCAGAGGGTTGCCACTTGTAATGTTTTCAGGGCCAGTTGTTTCCAAACCTATTGGCATCTTGAGCTCCTGGGCACTTTTACATTAAGGGATGAACATCAAGGTTGTGATGCATTTTCTATGAATTCTGGAGTTTATAGACCTACAGCTGGAACTGGCAGGAAACTTCTGCTTTAGATGGGTGGTGTCTGAGGAGCATGAAACCATAGAATGATTCAGGTTGGAAAGCATGCTAAGATCATCAAGCCCAGCTACAGCCCAGCACTAAACCGTGTCCCCAAGTGCCACATCCATGTGTGGCCACGCTGATGCTGTGCTTGCCCCCACTTGCTGTTCCTTGTCTGTGGAATATTAGCACTTTTTCTCTGCCTTGACACAAGATTTTATAGTCTCAGGTCCTGCCATGATGGTGCTTTGCTCTGGTTTCTGACGTGATGTCCATGTCTCTTAAAAATGATGTGGTAAATTAGATGACAAGTAGCTTCAAGGCATTGCTGCTTCCCATCAGAAACCCTGTCCCTCAGCCCCTGGAGCAGGGTTTTCACTGCTCCTTTGTGTGATGTAGTTCACGTCATTCTGCCCAATTTGGTCACTTTTAGTGCCTCTGAATGTGACTAATTCTGCTGTGAAGTAGCCCCAAAGTACCCGAATTCCTGTATTGACATTGCTCCCAGAAGGGGAGCACAGATACTGTGTGCCCCCATGGAGCTGCCACCTGAGTCTGCCTTAGGTTGTGCTGGTCATCGAGCGAGGAGGAGGCTGCTGTGTGTGCCCTGGCCCCTTCCTGGCTGCTGGAAAAGGCTCTTTTGTTCCTGCCAGGGCCGTGCATGTGTGAGTTTTTCATTACTCTGGCAGACAATGGAGAAAGTTCTCCTCTGCAGGCTCCCCTGGAGCTGCGGCATCGCCCCCAGAGTAAGAATCCATTGAGGTTACACGTAATTACTTTGAGATTAGAGGTAAATCCATCGGAGATTAGACAGAATCCATTTAAAGAAGAAGTAATTACCAGCCTGTAATTGTTTCCCTCTGGCCCCCACCGTGCCCCCCCACCCCAGAAGAAGGTGCTGGGCTTGGTGCTGCCGTTTGCTCCTTGTGTGGTTGGAGGGGTCTGTGAGGGTACCACAGATATTTTCAGTCAGTCACACTCCCAGTACACCTTGTACTAAACTTGGTTGGCAGCAATGTCACAGTTTCTTCTTGGGGATTGCCAGGTGAGAGGGTCTTCCCCCAGACAGAACACTGATACTGTGTTTTGATTTTGCTGGGTTTTGTTTATCAGTAAATTTTTTTCCTTTTTTTTTTTTCACAGCAAAGCGAGAAATTTTTCATGCTGTGCTGGCATTGCTGGGATAATTTCTTATATTGTTTTGAAAAATCAGGGCCTTACTCCTACCACATTTCCCATTAAGCAGCAGTGATGTAAAGAGCTTCTGTTAGCCATCTAAAGTCAGTTTCCTAAACTTGTGTAAAGCCTGGCACTAATCAGATTGGAGTTGTTTCAAACGTGCAGATCATTTTAGTTAATCAAAACGTTGCCCTTTTAATTCTGGAGTGAATCCTTAATTGCAGTGAAAGGTGGGCTGGCCTCTAGTGGTGGCAGAAAAAGGAGATGTAGGAGATGGTTTGGCCTGTCCAGCCTGTGGTTTGAGTGAGAGCCCAGCACGTTGTGTTTGAGGCCCAGCTGCAGTGTTTAGTGGCTGACAGTGAGCCCTGTGTTGAGCATTGCTCGAGCTTTGGCCGCGAGTGCATCCCTTGTCACTGCCAGATGCATTCGGTGGCAGCCCAGGCACAGAGCAGTGGTTTTGAGGTAGAAAACAGGTATTGCAGAATCCAGCCCTGACATCCTCCTTGAAAGCATTGCCTGGACAATGAAAGGTTTTGGGTTGGGGAGGGAAAACTCAAATGAGGCCCTTTCTTGCAGAGGAGGTGTCCCTGGGAGGGTCAGGCCTGTTTGGCAGGGCAGTGTGCTGAAATTGTGCCAGCTGCATGAGGGACTCCTGATGCTACCAGGCTGATGTTTGACACAATAGCAAAATCCCTCCCGTTCCTTTTCAAGAAAGTGGGGGGAGAGGAAAACGGGGGAAGAAAAATATATGTACATAAGCACCCTACTGTTTCCTGACTTGGTCATGTCAGGTTTTTTCAAGAGCCTCAAACCTTCCCGTCCCTTGGGACGCCGAGGAGCTCTGCCAATAGAAAATGGTTGGGGATAATGAGAGAGAACTTTGACCTGCAGGCTTCAAAGTTCACGAGAGCTCCCTATTCATCTTGGGCTTCTGGAGCAGAGCTGTGGAGTGGATCACTGCAATTCTGGCCGGCACATTCCGTGTCAGCCTCCCCAGAGGGCCCCGGGGGACTTTGTGGAGGCAGCTCCTGGCTTTTTAATGGCGGGATGGGGCTCCCGGAATGCATTCACCGGGATACCTGCTGGGCTGCTCTGCTTTATCTGAGCCTTCTGCCCATGAATAGCTGATGCTGGCTCACCACTGGCTGCCTGCCACAGGGCTGCCAGCGTGCCACAGCTCAGCGCGTGACAAAGCTTCAGCTGTGCATGTCCATTCTCTGCTCTTGTATCTTCACCATCGCTGTGCCTCATTTATGAAAAGAAGAAAAGGGAGGAAAAAAGGCTGAAAATAGCTATTTTTTTAGTAAGGGCAGTTTTCCCCTTTTATGTTTAGTTTGATCTTGATTTGATTTGATTTCAAATAAAAGCACAGTGCTGGGGCACCGTATGGGGGAAGAAGAGCTTCTTAAATACTTAAGAAGGAAGGTGTGATGGCCATCTAGAACACATCTGGTACACAAACTCCACACATTTACACAGCAAGGTTGGTGTTTGCTTGCTGCAGCCTTTAACCTGAGTGTGATGACCTGGGCATTGTAAACGTGATCTGGGGGACTGACATCTGGCTTTATCTCCATGAGAGAGGTGTGAATTCACCTGATTTGCTCAGCTCATCTGACAGTAGCCATGGTTCCAAATTCTCCCTTAAAGACATGTGCTGACTGGGTGAGCAGCCCACGTGAGCATTAGCAGGGTTGTTCTATCCTCAGATAAATTGAATTTTTTTTCTTTTAAAAAAGGCAACATTTCAGCCTGGTGAGGACTCGGATCCAACACTGAGCTAAACTTGGCACAGGAGATTCAGCAATACATTATGTGGACACATTTTCTGGGAAGACCCTACAAACACTGTAAAATTCCTGAAGGCTTGAGGTGTCATTTGAGCTTTCTCTGCTTGGCCATTTCCTCCAGAAAAAGCAGATGGTGAGAAGCAGGAGACTTTTGAGGATGTTGGTATCTGGAAGTGTTGTAGCTCCATGCCCTTTTCTCAGGTCCCAGTGTTTCTCTCAGAGCTGCAGCTGAAATTTTTGTTACCAGCCCTTGTGATTTTCCTGAAATATTTGGAAACAGAAAGCCAGCTTGCAGATGCAGGATCCCATCTCCCCTGATCCTTGAGAGCAGCGTGGTGTCCTCTGTGGCCAGTCAGCACCCAGAGCCTGGTGCTGCTCCAGCTGTGGGATCTCACTCCTCTTCCCCTTAGGAAGATCCCCCACAGCCATGGTTGCAGCTCAGCCTTATTCCAGGGTTGTGTTACCTCAGGCAGTTCAATAGCTCTGAAGTGTGTTGTTTGTGTTGCTTTAATAGATATATATTCTATATGTAGATGGATATTTCTAAAATGCCATTGTGTGTGTCCATTTTTTCCCCCCGTTTTTGCTCTGAAGGAATGTAAAGCTGGATATTGGCTGGCTCTGAAGGGCCTTTTAACTGGCATTTCCTATCAACCACTAATGCTCAAATCAGCCTTTGGTAAATAGAGATTTGGACTGACAAAAGGACCCTGGAAGTGCACTAGGCTAGGCTGGAGAGGGTTTGGAGCAACCTGGGATAGTGGAAGGTCCCTGTTGATGGCAGGGGGTGGAACAGGATGGGCTTTAAGGTGCCTTCCAACCCAGACCATTCTGGGATTCTCTGTCACTTCTCATGTGTGATGTAGCTCTCCCTCCTGAGAGAGCAGTGATCAAAACAAATCCTGCAGTTTGAGTACTGATGAAGATAAATCTGAAGCTTGTGTAAGCTTTTATGGTGGTTACTATTGCATCTACCAGCATGCCTAAAACATTGGTTAGGATGGAAGAAAATGAGTGATAGGAGCAGTTAAATATGAGTATAGTAATTGCTGGTTTTTATAAAATGCTGTAGCTGTACAGATCACTCAGTCACTTTTGAGCTTCCTAGAAAACTTCTTTATTGTCTTAATCTGAAAGATATAATAGAGTGGAGATAAATTTGGGAGGAAAATATAAAACTGAAGACCACAGAACCACAGAATATCCTGAGTGGGAAGGGACCCACAAGGATCTTTCCACAGGCCTCTGTGCCCTCGAGGGAGTCAGCACTCAGTGGTGTGGCAAACACAATTTTGCTTTGGCAGAGCTGCACAGGCTGGAGCAAACACACATTTCAGTGTTATATATGTCTGCTCCTTCTTCAGATAATCAAAGAAAATTCTGAGGATCAGAATGAGTTGCAATGTAAAAGGCAAAAGCCAAGCCATTAATTAATCAGGGGGGGTTTATAAAATTAGAGCTTCCTGTCCAGCCGAGCTAACTGCTGTGGGTATAAATGCTTCATAAATTACTCAGGATGGTAAAACTCTGGTTTGTCTTTTACAGCAGCTCTTGTTACAAAGGCTGAATGAGAAGTGAAGTGCAAGGGGAAGAGTTTTCTTAAAATTTTATGCAAATAATGGATCCATTTAGAAAAAGACCAACATTTTGTTGCTCTTGTGTCCTAAGTCTTGCCCTGACTTCTTCCCCTGCTCCTGCAACGTTGATGGAGCTGATAACTCCACAGTATGTGTATAGCCAGTGCTTTTTATTACAGAAATTTAACGTTTTTGGTTCCCAAAGTGAAGCAAACAGATTCATGATGACCTTCCTTTTGTCAGGACAGAGCGCTTTAGGGCGATCAGTGTTTTCCAGAACGCGTTCCCATTCCTCTGTTCTCCTCAGAAAATAACATTTTAGATTAAGATTACCTATGTCTTATGGAGCTCAGTGGTATTATGGCCACGTTTATATGCAAGAGGGGGGGACACCTAATTCCCCAGGCCCATTTGATGAATGTATTCCACTGTGGCTCCTACCCCGACCATCCAACGGCTCAGGCCCTTCCTGGGAACAGCGGCGAGGGTGAGGAGTTGGGGAGACTTTTTGTTGTTGTTCCTTCTTAGGTGTGCCTGTGGCCCCACATGGAAACCAATCAAGGAGCGATTTATGTTCATTAAGGGCTTGTCAAAACTGAAAAATTTTCTAATCAACCGCGATGTGGCGGCGGCCCCTCCATGGCTGGGAGTGTCGCCTCGGCAGCAGCGGCTCCGTGCCTGTTACAACTCTAGGCTAGGAATCTGCTGATGATTACATTAGGCTAAGCTGCGAAGTAAATGAACCATGGCTTATTTAGGTGCAACTAGCTCCAGTGTAGTCCTGCCCCGCAGGGCACTTTATAGCGTTTTATGGCTTTAAAATTAGTGTAGCTTCCCATTTGCTGCAGGGTGCTGCATGTTATGCCTTTGAACTCAATAAGCAAAGGGAAGGGGGCCTTTTGTTTTTTTTCTTCTTCTCTCCCCCGCCCCCCCCCACTCCTTTTCTTCTTTTTGCAGTTTAGCAATTTTGTTTTGCATCTTTTCCAGACGGCATTTTGCAATAAAAATGTCTGACTACCACAGAGAGGCACAAAAGTCAGGGCTCTATCCAATTTCTCGGGCTGCTCTTGGTTTGGGGGGAAGAGGATTTGGTTGTTGCTGAGGGTGAACAATAGGTTTTTTGGGTCCAGTAGGTCAGCTCACAAAATTGGAGTTGTCTTTCAGAAAATACACTGCACACAGTCTTTAAAATGTCATCCAGAGGTGCAGCCATAAACTTCCTTTTCCATAATAATTTTTATTACCCCTCAGATCAGGAAACACTATTTCAACCTCAGTAAGTGGAGCCTAAGGAGTGTTACGTCCGATTGAACAGTGGGGGAAGACTGCCACAAAATGAAGGTGTTTTTTACAGAATCACAGAGTGGTTTGAGTTGGAAGGGACCCTGAAGCTCATCTTGTTCTACCACCCTGCCGTGGGCAGGGACGTCTTCCACTATCCCAGGTTGTTCACAGCCCCATCCAACCTGGCCTAGGACGCTGTGAGGGATAGGTTAGAAGCTCATCATCTCTCAGTGAAAACCAGGCACAGATCTGAGGAGGATTCTTAGCCTGGACCTGTTCCTAGTGATGGAAAAACAGGCTTTGGAGAGATTGGAATAGCTGAAAAGGAAGAAAAAAGTGTGATATTTATACCTGTGTACCACTATAGCCTTGGGAAGTCACTGCTCTCAGAGAATGTCTCATTTCATCCATGGTGCATCGGAAGTGACTGGCAATGGGACAGATGGAAGAAACACGGAGAGACCTCTAGGAAGGAGCAGATTTTTTTTTTTACATTTTAGTAGTGTGACACACGGCTTATCCCGAGGTGAGTGGTTTCAATGTGAGCTTGGAAATCCCTTGCCCAGTGTAAAACTACAGTCCCAGCAAAGGGCTTTCTCCCTATCTACCACTCCTGTGTTATTTGAAAATCCTTGAACTCCATAACGCTTTTTACATCCATGTTCTTGATAATCTGAGCCATGTTTTTAATTTAAGGATGGCTCTAGAGCACAACTATGCATGGGACAAGAGGGAACAGCTTTAACTGTTAACTTTTAAATAGCTTTAACTGAATTAACTTTAACTGAAAACGAGTGGATTTAGATGGGATATTGGGAAGGAATTGTTCCCTGTGAGGGTGGTGAGGCCCTGGCACAGGGTGCCCAGAAGAAGCTGGAAGTGCTCAGGGCCAGCTTGGACATAGACATCAAGCTGGAGCCACTGCACAGCCTGGGCTCAGCTTGTGGCCCTTGGTGGAGTGTCGTGTCCAGCTTTGAGGACTGTCAGAAATCATTGTGATGCACAGCTGTAGATTTAACAGCTCCTGGCATTCAAAATCCAAAGGGCCCCCCCAAAACGGCGGTGCCACTTTTTGGTAGGCCTGTTTAGAAAACACGATCATACTCGTTTGCTCAATTTGCATGTCTGAAAGGCTTCTGCTCAGTTAATTGGTTAAATTAATTTCTGCTGTTGTAAACAGCGAGCTGCTGTATTAAGAGCAGAACTAAAGTAATTTTACTTTACATTATTCTGTGTCACGGCGCATCGTTCCTTTCTTACTCAAGGCAATTCATTTTGTGGGGCTGTCAAGTAATATTTGGTGTCATCTTCAGTCAATGCAGCTTTTTTGATTTTCCCCTGATATTTTAACAGCTTATTTAGTCCTGTAGATAATGGTCAATGGCCTTGAGTAGTCAAATTAACACCTCGGTGGCTCCGTACCGGAGCGGTAACCCGGGGACGAAAAGGGATGAGAATCGACACGGGGAGCGCGTTTTGGGGGATTGTGGATTGATGGATGCGGAGGCAGCGTCGCCCCGCTCTGACTAAGATGGAGCTGCCAGTTAGTGCTGACTGCAGGCATCCCCTGCCTGGTGTCCGAGCAGCTCGGAGCCGCCATGGAGACCCTGGGTAGCCCTCGCATCCCGGGATCGGCGGAGCGCTCCCGCCAGCCGCTGGAACCGGAGCCGGCGCTGATTGCATTCAGGCCTGTGATTCCTGTGGGGATCTCTTTGGGACAACGGAGGCACTGATGGCTGGTGTCCCCCCTGCCCCGGGAGGAGGGCGAGCCGTGTTAAGCCGTGCTGCTGCCAGCGAGCTGCGAGCCCCGGGTCCCCCTGCCACAACTCTCAATTGCTAGCAGGTTTCTCTCACTGCACCTCATTTGCATCTGGGACATCAATTAGCATGTTTGTTGAGGCTAATTGAATGAAACTCAATCATAGCTCTTAATTGCTTGACTATGTGAAAAGAAATCACATTAATGCAGCTAATTAAGTGTATGGCAATAGATGCAACATAATTAGGAGCGAAATGTAAAAAACAAGCGGCGGAGGAGGCGCGAGCGCAGGGTGTGGGGGATCGGGGCGCCCGCATCTCCTCTGTGCCACATGTTTGGGGAGGGGTCCCTCTGCTTCGCTGCTGGCTTCAATTTTTTTATTTTATTTTATTTTTTCATTATTATTTTTTCTCCCTGCCTCGCTGAATGATGAACGCGGACAAGTTGAGAAGAAAAATGCAAATGGATTCGCAATTACTACTTTTTCAAGCTGTTGAGGGGCAGAAGATGGCACGTCTGGGGTGGCCCACTGTTGAGTGGGCTCTAGGGACTTGTTAAGTGCTGTTTAAAAGTACTTGGCTTTGAATTACCCTCATGCCTTGTTAAAGGGTTTTTTCCCCTTTTTTCTCGGATCAGCATTTTCTACAACTAACATCTTGGGGAGTTATCCCTGTACCATTTGCATATCAAAATCCAGCTTGCTGTCTTCTCTTTAACACAGCATATTCCAGATGACAGCAAGACCCTCATCTGTTCTAATCTGATCAAACCCTCCATTGCGCTTCTGAAGCCCTGGCGTCATTTTGTGGTTTGAACTTTCCTTCCCCGAGCGGGGATCTGACGGGGCTGGGAATGCTTTCCTTGCCCTCCCCTCCTTGGGGAGACCTGCAGATTATCGCCGTGCATCCTGCACACACGATGAAAGGGCCTTTATTATTTACATTTGATATATCCCCATAAATATTTAAGCTGACATTAATGCCTGCCCAGCATCTGTTGTTGGTCGGGCGCTTCGCTCTGACGGCGGCTGCGTCGCGTTGGTTTTGTGTTTGCCAGCGCTCCCTCGCTTCCTCAAGTGGTTTTGTGGCTCACCTCAGCCTGGTTTACACCCAGCTAAAAGACCTTTAATAACACCCTGCCACTTCCCAAGTTGTGAAATCACACCCGCCCTTCCACACCTGAGTCGGATCCAAAACCCCCTTCTCCCGTTAAAGTTGGTTGTACATTAAATAAAACTGCTAGAAAAGAGCACGTGCCAAGGTTTAGTCACTCTCTGATTAAACCTCACTTTGGAGCCCACAAGCAATAAATGCTCAATTTTCTTCTGCTTTATTGTATTTTAATTTGTGAAGAAGTGACGCCCGAACAAGAAAGTTCCGCCAAGTTCGTAATTTATGGATGAAAGGTGTTTGTTCTCCAGCACCTAGTAAAGGAATTTTCCTGAGTGGATTGCCTTTGTTTTTCCCTTGGCAGCAGAGCTCTGTGTCCTCTCCCCAGGAATTGTTCAGACCTCACCCTTTCTGGTTAATAATTCTCAGGTAGCTTAGGAAGAATATGCTGCCGTGATGGCTTAGTCTGGGGGTTTTATCACTGATTTCTGTTAACTACGAAGAAATTATTGCTGGTCCAGATTTTTGATGGGTTTTGAGCAGAATAAATAATTTGTGTTGTAAAAACTGCCAAAGGAGAAAGAATCCTGATGAGGGAGCAATCAGCTCCCTGGATTGTGGCAGCAATGATACAGATTCTGGGTAAATTCAGGAAATTCCATGTAAAGTGGGAGCCCAGATGTTGTCCCAGCCACCTCAAATCTCTGTTTTCCTCTTGGGGTCCTTAATCCTGGAGTGCTGGAGTGGTTTGGGTTGGAAAGGACCTTAAAGCCCATCCAGTTCCACCCCCTGCCATGGGCAGGGACACCTCCCACTGTCCCAGGCTGCTCCAAGCTCTGTCCAACCTGGCCTGGGACACTGCCAGGGGTCCAGGGGCAGCCACAGCTGCTCTGGGCAGCCCACATATCTTCTTGTGTAATACTCTTTCCCCTTTTCACCCCTGATTTTACTCTCCTATGCTGCCCTTCTTGCATGTCCTCTTTAAGACAGCGTCTCTTTTGTTGCTTTTCGTGCCCTCATAGCTGTTCCAGTTTCAATTACTTTTTTTTGGAATGTGAGTGACCACAGCCCTGTGTACCAGGAGATGAGAACTTTGGTGTCTCGTGTGCTGGCTTTAACATTCACCATCTCTCCTGGAAATATCTGTGCCAGTGTATCCCAGGATCAATTTGCCCTTTTTGATAGAAAACACCCATGTCTGTTTGCTTTTCTGTTTATTTCCCCTTTGTGGGCTTTCCAAGCAAGAATTAGCAAAAAAAAAAAGCCTTTTCCACTTCTGGCTCTCAGAATTTACTCCAATCAGATATAATTTTTTGGTACATGGTATTTTTCCCCTTTGATAATGATTTGTGTAGGTGCAATGAGGGGTTCTAAGGAAACAATGTTGAAATTGCTGAAACCTTCCCTGCTGGTGCCCTTTTGTAACTTTGGTGCCTGCTGACCCATTCCAGCCAAACTTGAGGGAGAAAGAGCTGAGGGCAAAAAATGCTGGCAGAGAGGAGACACAAGTGAATGTGCTCAGGAGGGACACTCAGCCTTGTCTTCTCCTTCTGTTTGGGACCTTTAGCTGGGGAATTCTCACACATGGCTGTGTAGGGAATCACCCCTTACCCAGCTGGTGGTTGGAGGATCCATGAGAAAGCTCCAGACTTTTGGGGTTAATTGTGAGAAGTGTGGAAGGGATTTTCAGGAACGTGGAAGGAAGGGGAAAACCACATGGTGGGTACTGGCAGGGGAGGTAGGGCCAAAGCCCTGTGAAATCAGGTTTGTTAATTCTGTTGCTCACACAACTCCTTGTCTGATGGGTTTTGGGTTTTTTCTCTCTCTTTGCAGGATTACATGCAGAACGTTCACGGGAAGGAGATTGACTTGCTGAGAACCACTGTGAAGGTCCCTGGGAAGAGGCCCCCCCGAGCCACATCAGCCTGTGCCCCCATCTCCAGCCCCAAAACCAACGGCCTCTCCAAAGACATGAGCAGTTTACACATCTCGCCAAATTCAGGTGAGAGGAGGCCTTGCTGGGGGGAATAAAACGGGAGAAAACTCACATTTCCCGTGTGTCTGCAGGAAATTGTGAAAAGCTGGGACAGGGATGGATATCTCTTGATAATTGGAAGTGTTCCAGGCCAGGCTGGTGGTGCTCAGAGCAACCTGGTGTCCTGGGAGGTCTCCCTGCCCATGTCAGGGGTGGAATTAGTTGAACTTTAGGATCCCTTCCAACCCAAACCATTCTGGGATTTCCAAACCCACTGATGGGGAAGGTTTTAAGCCCTGACTGCTGATCTGTCCCCGACAAGAGATTCTGAGTTTCTGAGTAGCCTTCAGTGTCTTTGTGTAT
Source organism: Polioptila caerulea (assembly GCA_013397295.1). Lineage (NCBI taxonomy): Eukaryota > Metazoa > Chordata > Aves > Passeriformes > Certhiidae > Polioptila > Polioptila caerulea. Next base: position 271,994 of record VYXF01011638.1, read on the forward strand.
TTGTTACTTTGTACTTACCAAAGCCCTACGTAATTTCACAGTAATTAACATGTGGGAGGAATTTAGCACCTCTTATCTAATACTTAGGAAAAGCAAATGCTGTATGATCTGAAAGGGCTTTTTATGGCTTCCTGGTGAGATTCACAGCCTTCTTTCTGCTTTTGGAAAGTTCAGTATTATGCATTCTTCAAACAGCAAGATTCTTCTGTGGAAAGCTGTTTTAATTTATTGATGGAAGTGCTTTATAGCTCTTTCTGAGCTCTAAACAAAGAAGTTTATTGTTTGCTGGAGTGCTTGTCCATACAGCTAAGTGGATTTTAAAAAATTGCATTAAGAGAAAACATTTGAGACAATTTATCTTGCAAAATGCACAGCTTGTACAAAACTCATAATGGTCTAGTGGAAGTTCTGTCAGCATGTTTGGGATGACATCCATAAAGTGCCAAGTGCCTTCTGCATTTATGGATAACGTAGACACCTCCTTCATGTGCCAGCAAAACCATCCCCACACTCCTGTCCCTGTGCAAAACCCACTGGCAGGAGCAACCCTGGGATTCCTGCATATTCAGGTGCCTTCTCTTGGATAATAATAATAATAATCTGTCTCATGCTTCATAGAATCCTGCTGGTTTGGGTTGGAAGGGACCTTAATACCACCTAATTCCAGCCCTCAGTCCTTCAAGCCAAGGTGTGATTCCCTGCTTTTTTGAGACGTTCCCCTTTATTAGGGGAAAACAGAGAAGTTTTTTTTTCCTTCCAGCTCTGAATGGTGCTGTTTGAGATGGGTTTTTAAAGTGGTGCCACTGAGCAGACACCCCTGGAGATCTCACCCAGCACCTGAGGTGTCTGAAGCCTTGATTTCATGAGATCCTTTTTCAGGTCTTGATCTGGCACTGGCAGAGTTCATAGGAGAAAATTCTTCATGGTTGGGTTGGTTTTTTTCAATTGCTATAAAATTTAGATGACTAGGTGTGGGGAGTGCTTTGGTTTTCAATATACTTCCTAATTTAGGGAAGGAAAGTGCTGGACTGAGTCAAGAAACCACAGGTGAGATGTTTAAATAAAAAAATTTCAGCTTTTAACATATTTGAACACAGTCAACTTTTGCTTCAGAGAAGCAAGTTTCTGGCAACATCTTTAGGGATATGTAAGAATTTTAGGTTTATAGCATGGAATTTGCATGTTTTGGCATCTGCTTGGATTGCCAGGTCAGAGGGAAGCTTTCCATGACAATTTACATCAGGCAGCTCCCACTCTCTCTCTCTCTCTGTGTGGATCCTGGCCAGCCTGAGGTTTGATCACACAGAGAGAAGTCAATTATGCCAGAAATTCCAAATGCTGGGAAATTTAGAGAATGAATTTCAAACAACACCATGGGAATAGTTGGAGCTTCTCTCCTCCCTCTTGTCTTCTTCATGCTCTTGCTTAGAAATATTGAAAGACTTGGCTTTTGTTGATGTCCAGTCAGCATCTGCTGCTTGTTAAATGCTTGCCATCTCTCCTGGCCTAAAAGCAAGAATAAAAAGGAGCTGCTAATCAGTTCAGAAAGACTAAAAAGAAGGAAAAGAAATGGAAAAAAGGCCCCATCCCAAGCTGTGCCTGCCTTATTCATCTGAGCTCTGATGTGGTCAGGGGCAGTGGTCACAGCTCCTGATGGGTGGGAGACCTCCAGGTACTTGGGGCTGAGTTCTGGAGTGCCAGGAGGACACTTGCAATAGCTGCACTTACCTGCCATGCAGCTCAAAACACCTGCAAATTATCCCTTGCAGGCAGTGCTGCTGCCTCAGAGCTTCCCTTGACTTGTTAGTGCTGGGAAAAGTGGTGTCTTGGGCCTGTGTGGTACTTCAAAATTGGTCACAGCTGAGCTTGTCCCTTCCTGGTTGTCATTGGCAGGTTTTTGTACACGTGGAGGAGGTTTGGACCAAAAAGGAAGAATCAGCACTTGCTGTTTTGATTTCTAGGCCTGTAAATTCACTGTATTTTCTCTGCTTCACCTTACCTCTTCCCCAGAACAGTTAAATGCTACTTGACTTGGTTGATGCCTTCATTTGACACTTGAACAGTGCCTGGAAGATGTCCCTTAAGGATAGATTTCAGTGCCAACTTTGCCAAGAAATCCATGGATTAAAAGCCTATTTGATTGCCTGTAACTGATACTTTAAGTTCATATTCCAGCAAACACTTACTTTGATTGTAATTTCTTGTGATTCAGCCACTCTTCTGATCCCACCACGGTCTGTGAGGCAGGAGAGCAGCTTGAGCTCCTCCTTCCTCTCATCCCCTTCCACTTTCTGAAGCATTTTTGGAGCTCAGTGATGGATCAGACACCTTTCATTTCTTCCCACATGGGGAAGGTCTTTCCCAAGGTGCTTCTCATAACAGTGCAGTGAGCAGAACAGAGGGAATGAGGCTGGTCAGGGCAATATTGGGAATTCAGGAGGGGCAAACTCAGTTCTTTGGCACAAACTCAGTTCCAGTCCTTGGGAGTTTCTGTTTCAGAGATGTAAAAAAAAATAAAATAAGGACCTTAATGAGAACCTGTCAATTAAAAAAACTCAGGATGACTGGGTTTCCACTGGCACAAGGACTGGGAAAAATACTTTTCCCTTGACATCAAGTCACAGTCCATTGGTGGGACAGTGAACAAACTGGAAGTGGAACAGCAGTAGGAAAAAGGAATGTTTTCTGTGCTCTGTCAGAAAGCAGGCAAAGGAGTAGAAGGTTGGGCTGCTCCTGCTGTGGCAAAGCCAGGCACCTTGCCTGGAAAAAGGTTGACTTTGATTTGAAAACTGGTCTCTTCTTGGGTTCTTGGGGGTGAAATTTGGGCTTTCTTGTGTCAGAACTGAGATTCTGTGGCAGCTTCTGCAAAATACAGAGAGATGGAGGGTTGTTTTAGTTGTGTTATTTATGTTGTATAGACTTTAAATAACAGGTTCTTAACTGTGGCTTGAGGGAAGATGCTCACTACTGTAAGCTAACTTGGTAGGAATCTGTGAGTTGGGGGAACGGAATGTTTACTCCCTTTAATCTAAAATTATGTCACTTCTGTTGTATTTTCAATCCAAGCTGACAGACAGTGCTGAGGTAACTGAAATTTAAATTAAATTTGCATGGCACTGAGCATCATTTTGTTGATGCAGCTCAGCTGGAAGTCCTTCAGAAAAGGGTAATTCTTGGACTTGCTCAGTTCCAGCTTTGTTTTATAGCTGGGAGCAGGGCCAGAGTCCTGTCCATCCCCCTGGCCAGTCTCTCTGCCCTCTTGGAGCTGGCTCAGCCCAGCTTTGGAGCCAGGAGTGGGTCCAGGTTTCATTCACTCCTGACCTGGGTTGGATTTGAGCTGCTTGACCTGAAGGTGAACTTACTCCTGAAATCTCTCCCAGGAGTCATTTATTTCTTCTCCTCTCCAAACAACCCAAAGCCTGAGCTGTAGCAAGAGCCACTGATGTAGAAAGTTCATGTCTAAAAATAGCTTATGGTGTAGAGATAAATTGTTTCCTGATTAACACTTCATTTAAATAATTTGGTGCTATTAAATTTCCTTAAAACAGTGACTGTAGAGCATGTGAAGTATCCCAAAATGTGTTAGTTCCAGGGCCATCGTTGAGGGTGCTGAAGGTTGTTGTCTGCTAACTGCTTGTGACATTTCAGATGCTGCAGGAACGGCAGCTCCACCTTCTTATCACTGTGAGGTTCCTGTCTGTTATTAATTGTGATCATCTATCAAATCCTCGGTGTTTTTTGTGGATCATGTAATAATCTTTTTTAATTGGGGGTCACTGTGAGGATTCAGATGTTATGGTCAGGCTGATGAGGAGTAAAAACGTTTATCAAGCCAAGAGCTCGCTAGCGTGGGCAGTTTTTCCAAAGCCTGTGGATCTTGGCTGCCTTTGCGAATAAATGCTGAACTGAGCCCTAAATTCTGGAATCTGCTCTGGATTCCCTCCTGGGAGGTGATGTGGTGTGGTTCCCACAAGGCCAGAGGCTGGTTGTTGGGAGTTATTTGTCACTAATTCTGGAGGGCCGTGATGTGAACGTTTTCCGCGCTTCGACTTGAGCGTGGGTTTTATGTCTTTGCCACAGGTCACAAATGCAAGTTTGGGACTTACTTTTGCCATTAACCACCTGAGTCACTTTTCCATCTGGTGGCTTTGCTGTTGGTTCAGTGAGATGCAGCTGCAGCAACAGGAAGGAGGAGCTGGCAGTTTGCTTGTGCCCAATTTTAAGTGCATCTGAGATTTCCATTTCATCCCATTAGAGGGGAGTCCCTCAAGATAATTTCCTCCAATTCCTTTGGACTAGGATCTGTCCTTCCTAGAACGAGAGAAATACAAACTTTCACTGTTAGTACCCTGTATTCCTTAATAATGGGGAAAAAGGAGCAGAGCAGCATTAGCAGTAATGAAATAAATATTTGATAAAATAACTGGGTTGGTTAAATATTGAGAAAAAAANAGCTGGCAGTCTGCTTGTGCCCAATTTCAATTTGTGCCCAATGCATCTGAGATTTCCATTTCATCCCATTAGAGGGGAGTCCCTCAAGATCATTTCCTCCAGTTCCTTTGGACTAGGATCTGTCCTTCCTAGAACGAGAGAAATACAAACTTTCACTGTTAGTACCCTGTATTCCTTAATAATGGGGAAAAAGGAGCAGAGCAGCATTAGCAGTAATGAAATAAATATTTGATAAAATAACTGGGTTGGTTAAATATTGAGAAAAAAAGAGTTTGCTGAGATTTTTCTCTTCAGGGGAAAAAAAAAGGAAAAATGAGCTGTCTGAGGATCCTTTCTCGAGGTAGGCAAATCCCTAATGCTGATGAGGTGGATAAAGGGTAGGATTGTGTTGTGGAGCTTCAGGCAGGTGACTGGAGCCTGCAGTCAGTACCTCTTGCCCTCAGGATGATTTTCATGCCTCCGTGGTGCCGGATGCTGGAGAAAATCCCAGATCTGCCTTGTCCAGCCGGTGAAACACCGGCGTCTTGATGGTCACACGGTGCAGCATGAACCCATTGGATGTTCAGGCCTTTGCAGGGTTGTCCGTGCTTTTCCCCCCAGTGATTTTAAGATATTAAAGCCATCAGGAGGGTTGAAGCTGGTAATACCAAACAGGGGAGGGGAAAAAAAAATAAATTCACAAATGTGTTTGGAGTATTGAACTGCCGTTGACATCTAAAGTCCCAACCATGCTGTTTTCTTCCACACTCCAGCAATCAGGACATCCAGCAAACCCATAAAAAACCAAACTAATAGCATGAATATTCAGTGACCTAGAATACTAATTATTGTCATGAATATTAATGTGATCGGACTTGCTTTTTCTCTTCTCTTTCTCTCTGGCTCGGAGGTTTTTTTTTTTCCCCTCTATTTTTTTTTTTTAATTTTTTTTTTTTTTCCTTC
>VYXF01011638.1:287615-301946 GCA_013397295.1 Polioptila caerulea
GTGGATTGATGCAGTGCTTTTTTTTTTTTTTTGTGAGGGCATGGAGTGGCTTGAAACTGAAAGAGAGGAAGTTTAGCTTAGATATTAGGGAGAAATCCTTCCCTGAGAGGGTGGTGAGGCCCTGCAGAGGTTGCACAGAGAAGCTTTGGCTGCCCCTGGAAGTTTCCAAGGCCAGGCTGAATGGGACTTGGAGCAACCTGAAAGAATTCTGTGATTCTTTTTTCAGCATGAAGAGCTAATGTAGTTACAGTACTGTTTAATTTTAATTCCAGGTACTTAATCATAGGATCCCAGAATGGTCTGGGTAGGAAGGGACCTTTAAGCCCATCTTCCCCTGCCATGGGCAGGAACACCTTCCACTGTCCCAGGCTGCTCCAAGCCCTGTCCAACCTGGCCTTGGACACTCCCAGGGATGGAGCAGCCACATAATGTGTGTTGTTTGCTTGATACTCAGATTCCTTGCCCTGTGTGATGGGGATCAGCAGTACCTGACCCTCCAGACCTCCTCCTCAGCCTGTCCTTTCTGTGCTGTGCTCTTGCTGCATTGCCTGCACACTGCTGGCATAGCTCTGTGGGGCCTTGAACAGCATTAAAAGGAGCAGACACTAGTCCTGGTGGGGTTTTGGAATTGTGAGATTGTAGCAATAACTGTTTGGAAAGGGCAGATGTGATACTTGCTACCAGGCCAGGTTAAATAGGTCAGGAGAAAGGGGAGGAATGCTGTGTCTGATGGCTGCCCCTAAAATGGGAACAGTTAGGGGAATATGGAACTATTTCCCATGTCCCATATATATCCCTGTGTCTGTATAAGGTCTGAGTCTGAGTGTAGCCCTGAGGGCACCTCTGGGTTTTCCAGCAGCTCTGGACAGGTTTTTAGTGGCACCTTAGGAGAACAGAGGGTTTAAAATCATGATCACCTTGTTTCAGAGTGGCATTAACTATGGAATTCATCCTTACCAAAGCACAGACTTTTTTCTGGAGCTGTAAACATGGAGGCAGCACCTTCAGGAGAATTTTCATTAAAATGGTCCAGATTTTACCTAAGGATTTTCTGATTGAGCCTTGCAGGAAGGCAGGGATGTTGTGAAGCAGCACAGTGAAATAAATGCTTTGACCCTGTTCTCTTCTGTGTCTACCCAGCTCACCCACTCCTGGTTAAGCTTTTAGGGGAGGCAGCATTGCCCTGCATGGATGCTGAGCTTTTTTTTCACTTAAAATCATCTATTTTCTGCCTCTTTTTCCCGAGCTGCTTTGTCATTTTAATCCACCCGACTCCACCTCCCTTCTGAAAGGTTAGACCAAAGCTTGGGCATTTTTGTGCCCTTTTTCCTGTGGCTTTTCTAAGGCAAGGTGAGGAGTGTTGAGTGCTGGCTCTAGGAGGAAAGCAGGAGCTGTAGGCTGCAGTCCTGCAGGCAGGTGAGCAGGTGCCAGATGTCCCAAATGAGGCTGCAGGGGAGAAAACCTTTAAAATTCAGTGAACTCCTACAAGCAGCGTGGAAACAAAATTGTAAAAAGCAGAAACAGCCCCTGAATTCCTGCCCTCTGCCATCCCCTTGACTTCAAAATGCTGAATTTGCTGGACTTGCCTTTTGCTCCCAAGCTGATCCCAAGCTTGGTTTGTGATTCCTGGCGAAGGGAACTTTTCCTCCCACCCCAGCTCTGCACTCCCCTGTTTGTTCAGTCCCTTTTTCTGACTTGACATTCCTGTGGGATTACTTCTGGCTCAAAAGAGACGACAGCCAGAATTACCTATGAAATACTTATTTGGAAATTGCAGGTGACTGGTGGGTGCTTCTGAATAAGCCTACCTCGAATAACTTCTCACAGAGGTTCTCATATTGAAAACAAAAATTTAAGAGGTTGTTTTTTTATAAATACGGAGGGAAAATTGGATTAAAAATGAGTTTTAGGCAACTAAGGGTCAGCAGACTCAGAAGTGTTGCGCAAAAACTCCCACAAAACCTCAAGAATAATTGATTGCTCTGAGTGTATCATCTTTGGGTAAGCTCAGACATGTGTCCTTTATGTTGGCAAGTTGACGCATGAAAAACCCTTTTTAATTTCTGGGGGTTTTTTCTCCATTAAAAGATTTTTGAATTTTAGTCATAAAAAGCTAATACTGTGAAAGCAGCAGGTATGGCAAGAAGCTAAGCATCTTTTGGAATTCAAATGCCAATGTACTGGAGAATATGCCTGCTTATTGTCACGTGGCTTTATTGTAGACAAAATAACATATTGGGATTCAATTTTTCTCTGCACCTTTTTTTCGCATTAAATTAATACTTTGTGTGGCTCCAGAGAACTTTTCAAAGTCTTCCAAACCAGACCTTTGGTTTCCTGGGGCTTCTGTCTTTCAAGCAGCTGTGAACATCTCCTAATTAGATAAATTACTTTGTAGTGGGCAGAGCCACAAAACAGGAGGTGCTGGTTAAATTAAAGGGGAAAAATAGAAAAATCCATTCTCTGAAATGGAATGCCCCACTGCTTTATGACTATTACTGTTGTAAGGTTTTACATTTAAGTACCTGAGGTTTAAAATTAAATGTCTAATATAATTTGGCGCTGGTAACATGAAGCCCACAACTGCCCTGGGAGAAAATCTCGACAGCTTAGTTTGGTGTTTCAAATTGCTGCATGCTGGATAGTGAGCAGCTCGTGCTGCTGGCTCACTATTTAGCTCAGTCCCACCTGCTGTTCAGCATCATTTCCAATGCAGGAACATATTTGCCTTAAAAACTCCCGAATTTTCAAAAGGCTCTTCCAGCAGCACATGAAAAATTAATTCTTTTTGCCTTTTTTCCTCCTTTTTTTTTTTTTTTTTTTCCCCCTTCTCCTCCGTACTCTTGTAAGTGCTTGACAGAAGTAATTTTAGCAGCGAGAGAGAATAAAAACTGGGGGCAGTAAATCCCTGTCCAGGAACCTCTTGTGTAGATTCTTTATGGACCCAGAATTGATCTGAGTGTCAGATCCTGATGTAGTTTCAACTGTTTATCACCCTAATGGTGGTAGAGAGACCGTGAACATCAACTTATAATCCCCCATGAAAGAAATTGGTGTTTGGAGTCATTGAAGGAGCAGCTCAGCTTTATTGATAGATTTGGAACAATTACTGCTGCTCCAGCTATTGGCCCAGAGGTTTTCCTGGATCCCACTGGAAGCCTGTGATGTTTTTTCCTCTGATAAATCTTCTCCTTGATGTCGGCTTGGTTTTTTTTTTTTTTTTTTATTACTCAGAATTATCTGTAGTTGCTCATTGCAGGGAACAGCAGGAGGGTTTCTGGTCTCAGGGGAGCCATTTGTGACCTGTTTGGGTGTGAAAAGTTCTGTTCTGGATTGTGCATCCCACAATTCCTCCTCTATAAATCCAGCTCTCATTTTCATAAAATCACAAAATTTTTACAGTTGGAAAAGTCCATTCTAATGCCATCAAGTCCAACCCTTAACCCAGCACTGCCAAGCCCACCACTAATCCCTGTTCCTAAGTGCCAAATCCAAATGTTTTTTGGACACTGCCAGGGATGGTGGCTCCACCACTTCCCTGACCACCTTTTCAGTGGGGAAATTTTCCTGCCAGGAGGGGACAGTCAGGGGGTGTTGGGCTCTGCTCCCAGGGAACAGGGACAGGAGGAGAGGGAACGGCCTCAGGCTGGCCCAGAGGAGGCTCAGGGTGGACATCAGCAGGAATTTCCTCATGGAAAGGGTGTTCAGGTACTGGAGGGGCTGCCCAGGGAGGTTTGGAGTTCCCATCCCTGGAGGTGTCCAAGGAACACCTGGAGGTGGCACTGGGTGCTCTGGGCTGGGGACAAGGATCAGTCACAGGTTGGGCTCAATGGCCTTGGAAAGCTTTTACAATTCCATTATTTTCGTGGTGCTGATGCCCCTGAAGGTGTGGGTCTGTCTGCTCTCCACAGTTTGTGCATCCCTAAAGAACCTGACAGACAGACCCCCAAAATTGCCATCAGAAGTTTTTGTGGTCCCAGGAACCACAGCCTTGCAAAAGTGAGGTTTGTGAGACATCACTCTGAGAGGACCAAGGGTGGAGTTTGCTACCTGGGGATGAAGCAGCAGCTTGGTTCATTCTCTTTTTAAATGTCCTGTTTTATCATTTGGCTTCTGTGGCCTGAGACCATCAGAGGGAAGGATTCCTTCCTGAAAGATTCAGCATCCAGCTCTTCTGACAGAGCACTGCAAACAGCACTTTGCATGGGACAGGCATTTCTGCTCTCTGGGCTTGTAAATTGTCATTTGAATTCCAGCATGATGTAAAATTCTGCCGTAAATCAAATATCTGTTTAAATATCATCCACTTAGGCTTTATCACTGTACAATTGCTTGTACGGGCCATTTGAGCTGGGCTGTAATTTATGGAAGTTGTAATACCTGGTGCCTTCTGAGTTCCTAACAGTTTGGTGTTGGGGTTTATTAATGTAGAATTGAGTTCTCACCGTGCCATGGGATGTGAGAGGTCGCTGGAGTGTTGATATTAGTGCAGACCTTGCAACTTGCCTTACTTGTCTGATCCGAAGTGCTGGGAATGATTAAATGATGGAACCTTCTGCTCTGCCTTGGAAAAGGAAATGGTTCAACTTGCATCTGCCATCAGAAAATACCATTTAGAGCTGCTGGAACTCCATAGACAAGCTCTTGACCAGGATCAATTGTATAATTTCTAATAGATTCATAGAATTTCGGAATTATTTTTGGTCAGTGTGGTTTAGGTCGGAAGAGCTTTCTCCTCCTTTTTAAGTATGGAATTTGTGACAGAAAAGCAAATATAGATTTATTTTCTCCTCTTTTTTTCTAGCTGCTTTAGAGCTACTCTGGGGTTTTCTGTAGTTCTTACAACTTAATATAATAACATTCACCATGTATAATACATGCACATAGTTTACATTATCTTACATAGGACAGGAAAGGGAACATTCTTCTACTTTTCATACCTTCTTGTGAGCCACAAATTGCTTTTGGCAAAATATTTCTTGAGGGAAACTGTTGGAGTTCAGCAGGGTAAACTCTGCTAACAACATCTTATTATTGCCTTTGCTTTCTCAACATATCTTGAGGAAACTTGGGTTATAAAGCACTACTTTTTAACAATATCTGGAAATCCATCCCCTTTCAGCATGAGGTTGTGTGCTGAGAAACTTCCAGTATTTTATTTTACCTGGCATTCTTGGCAAGCCCTCATCTGAAATAGCCCAGTCAACCAGAAATATTAAAAAACTCTGTGTAGCATTGTCCTAGGAAACTGGGTTTGCTGATCCTGCAGGACTTGGGATTTCAAACTGCTTTTAATTCAGGCAGGGGATGATGGGGTTTTGCAACCTGTGGTTCCCCAAAGTAATGTAAGGCCTGGAGGGCACTGGTGATAAATAAGTGCTCTGAAAAGGGGTTTGGAGCATTAATCCAGCTGGTGCTGTGTGCCTGGGACTTTTTGGAATGTGTTAGCCCCTGGAAGCAGCAGGCCCCAGTGCTCACCCCTTCTGTCCTGCAGCCCACAGGAATCCCAGCTTAGTGGGAAGCTGTGGGGTCACCATCCCTGGAAGTTAAAAGCTGTGTGGGTTTGGGGTTGGACCCAGGGGTCTCAGGGGGCTTTTCCACCCTGAGTGATTCTGTGGATCTGTGCCTTTCTCCTGCCCATCCAGGCCGTGGGTGGCAGCTCAGTGACCCCCAAACTGGAGAGGAGCTGTTGCCATCTGGCCCCTCTGAGCCTTGTATCCAGCAGAGGAGTGACATAAAGGAGTGAAAGATCTGGAAGCTGCTCTTCACTCTGTGTCTGTGGTGGCACCAAGAGCCCTCTGAGGTTCCAGCTCTGCTGTGATGTTGGTTTAGGGAGGACCTTGGGTCTGTGGGCATTTCCTGGCTGAGTTTCAGCTGCTCCTCTGTTTATGCAGTGCTGCTGTTTAAATCTTGAGCCACCTTTTTGCAATTCTCCATCTGCTTTTCTTTTTGAGGAGCCTCTTCTTTGTGTTCTCCCCCTGATTAAAACACGAAGAATTGTTGCATTCAGCAGGTAAATCCTGCTCTTGATTCCAAGAAACATGAGTTTGCATCCTCAGGTAATTTGACATTGGCAAGCTGATGCTGATCCTAATGTTGCCCACAGCCTGGAGTGCCAAATGTCTGTCAGTAAATTGTTCATGGGACTAAATTAACTTTTTGACTGAACTATAAAGCTCTGGGTTTTCCCAGCTTTTACTTATGGATGTTTAAATACATATTTTGCATTTAGTTTGGCTTAGGATTTACACTGAAGTAAAAATGTAAGTAGCATGTTCTTTGTAATAGGGAAAAAAGGTAATTTATTTCTGGTTACTGATGTTGATTAATCTGATTTGATTGTCTGGCAGTGTTCAGTAAATCAGTGCTTTTTCTGCCTGTAGCTGGGCTTGGTTGTCACACCTTCTCTGTTATCCCCACTCAGGAGGAAAAAAAAGAAAAAACCCTCAAGCCAAAGCACTTTATTTTTATTCTTGGAGTTTAAGCTTTAACCTGACAGAATAGTGAGGAGAGTGAATGTTGTCTTCATCAGCTCTTCAAGCTCCTGTCTAAGAAACACTTTCCAAAAGTCAGGACTTTTTTTGGGGAAAAAAGGAAGGAAGCTGGCTCCCCAGCATGGTTCTGTGTAGCTCAGCCATTTGACATTTGGCAGATACAGCTCTTAGAAGTCTGCAAAATGTATTCTTGTCTCTGGTTTTATATTAGAACCATTATTTTGAACAATTATATAAAAACATTTTAATGTAAGGTATAATATTGAAGATGATCACACCTCTGGACAAGGGGAATTCTTCATCAGGGAGGCTGTCCCATAATCTCATTTGTATTTAGAAGAAGTGTAAGTTTTAAAGATTTTCATTTTGCAAGTTTGCAGTTTAGGGTTGCTTTAATCAGAAGTGTTTGCAGGAATTTCAAGGAATGACATACATGAGCTGGATTTACACAATATCCTGCAGGAGGTTATGGACTTGGAAAATAAAATAATGTTTGCAGAGATTATTGCAGATTATAAATCAAGAGACACACTCTCAAGTAAATGTAGAGGAAAGACAGAGCAGAATGTGAGATAACCAGAACTCTTTGATTCAAGTAGTGTGGCTTACAAATGTCGTAAGCCCAGTGCATTCTGTATTTAAGGACTTTATAAGGAAAACTTAGAGGGAAATAAATAAGCTTTCCAAATCTGTACACTTTTATCTTTTATTACTCTATTAATCTCAATTTAAATCATTTATGTAATAATGTAAATTCTAAATTCCTTTCAAGTTTTGTAAAGGTTTAAACGCAAAGTGCAGAAAACAAAATGTTCACGTGTAGCTCCGAAGGGAGCAATTCTTGATTTAAGGATTTCTTCTGTGCACATCCACACTTCAGAAGTTCCAACAGATGCTTGTGGTGGTTACATCCTTGTTTAATGCAGGGCCAGGTGATGTCTTCTGGAGGCTGGCCTGGAACAGAGAGCAGACAGAGCAAAAGAATAAAGTGGGGATTTATTAAAAGGCTTCAATGAGCACACCTGGGCTGCACAAGAGCCCAGCTGGGCCACACCCAAGGTGCCTCAAAATGGTCACAAAATGGGTGACTGATCACAAAGTCCCACCCTTTGATAAGTTCTGGCCCATTGGCATATTAGAATCAATTGTCCAACCACAGCTTCAGGTTAGGAAGCTCCATCCTCCTGTGTTTTTTTTTCTCACTTCACCGTTGTTTTTGTTCTTGGGCCTGAAAGTTGTCCCTGGTATTGAGTTAGAGAAGGAATTGTTTTGTCTCCCTGCTCTGTGAAGAGAACTCCATAGCACTGAATATGAAACCTAAAACTACCCACTAAACCAGCACAGAATCTGAAAAATATAAAAGCTAAAACTTAAGGCATCACAGGAGTGCAGTGCTTTGTTTTGTAGGCTCTGGAGGAAGAGTGGGCAAGAAGCACACTCAGTGCTTTTATTCCTTCTCAGCCTTGATGAAGTTTCTGTCCCAATTAGAGCAGAGCAGGTGCCCCCTCAAGCGTGGCTGGGCTGGGGGCTGGGTTTCTGCCCATCAGATCACAGAGCTGGGGTTGCAGGGATGCTGTGTATTCCTTACCTATGGAACCCAACCCTTCAAAGCCTCCTCACAGCGCGCACGGCTCGGGGAGTGAAAGGAGCCTCTGTGCCGGGCCCTGGCCACAACCTGGGGATTGTTGGGGGCCAGCTGGAGCTCAGAGCCCCGGCCTTCCCTTCCTGCAGGTGGGACAGCTTCCCCTTTCATGTCCCTTCATTTGTCACAGTTGATCTCACCCCTTCATGCAGCCCTGGCTGTGCCACCCAGTATCCTGTGCACCGGGGGCTTCTCTGACTTATTTATCCAAGGGCTAGAGAGAGGGCTCGATTAAACTTGAAAATTAAAAAAACCCCAGAGTTTGTCGATGGCAGTTGCGCCACCTGACACCTCTGAAAGACAAAGCTTTGTGTTTTAAGAGCTTTGCTTTTCAGCTCTGGGTCTCTGCGATAGGAAAATGTTTGATTTTGCCTTTGATTAAGAGCAGTCTTGGTGTTGCTGCCATTATTTCTCTCCCTTTCTGACACTGCTGCTCATGGCATACATTACCAGGAAAGCCTTAGCTTTTTCCTGCCTAGCATGATGCAATTAACAGCCAATTTGCTAGACAGCAATTATTCAGCTTTAATTGGAAAATGTTAATAGCGAAAGTCTCTTGATTTTTTTTTTTCCCCCCTCAAAACACTGATATTAGGGCTTGTCACTGAAGTCTCATGGACTGACAGTGGAGAGTTTCCTAACCTCTTCTCAATTACCACAGAGTGGGTTTGAAGCTTGAAGTTATCCACAGGTTATACAGACGGAAGGTTAAAGTACAGGAGTAGAGACGAGACATCTTTCTGGCTCTGAGCATCTCTTTGAAGAGAGTCAGTTCTTCCTCTCTGTCTTACTTTGCCTATCTTGAAACACAAGGTAAATATTTTAGTAGGAAGTGATTCAGTAAGCCATGGATTCATTATTTTCCAAGTGCCTGGTGACCTGAAGGCTCTATTTCAAAGCAGAATGTTGTTAAATGAGGATTTTTTTTTATGCAATGAGACGGCGCTGATGGTTAGATCAGGGTGGAGCTCTGCCCCTCTCTGTGTAATTAGGGTGATTTTATGATGCATCTCATTTTGATCTAAAATAGAATTTGTCACACACTTGACATGGTACCTGACCATGATGGAGCTTGTTCACCCAAAATGTGTTCCTTGAGTGTGCTCCAAGTGTCTCTTTGTTCCCACATCATCATTCCTTGGGACGATCCTGGTGGATTTGCCACGTCCAGGGTGCTGCAGTTGGCAGCTGTTCTTGAGGTGCCTGAGGATCTACCTGGCTTCAGAAGGGGGAGATAGAAACCAGTAACAGTGTGAATCATAGAATCACAGGGTGGTTTGAGTTGGACCACTTGGGCCACTTCCCACGTGGACCAGGCTGCTCCAAGCCCCAACCAGAGTGGCCCAGACAGACCCACACGTGACCTGGAATTGAACCAGGAGTTCAAAAGGACCATCCATCTCCTTTCTCCCTCGTGGGGAGGGAGCAAATTCCCCAAAATGAGCACGTTACCTGCCGTGAATCCCCATAATTTCTGCCTTTCCTGCTGTTTTTCACCTCTCTGTTCCACATCACAGCTGCTGGCCAGGGGAAACAGTGACGCCCCCAGCATGCTGCACCCAGTTGGCAGCAATTCAGGGTGACACCGTGTAAGGCTCACAGGGCTGATGCTGCCCAGTGAAAACCTTCTGCCAGAAGAATTAGGGATGTTCCCTGTACATCTCAACTGTAGGTCTGTTCAGCAGGAGCCACGAAGTTAGTTTGCCTTGGGATGTGGTGGCATCCTGCAGCATCCCAGACTCGCATCTCTTTCCTGGTTTGTTGTCCTTATGTGTTCAAACAACTTGTCAGGCTTGATCTGTCCACAGGGCATGTTCACATCCAGAGCAGAGGAGGGGAGTGCAGGGATGTGTCTGTGTAACTGGGGATGAGATAAATTAACAAACCCTGCTCGCTCAGGGAGTAGTTTATATCATCCCTGCCCCTGACCTAAACCTGCTGCAGGCAAGACGTGTGCAGGAAGATTAGGATCTCATCCCCAGTTCACGTTCTGAGGTTGCAGGTCCTCTAAAACACAGTCTTTGCTTTGCTTGTCACCATCCTGGCAGCACAGGAGAGAATCACGTAGCAATAGTTGTGTCCTCTCCTTGTGGGAGCTGGTGAATTCCTCTTGGAAATGAGGAGCTTCCTTTGAAAGGGAGCTCCTTTTCTTCCTAGCCATCCTTCAAGTTTCAGGGAGCAGGATGCTGTTTTGCAATGTGTTGCTCCTTAAGAGGGAAAATGTACTTTTGTGGGGTTTTTTTAAGCTCTGTTGTTGCATTTCCGCTCTCACGCTTCCTTTATGATGGCCCAACGTGGTGCGTTGATAGGGAATGAGCTAGAGGTGATTTGTCTTCCCTTTAGATAAGGGAGATGGTAATGAGGGTCTTTCCAAAATTACTGAAGCCTTCCCATATCCGTGCTTGAGCATCTTGTGGCTGATTTTCTCTCCCAAGGCTGTGGACAGTGTCCCTCCCTTGTCACAGAGTGGAAGGGACGCTCATGCCCTGAGCTCTGCTCACTGGAATTGCTGCCACACAGCAGGAGCCCAACCCTCCAAAAGCAGGGAGATCCCTCTTCTGCAGTCTAGAAAGAAGCTTTATTTTCCTTATTTAATTGAAATTGCTCTTAGAGGAAAGGAGTCGTTGGGTGGAGCTTCCTGAGGATGACAGGACAGCTTTGAGATTTGCAGGCTCTGGGCACAAGGCTGCAAAGATGGGAGATGCTGTGGAGAGGGAAGGCTCCTGAGGCTCTTTGATGTCCATCCCCCAGTTCTGCTCAGAGCTCCCTTTAATTTCCTTCAGTGCAGCAGGTTAATTTAAGCCCTCCATAGCTTGAGTGTCGGAGCTGAGCTCAGCTCAGTGATGACCAGATGCACCTAATTCCTCCCAAAGGTGTCAGCTCTCTGTGCTTGACAAATATTTGCCTTTTCTTTTCATCCTGGAGGCTGTAATCTCGTGCCACCCCTTCTCCCCCACTCCCAAGTGTTTATTACATCCTCAGACTTGTGCCAGGCTGCAGTCCTGACAGGATTTTAATGTCAGTCCTGTACATCTGTGCCTGACTTCAGCCTTCCGTGGTCGCTGTGCGACTGCAGCATCCCTTTAACTTCGGTCTGAGGCAGAGGAGGAAGATAAAGAACTTGATAGAACATTTATGGTAATAGCTGTAAAGGGAAGCTGGAGAGCAGTGGATTTCACAGCCAGAAAAATCTCAGCTTGGGGAAATGGGTCTGAAATACAAACTACAGATAGTTATAGTCTCTTGCTTCCCCTGTTTAAATAAAAGGATTGCTTTTCTCACCTTTATTTAAAACACATGTGTGGAAGATGAAAGTGTCCAGCTATTTTTTTATTATTCAGTCCACCAGCTACCGACATCTTTGCCTTATTTCATTTCAGCACTAATGGCATAGTGAAAGTTCTGAAACACCCTCTTTGGATTCAGCCTTCCTTGGGTCGCAGCAAAGATTCCTGCTGCAGGCAGAGCTGTTGCTGTTGTTTTCGTCATCAGCGCTTTCTTTCTCCTCTTGAACCTGGTGCTATTAATTGTGTTGCTGCTTCTGCTCTTTAATTGATCCCATTCACCGCTCCAGCTTTTGTAACGTCTGACTTCTTGTCACTTCGGCAAATCAAAAACCCAAATTAATCAATCTCCAGCCACTTGAGAATAAGGCCGTGTTGGGGAGCTGGGCTTGACAAAAAAGTCTAATTTCACTTTGAAAGCCTGTTGGAAAATTTTAACAAGAAGATGCAAGAAAAATGTAAACCAGATCAAGCTCGACTTTGGTCTGTGGAGAATAGCGTCACCTGTTGAGTTTGTTTCAAGTTTTTGTAAATAGGTGATTTGACAAAAATATGAAATAAATCAAAAGACACGAAGATAGAAGGGGTCAGAATATCCTTGGTTCCGCTGCAGATGGTTACACAGGAGAGAGGGTTGTGTGTGTGAGAGAGAGAATAGGAACCGTGGGCCAACGCCGAAGCTCCGCTCTTGGACTTTTGTGTCCCAGCCTTTGTGCTGTGCTATTCCCGTTCCTCACATGTCGCCTCTTTCCCTGCTTTTTCCACCCCCCAGCTCCTTTACCCGGGCCTGGGGTGCTCATCCTGCCTTATTGTCCCTCATTTCCTTGGCCTCCTTGGTTCCTGTGCTGGCATCTCCTGCACCTCTGCTGTGATGGGTGCTGCGGGTGTATCTCGGACAGCTTGGGAATTCAGGATGCAAGGTTGTTGTTTAACTGTTCTAGGGACACCAGGAAGCACAGTCTGGGTTTGGATTGAGTTTCAGACAGGTCAGAGTTGGGGCTGTTCACCTGGGGAAGAGAAGGCTCTGGGGAGACCTCAGAGCCCCTTCCAAGGCCTAAAGGGGCTCCAGGAGAGCTGGAGAGGGACTGGGGACAAGGGATGGAGGGACAGGACACAGGNATTGGGTCACTTCTAGTCCAGTGATTCAATGATGATTCTGAATTGTCCACGCTTTTCAAATCCAGGAGGCCACTCACAAAATCTTTAGGGGACACAAATGGAGCTGTCTTTGAGATCCATTTGTTGAGCACATGCAGCCTCCAAATGTCAAAGTAATACAGAAGAGAGGAAGTGGGAATTGGATGGAAAGTTACTTTTTACAAAATATGTGTAACACTGGGAGAGGATATCAAATTGTTTCAAACAGCAAATAAAGCCCAGTACAACAGCACAGCTCTTGAGGCTCTTCTGAGGATTGGTTTGCCTTTCATGTTCTCTCTCTGCTCTGGGTTGTAGTTGTAGACAAAGTGTTTCTTCTGTTCCACCCCTCCTTTCTTCTACCACAGTCTATCATACTTGAAAGGAATTTCTCTCATGACCATAATTGCAAAATGGATCTTGGAGAGAGGCAGACATGGCACATGCTTTGTGGAGTTAAAACTGCATTGACTTTTTTTTGTTTGGTAAATTCTCGCAAATGAGGGTTGGACTTGCACAAGCAGAACAATCTCTGTCCTAATCCACGTGTCCTGCACCTGTAGAGAAAAATCACCATGTGAAGAGCAGAGGCGTGGGGGTTTTATGTCCCATCTCTTCATAACTCGAGGGGTCACCAAGTGTCACTTGGTTGCTTTTGGGCATGGAGTGAGATACTGCACATCCTTACACAGGGCTACCACAGCCCTGGAAGTGTCCAAGGCCAGGCTGGACAGGGCTTGGAGCAAGCTGGGATAGGGGAAGGTGTCCCATGGCAGGAGTTGGGGTTTAAGGTCCCTTCTGAGCCCAATGATTCCAGGATGCAGCTGTGTCAGCTCCCCCTTCCAGCTGAAGGAGTTAATAATGGCACTGGGGAGGCATGGAGGGCAGGCAGGGAGGCTCCTGGCTGCTGGGACAGACCATGGGCATCTCTGGCTCGCTCCTGGAGGTCACAGGCAGCAGCAGGCGTGGGCTGAAACACGAGGATGCTCCATCTGGGGGAGGGGACATTTTCCAGCCGCGTTCTGCCGCACATCACTTCAAACCAGTTACAAAAACGAGGCTGTGCCGGTCAGGACAACCCCAGCTACACAGCAAGGGGAGAGTTGTGTCCTCAGTGCCGTGTAATGGAGCTCTGCACCCTGCAAATGATGACCATCATCAAGGGGAGCTGTGCCCATACAGTCCGTCAAGAGCCGCAGAGTTAATGATGGGCTGGGCAGATAATCGGGGGAGAGTTAATTGTAAGGTTCGATATGGCATCTTGTCAGCAGAGATAAGTTGTCACGTTTTCCACTTGAGCTGAAACTAAATGATTGTAAAATAAGTTATGAGTGTCCTTGGGCCTGTCTGCCAGAATGATGGCTAAGAATACATTCCTGGCCCATCAGTCTCAAGCAGCCCGCTTGATATTTATGCGAACTGAATGTTATTTTATTCCCCCTCTAGTCATGCTTGTCAGCCTCCCGAGTGAAAAGTGAAACTGCTGCTTTGACTCATACCTCAAGTATTGAAGCTCGGAGAGGCTGCAGATTGTTATTATTATTACCAGTATTATATATTTTTTTGGGTGTGTGTTGAACATTGATGCCCGATTGGGAAGAACTAATGGCTGACATTGAGCGTGCGGGATGGCTGGAAAAGAGCCCATCCCAGCCCAGTGGAACGCAGCTTATGAGTTCCAGTGCCTCTGTCAAAGCTGCTTGAGATGGGGACTAATGAGGCGCTTGCTTTTTTAATTTGCCGTGCCTTTTTCCTTGCCTTTTTTTTTTTTCCC